>OZ004626.1:600000-1020000 GCA_963924575.1 Pycnomerus fuliginosus | reverse complement strand
CAAATAACAACCAATCGTTATGAAACTCAAATGGCTTTGAAGATCGTTCTTTTTTCTCTAAAAATCTTTTTTCAGAAGTCGATTTGGTTTTGCATTAATTTTCTATGATTTTTTACAAATCTATCTTTTAATAAGAAAAAAATATATTTTTTGACTTATGAGTATAGTTTGTGGTGCACAAACGGCGTAATTTCCAGTTATAAATTATCGAATTTGATGAAAACATAGGTGACTGCTAGTGAGGAACAAATTTTGGAGATATTGCCGAGGATATTGCTGAAAATTAGGCTGTTTGTGCATCACTGTTACTTTAGCCATGGTCAAAAAAACGTGAAAATACGCGAAAACATTTTATTAAAAAATCACAGAAAATTAGGTGCACATTACATTTTTTAGTCGACGAATTGATCATTTACCGTTTCATTAATTGAATTTATAGTAATATTGTAATGTCAAAGTAAGAAATATCGGAGTCAAATGTCGCTTAATACAGGGTAACCCACTGAAAAGGGGCCATCCAGATTTTCTCTTCTCTGTACAACGCACCCCCTAACCCCCGCGAACCCCAACTTTCAAATTTCAAATAGCAACCCACCACTTATACCTATATCATTTGAAAGCTAATTTCATTGCCAATTCAGTGCTGTAAATGTTATTTATGTTCTTTTAAGGTTACTGGATTTCTCTCTTTGGAGAGGTACGGCAATCAAGTGTGGAAAAATGTAGAAAGGACAGAGAACATCCCCTACAATAAGTAAGAGAGAAATGACTTGCGTCCACTGTTAGTTTTTGACACGGACAATGGCATTATTTGTCAGTTTGCAGTTGTCAGCAACACTAAAGGCGAAAATTTGTTGATTTGTCGTTTATTAATAATTGTATTTTTCTTAACTGGGGAAGCAATAAACGAAGTGCACTAAATGGCCAACGTCGATCACCGTGGTTGTCATAAGTACGTGTTTTGTGGTGTTTAAAGAGAAATTAAGGTCGCCTGTACGCCTGATTGCCTGTGTCTTTGACGAAGGAAAACTTGCGGTTTGCAGCCCTTAAAACTCAGTGGTCCTCCAAGCAGAAATGAAGTCTAAATTCAAGCATATTGTTGCTGCTGCACTGCTGCTGAATGCAATAAAACGAAATTGACTTGATTAAGTCTTCGTGAAACCATAATTTTTGCAAGGGACACAAAATCAAAATTCACTCAAAAAATTAACACGGAACGGTTGATAAAGGGATCCACTATATAACAATATGGAAAATATACTTCAAAATAAGCAAAAATAGACTTGTAAGCAGCCATTTTACAAGCAACTGTCAACTTTAAGGTAATTTTTCTAACATTTGACGTAATTTTAGTACAAACGTAAAAGAGAAAGAGATACGTTTCCTATTATGTCTCCATACCGTTTGCCGTACCTCTCCAAAGAGAGAAATCCAGTGACTTTATGTTCTAGCGCCCTTTGTGGGCAAATTTAAAATTACATGACACACCATTTTGAAGGGAATTAAATCCTCTGAAAGCTCATGCAAGAATTTTTGAAATCCATTGACAACTTCAAAAGTTACAGTAAAAACAAATAATTATTTCTTGCCTCATGTTCTTCAGCGTAACTTTTGAACGAGTTGATGGACGATGAATCAAATTTTATTATACAGGGTGTCCCGAAATTAGGTTGCCAAACTTTAGCAGTAGGGTTTTTCAGGACAGAAACGTAATTTTTTTACTTTCGGTACAACCCAGATAGCACAAAATATTCCCTGAATATTCAGAAAAGGTACATTTTATATCCACAATATATGTACCGAAGATTCATTGCATATTGAATATTCCGACGTCGAATCATCATCCAGGAATATTCTAAAATACATCTGAATGTCATATGAATATGTGAATATTCCTGGAGTTGTTTCACCATATTTTCACATTAACGTTTTGCATGTAATTAAATGTGTTATTCAAATATGGAGTTCGCCTGAACGTGCAGTGTAGCCCACATGGCTCTTATTACGGTGCATATCCAGTGTATATGCAGTGAATATTCATGATATCCAGGTTGAATTTTCAGTTCATAGATGGCGCGTATGATACAACTAACAACTTATGATACCTCTGAGTGGTATAAAACCTACTGCAAGTTTCTCGTTGTAAAATAATGTGGTCTCATGTGGTCTAATACCAAGGTACTTCAGTAGAAACCACATACCATAACTCATGACCATCAAGTTGGTGGAAAGTTGTCTCTGTTAGCGTATCGTATCCTGAGGCCTTCTTCAAGTGGGGTACTTCAGCGTACTTATGCGGTGAATATCTTCGTATATTCATGGAATATACATAGCATCAAATTGCTTAAGCAGCTGAACATTACAGGATTGTGCATGAATGTCCCTGTATATTCATGTGAAAAATGGATATCCCATGTATTTTCATGCATGGAAATTATTTATCTAATATCCATAATGTACGTCATAGGCATATCAAATTGATATTAATATGAAGCTCGAGTGGATGTATTTTGATGCTACCAGGAACCAAAAAAGCGACATTTTGGTTATACACAGAATGTTCATGGGTCATTCACAATGTTCATGGATGAATATCCATTGTTTATTCACTGTATGTGTTTGTGCTATCTGGGAAGGAGGAAGAAGTATTTAACTTTTACCTACGTAATTAAATGAGTTCTAATCAAACAATTTTCAGATAAAGTCGATTAAAAATAAATTTTACACATCAAATTGTTTTCTTTTTCAGTTTTGTAAGAAATTTAGAGTCGGTGAGAGGTGTTGCGAATTCGAATGCTTGGATCCTCCAGGAGATGAAGCAGTCAGATTGCTACAAGAATACAGGGAAAGATTTAAATCGAATTCTTCTGGTTGTTCATCACCGGCAGTATCAGTTGCTACGGTTTTTGGTTTAACCACATTTTCCAGAATTTTACTCGCTTAACTTTCGATCAGTAATACATATTGTGCAGGGTATTTCTTCAATCCAGGTAAATAGGTAATTGTGTAAATACTGTCTTAAAGAATTGTCTAATCCAGATTTGTTGAAGTTTCAGTAGGTAACTATACTTTATGTTAAATGTTTGAAGATGTTACGACTGCGACTGATTCTAAAGACAATATTTACACAATATATTTTTTTTTACATTTCATAATTTTCTCAGCCTGTTTCATCTTCACCCCACGATTTCGGGGGCTTACGAATTTTAAAAGAAAAGCGAGCTTCAAATAGGTAACTATTTTATTTGCATCTTCAATGGAATATTAATCAAAGACACGTTACAAACGTTACGTTAGGCGTCCTCGAATTGGACCACGAAAATCTTATTGTTTGGCCGTGAGTGTCGTGTATTACCTAATACATTTGAACTACCCTCTACAACTCGGTAACGGTGCTCTCAGAATGGAAACATAAATTTACACTTTTTCTGTAAATTTACAGTTTCTGTAAACTTACAATTTTTTCTGTAAATTCACACTTTTTCTGTAAATTTACACTTTTTTCTGTAAATTTACACTTTTTCTGTAAATAACAAAATACAAAAATTCAGCAAATATCATGGCAGCTCTACGCTTTCGTACTAACTTTGTAGGGGAAGATTAAGCCCATAAATTTTCGTGGTCGAATTCGAGGACACCATACATACAGTGTGCCTCACTTAAGTCGAAGACACATTTTCCTTATTTTTATAGGTAGAGACTTGAGTTTTTGCACACTTATAGAACTTCATATAGGGCGCATATTTTGAAGTACCAAGTCAACTCGCATGTTAGTTGTAAACCCAGCCTACTGCGACCTCGGGAATAGAACCATTTTTCAATATTTTGCTTCGTGATCAAAATATCGAAAAAAGTTATTAGAAGAAGTTGCTCTGAATCCAATTTTGACATTCCTTTAAGCTCGATTTTGTTACTTGTGCTGAAGGCACCGTAAAAACTACTAAGGAAAAGTTGTTCAAAAGTCACTTTTGTCCTCACGTAAACGCAAAATTCGCAATTTAATTTTTCCCAATTTTACTAATTAAAAATTCGAATTTTGAATTCAAACATGGCGTATAGGGTCAAAGCAAGATTGCGAACAATTTACTCTTATAAATTTTTTCGATATCTTCATCGCGAAGCAAAATAATGGAAAATAACACCTTATACATTCGAGTTGACTACCTCAAAAGATGTGTTTTATGAAGTATGAGTGTGCGGAAACTCAAGTTGGATGTCTTCAAGGTCTTAAGTGAGACACGTTGTAGATGTAAAAGTATTTAATGATCTGATTGTTACAAAGACCAAATATTTTTAAACGCCCTGTATATACATATAAGCCCGATTATGCTTTAAAAAAACGCTGAGCTGTTATGTGATATCGCCATTATGCATGTTAATGTATAAGATTGTTGACCTGACCAAATTGTTGCAAATGTGTTTGTTTCTCAGACAATTTGGCATCTACATATAGATACTTTGCCAGTTAGGACAAATGAAGCACATTTTTTAAAGAACTTTTTAATGTTCTTACAACTATCTATACTGTTCACCTCATAATAATTGTATTTTAAACTATTATAAAAAAGGAAGGTATAAATAAGTAAATAAAGATTGTCTATTTTATGAATTAGTTTAATGTAACCCTTATCCTTCATGAAATCTAAATCTAAATATATGCTTATTCCGTTTTGGGATGAGTTTCGGGGGTGCATTATTGTTTTGCATCCAATTAGTCTTCTCTGATGGTGGTCCAAAGGTAAATTTTTTTTCCATGTCTATATTTTTGTGTTTCAAGGTTGAAGGAGTGCGTTTTGGGGGTTCATCATTTTGCGTTCATTAAGTCTCCTCTGGTTGTAGGTAGTCCAATAAGTGTTAAATTTCCTGTGGTTCATTTTTTTGTCTTTGGGCGTTGAAGGGGGTGAGTTTTGGGGCTGCAATCTTTTGCGATCAATTAGTCTCATATGATTGTAAATGGTTCATGGATAAAATTTTGTTCTGTGTTTGGGAGTTGAAGTTTTGCGGGTGCTATTCTTTGCGTTGAATTAGTCTCTGGTTGTAGGTGGTCCAAGGGTAATTTTTTTTGTGTTTCTTGGTTGAAGGGGGTGATTTTGTGGGGGAGCAATTTTTTGCAAGGGAATGATTTTATCCACGCCAATTTTTTTGGGGGATGCTGAAATTATTATATTTATAGACTTACAATAAGTTAATACGATAAGTTTCTTCTAAAATTCACTACTCCGTTCTCGAAGATAAATGTGAAGACCCCACAGTTTCCCAGCATATATTCCTCTACAAAACTCGTTTCAACAACCTCTAATTTCAAACCCCACATGCTCTAAAGGAAGTTGTGTTTTCAATTTCACCACCCTAACCCAAATCTTTGAAAAATTGCGGCGATTTAGAGATTCATGTTTTCAACCCCTCATCATTTCAGAAGAAATAATAAATAAAATGTATTTTTCCGCTTGCACAGCGTTAGGGGTTGTTAGTAGCCAGGGGTTGGTTTTAGGTTGAGAACTCAGAAGACCTTTCTTCAATTGTTGACCGAAATCTATATCGAACCAATACTTAATTTTATACCACCATTTACTTGAAGAAATTTCCAGTTTCAACCCTTCAATTTCGTCCCCCTTGTTAGATTTTAGTGAAAATTTCTCCACCTCCCTAATTTCAAATGTGATTGTAAATTTAACACAGAAAGTTCTGTCATCACGATTTCTTAATTTTTTCTTTAATTTATTTCAACAAAATATCAAATTTGGAATAGTTATTAAATAACTTAATGACTGTTCTTCAATCTGTTAATTTTTTCCCAAGTTAATTTGTCTTCGTAAGGCATATTTGTGTGAAATGCAAATGAAAAATACATAGGATTGATTGAAAGAAGAATGTATAATTGGTTGCATTTCGTTGAATCCGTGCGCACCCTTAAAAATATGGTTAGCGGCGGCATCTATGAACGAATGTTTCAATCATCCCACCTTGCTACGTCGATAAAAATGAGATCTGTAGTCCGATATAGTTAATCTACCAGCCCATAGATAGAGCCAATATCGTTTAGGTACTAAGTTATTTTATTTGCCTATCAAACAGGTTATGTTTTGACTTTTGTGTTGTTTTTTAGAACGAATCAACAATAAAATGGTAAGATGATACTGGCAAAGATAACAATGTAAAATGTAATTAAATTGCAGAGATTTCGTTTCTGTGGGGAAGCCGATTGTCCGGACTGGATTTTAGCAGAGATTAACACCCTGTCTAAATTATCCTCAATTAAACTAAAAGTTTTGGGCCAAATTGTAGTCAAAGGGATCATTAAGCCGCCTGTGGATGTAAATTGCCGTAAATACTAGAAATTCAGTAGTTTTTAATATTTTTGTTTCAGTTAACTAAAGCTGAAAAATTATTGTCAGACTCAAAACTTGGTACTACAGATTTATACAACATTTTTCTATTTGTGTTCATTTCCAGATATTAGCCTAAAAACATGTGTTGCAAGTCTAGCTTTTATTATCAGTTCAACTGTGAGATACAGTTGCAACAGTAGTGCACTTCACAGTGAACTGCAACAATTAGGACTTCCAAGGGAGCACAGCACTTCAATTAAAAGGGTTGTTGATGATCAGGGTGAGGAGTTGAGATCTTTTTACCAAAAACAGTCTTTAAGAGGTAATAATTACGTTATTTAACACATTTTGAGAGAATATTTTAGTGAATCCTTTGACGAATTTCTCAGTGGAAAGTGAAAATTCCTTTGCGATTTTAGAGCTGAACATTAACGGTGAAAATAGAAAATTAACAATGCTTCCACATACTCTTGGAGTTTTGTTGGAAAATTTAAAATTAGCGCGAGAGAAAATGGTGCAGTTGAAGGACAATTCTACGGTGTTTACGTGAGCGACGACAGATGGCGCTGGTAATTTATTTGGACTATTTTGTGAATTAAAGCTGAAAGGAAATATTCTTTTATTTTAATACTACTATCGAGAAAGTGATGATCAAATATTTAGACTAGTATAGAGGGTGAGTCTGAAAGACTCAGAATCTACTGTTCAAATGATGAAGCTTGGTGCAAAAATTATTGGTCAATTGTGATTCCTCTTGATGTTATAAGCCGCCAAAGATCTTCATTTTTAAACGTACTTTTTAATCTTTCGAAAGTGTATCGTAGGATTTTTAATTTTTGCACAGAATTGTTGCAGACCAAGATGCAACTACTGATGGTACTTAAGACTTTATACAAAAAGCGGATCCCTGTTATACAGGGTGGCCCCGATGTTATTTGCCCTTGAACTTTTTTATGTTTGAAAATATTGCTAATTTGCCTAAGTGGCCGTATTCCCTGTTCAATTCTAAAACTTTTTTGGCTCTTAAAATTTTTCGAAAAAACTAACCACTCACGAGGAAAATTGAAAAAACCGAAAACATGATCATCGTGATAAACCTAAAATCACAATAAAAATCAAAATGTACGTTGACACGCATCACATTTCAACTGTTTTTTTGCATTGAATGTGTTGTCCTACATCTGTGCCCAGAACCATTGCTCACAACTGAAGAAAAAACATTGATGGTAATTTCACTTTTTATGAGGTAGACTCATCATTGGTTTTAGGGTGCGATTACCTATATCATGTTTTCGGTTTTTTCAATTTTTCTCGTGAGTGGTTAGTTTTTTCGAAAAATTTTAAGAGCCAAAAAAGTTTTAGAATTGAACGGAGAATATGGTAGCATAGGCAAATTATAGTAGAGAGCTCAGGAGCGAATAAAGTGCCTAGAAAACATTTCTGTGGGGGTTTGAAGAGTAAAAGCTGAAACCTTCACAAAATGTTAGCTTATATTTTATTAAACTTAAGTCCAAAGTTGCCAAAAAGTTGCCCTGGGCAAAAGGGCGTTATTCAAAATTTTCGAGTTATTAGCACCAGCCGATGGACCATGTTGTCTACTATACCGGGTGGACCAACACTATTGCCCACCTCAAAAATTGCCCTTTATTTTAAAGCTGGGACTTCGAAATTTTTACAGTGTATATGGCTACCAAGGACCCTTCAAATGACGGCAAAAGTTTATCTGTCATGCAAAAACTGTGACGTCACGAAATTTTGAAATATCGTTTTTCCAAGAAAAAAAAAATTTTTACCCATAAAATCGTTTTTTGGGCTAATACCTTTATGTTAAGCCCATTTTTTTAAATTTCCGTCATCAGATTAGCCAACTGTAGCAAGCTAAAAATGGTCCATTTTTATTCACAAGTCGGCCACGTAAACAATTGACTACTATGCGAGGGCTTTCTTGGATAACAGCGTACGCTTTTTTCATCTGTCACCAGTTGACAGCGACACGACGTGGCCATTGAACTGCGAAATTGTTTTTAATTTTAATAAACGTGGATTTTTGTAACGAATAATGTTGAAATATCGGTTTAAACTGGGCATCCACCATTTAATTCGCCCACCCAAGGTGCCAGGAGAGGTTACGAACACGGACATTTTATCAGATGGCGGTGGCGGCGTGAAAAGGGGCTCCAGTTTGTGTGAAGGGCTCCGGTTTGTGTGAGGGGGTTTTTTCAAATAGCCATTTCCATAATTCGCATTATTCCATACTTATGTAATTCCACAGGTAATTATTTTGTTGTTATGGCCTGTTTTTTAGTTGACATTTTTAGGTTAAGTGAGTCGACTTAGTTTGCCCCGTTGAGACTAATATCGAGGACTAAGATATTCACAGCCCAGAATTTAACAGCAACTCGTGTCAAATAAGGACCAAGGAATCGTTTTGCATAACAAAATTGATATTTACAGCCTCTAAATTTAACATCATCTGATCTAAATAAGGGCAAAGGAATTGTTAAACTATCGTTTCAACTAACATAATTAAAATTCAGAGATAAACTGTAGCCGAAGGTAGAAGAATTATAGCCCGATGCCATTTCTTAACTAGTTGGGTTAAATTGTTTGGTAAATTGTAAGGTGATGTAAAACCAAGTGTTTTTAGCTGGCGAAAGTGTGTTGCTGTAAAGTTGAAGTTGCAATCCCAATAATTATAATTTTTCAAGGATATAAATTGAAACTTAAATCCTGTATGATCAAACTAACAACAATAAATTGAATTTGATTGACTGATTGTGTTACATAAACTATGGTCTTTTAGCTGTTTTGGATGTCTCAGAATTGTGGATCCTTCAAATATTGTGAAAGAGCTCTACTAATCATCATAGACAAAATTGTGTACAAGGAACTTACGGCTTGTACTTACCTAAAGTGATGCATTACTCACTACCACAACCCATCACTACACAATCATCACCAAATTCACTGCACTGCAACCACTATAGCACAGATCACTTCACAAAAAGTACTTACCTGATTACAGGTACTGCTCAAAGTGGTGGCCTTCTCTTTCGATGCACATCTGAGCACGTCGCTGAAATGAATTTTGGACTGTAGCTGCTGTATTTCGTTCATTGATTGTCTGGAAGGCATCTACGAGTCGTTGCTGCATGTCTTGTCTCGTGGTTGGCTGTGTTCTGTACACAATTTCTTGCACAACTCCCCATGTGAAAAAATCCATAGGTGTGAGATCGGGAGATCTAGCTGGCCAAGCAATTGGACCACCACGACCAATCCATTTATCTGGAAACTTTTCATCTGCCACACCACGAGCTTCTCGACTGAAATGTGGAGGCGCACCATCTTGCTGAAACCACAAATTTTGGATCACATTTAATGGCACATCTTCTAGTAAGTCATCTAATGAATTTCTTAAGAACTCTGCATACATCGCACCAGTCAGATGGCCTTCAAAAAAGAATGGACCAACTAATCGGTTGTCAATAATTCCTCCCCACACGTTCAGTGACCATATGTCTTGTGTTTTTTCTTCTCTCATCCAATGTGGGTTAACCACCGACCAATAGTGCATATTATGCCTGTTTACGTGCCCATTAGATTTGAATGTGCATTCATCGGTGAAAAGCACAAACTTGAAGAAGTCCTGATTTTCCTGCAGTTTCTCTTGGGCCCACGTGCAAAATCTCACCCTGTTCATAAAATCCTCTCCATGTAGTTCCTGATGCAGTTCGATGTGATATGCATGGAATTTGTGCTTTTTTAATATTCTTAGAATCGATGACTTACTTATGCCGCTTGATTGCTTCATTTCTCGACTGCTGACTTGGGGATTATTTTCAGCTATGTTCAAAACAATAGCTTGATTGATTTCATGAGTCACAGCGGGATTTATCACTGTCTTTTTCTTGGGCTTCAAACTGCCTGTCTCTCTAAGTTTCTCTACAATTCTTTTAAATGTTCGTCTATCTGGTTGAAGTCTGTCTGGGTAACGTTGGGCATACAATTCTGCTGCTTGCATTGCATTTTCCTGGCATTCTCCAAAAATCAAGATCATGTCGACCTTGTCTGAAAAGGAAAGATGTTGCATCGGCATGATAAAAATTAAATGCACTCCACTAAAATAGAATAAAACTATTAATTAACACTAGGTATAGGAAATTCACCAAGATTCACTTCTACACGTAATTATAATTAACACTCACAACACAGAAAAACGCGTGAAAGCTTCCCTGGAGGGAAACCAGGATAAGAGCTGTGAAAACAGCTAACAAGTAGGTATGTAAAACTAACTTGGAAAACACTTCTCTTCAAGAGGTTGAAGATTTCACAAAATAGCAATTTTTCTCAAAATTAGCAACCTAAACACTGCAACACTATTGTAATTCACACACTAATCACACTAGTGGGTGACTAATGATTAGCTAAAAGGGGTTGGAGGAGTTTGAGCGGGAAATTAACGCGCGTAATGAAATAAATGCGCGAAATTCAAGTAAAAATATGAAAGCCTGCTTTATTAAATTTACTTAATAGGCAATTATTGTTTAATAAACGAAAGAATAATCTCAGTATTCTTAGTTCATTCTAATGACAAAAATTGAAACTCAGGCACACACACACATCTTGTTTATGCACTGGATGGCTTGTCGTGTGATCAATGATTAATTAGTCCTTATTTGCCCACCATGATGATGATTATTAAATTCCACATTGCACCTTTTTGCTTCTGCTGTTCAAATAATAACTTGAGCTTCACCAACTTCAAAGCATCAATTATTAACGTCTTGATTTTGTTTAGGAGGTACCTACGAGGTATTTGCCAATCGAAAACTGACACTTGCACCACCTTCGATTACAGTTTATCTTTGAATATGAATTATGTTATGCAAAACGATTCCTTGGTCCTTATTTGACACGAGTTGCTGTTAAATTCTGGGCTGTGAATATCTTAGTCCTCGATATTAGTCTCAACGGGGCAAACTAAGTCGACTCACTTAACCTAAAAATGCCAACTAAAAAACAGGCCATAACAACAAAATAATTACCTGTGGAATTACATAAGTATGGAATAATGCGAATTATGGAAATGGCTATTTGAAAAAACCCCCTCACACAAACCGGAGCCCTTCACACAAACTGGAGCCCCTTTTCACGCCGCCACCGCCATCTGATAAAATGTCCGTGTTCGTAACCTCTCCTGGCACCTTGGGTGGGCGAATTAAATGGTGGATGCCCAGTTTAAACCGATATTTCAACATTATTCGTTACAAAAATCCACGTTTATTAAAATTAAAAACAATTTCGCAGTTCAATGGCCACGTCGTGTCGCTGTCAACTGGTGACAGATGAAAAAAGCGTACGCTGTTATCCAAGAAAGCCCTCGCATAGTAGTCAATTGTTTACGTGGCCGACTTGTGAATAAAAATGGACCATTTTTAGCTTGCTACAGTTGGCTAATCTGATGACGGAAATTTAAAAAAATGGGCTTAACATAAAGGTATTAGCCCAAAAAACGATTTTATGGGTAAAAATTTTTTTTTTCTTGGAAAAACGATATTTCAAAATTTCGTGACGTCACAGTTTTTGCATGACAGATAAACTTTTGCCGTCATTTGAAGGGTCCTTGGTAGCCATATACACTGTAAAAATTTCGAAGTCCCAGCTTTAAAATAAAGGGCAATTTTTGAGGTGGGCAATAGTGTTGGTCCACCCGGTATTTTGCCGAAAATTTCCATAAATGTTTTGTACCCGTTTGGCCACAAAAAAATAAAATAATTTCGAAAATGTATTGGCTCTTATGGCAGTCAGGATTTGCCGAGGCAAATATCTCCGTTCCACAACGGCGAAAAATTGATCGTTTCGACCGCTTTCTGCCGTTTCGCACTCAATATCTCGAAAACAACACCTCAAATCTAAAAATACCTCTCTTCCATAATTGAAGGCCCATCTATCCTGATTACGACAATGTCTTTCATTTAATTTTTACTATAATAATAACTCTGTAATTATTGAAAAACTACTATGAAAGCACATCTGAACGCGGCAGAGCGCCGCGGTTGTCGATCACCCGGCGGTACCCCGCTACCCCCTGTATCGCCCACAAGCTCCCAGCCCTACAGTTTCTTGTTTAATAATACCTATCATTGTTTAATAGGATAATAATGAGGTTTACACAGTAAAATATTACAGTAAATGAATTTATTCGCTGTCATCCTCTTCGTTAATATTTGAAGTAGAAAAGGAAGACGTATTCCTAATAATAGTAATTTTTGCATGCATTTTGTCCCATGCAAAACAAGAGCCGATGCAGGCAATTTTGCTTTTTCTACAACTGCATTATTGCTACTACAATCTGAAAACAAAAGAGTTGGGGAGGTTAAAATAGTCATGCACACAACATAATGAAAAAAATTGTACCCTTCTTGCATTTACACGTAGTTAACTTCTTTAAATCCTTTGGGTAGGGTGCAAATGCTTGAAAAACCGGCGTCATTTTGCCATCAACGATTTCCCATCCGTGAATTTTCCGGTCTTGGCAAAAAAAATTGTCGGAAAGTAGGTATACAAAAATTTTCATTTCTAGCTCGACAATCTAGGAGCGAATCAGTTTATTGACCATATTTTTCTAAATTTGGAAAAGTTCGTTATAAAATTATATTAATATTTGGATAAACAGTTTAGAGCCAATTCAACGCATTTTAAACAATTTGGAGCACGGATGGAAAATCGCTGGTGGCAAAATGACTCTGGTTTTTCAAACATCGCCACCATACCCAAAGGATTTAAAGGAGTTAACTACGTGTAAATGCAAAAAAAGTATAATTTTTAACCTCCCCAATAACCATCACAATTAAAAAAAAATTGGAGGTTACTGCAATCATTAAAATTTTCGAATTTGAGATAACATCAGATCTATACGTTTTGAGGTCCCAGGAACCCAAAAAATTTAGTATGTACGTGTGCATGTGATAACCCAACTTAAATCTGAAAAGCTTTTGGAGCCAATCGTGTAACCGCAAATTCCATTTTGGCATTAAGTTGTTTGTGTATTACTAGCTTTACTCTAAGTCATAGGCAAAGGCGTCAAAATAAAAAAAAAACACCGAAAATCATTGCTTGAACCAAATTGACGTCTGAAAAAGTATTTTTAAAGAAAAAAGAACGATCTTGAAGACTTAAGGTAGGTATTCAAGATTTTTAACGCACTTTCAAAACATGATACAGCCCAAACCTCTTGATCGATTTGCCTGAAATTTTGCACATGGAGATGGTATCGCATGTCGAAGAGCAGAGGCAATCGACAAACTCCAAGTGCTGTTTTGGCACACCAATTTTCAAATTTAAAATTATAGGTAGGTACTCATTTACCATCTACAAGTTTGTGAAAAATGTATTGTCTTGTCAACATTAGGAAGGTGTTCAAATTCTGGTTTTAAATAAGACGAAATTCATTCATACTTATGCCCTTTGGGAAAAAAAATCGAAATTTTGTAATAACACTAAAAGCACATTGTAGCCCAAACTACTGGATCGATTTGGCTGAAACTTGGTACATGGAGATTGGGTGACCAGTTGAAGAGCTGAAAGGCTTTTGAAAGCAGTTGGTGAACGGGAAGTGCCACTTAGGTAGGCATTATCTTTAAAATTTTAAATACCTACAAAGACACCGAAATCAAAGACCCACGCGATGGGGAGGTTCCAGCCGCTTCTCTGCTGCATTTTTTTTCATTATGTTGTGTGCATGACAATTTTTGTTTTCAGATTGTAGTAGCAAATCATACAGTTGTAGAAAAAACAAAATTGCCTGCATCGGCTCTTGTTATTGCATGGGACAAAAGGCAAGCAAAAATGCATTTGCAGGGCCTATTATTAGGATTTCGTCTTCCTTTTCTACTTCAAATATTAACCAAGAGAATATAGAAGAGGACGACAGCGAATAAATTCATTTACTGTAATATTTTACCGTGTAAACCTCATTATTATCCTATTAAAGTATTAAACAATGATATTATTAAACAAGAAACTGTAGGGCTGGGAGCTTGTGGGCGATACAGGGGGTAGCGGGGTACCGCCGGGTGATCGACAACCGCGGCGCTCTGCCGCGTTCAGATGTGCTTTCATAGTAGTTTTTCAATAATTACAGAGTTATAGTTATAGTAAAAATTAAATGAAAGACACTGTCGTAATCGGGAGAGATGGGCCTTCAATTATGGAAGAGAGGTATTTTTAGATTTGAGGTGTTGTTTGCGAGATATTGAGTGCGAAACGGCAGAAAGCGGTCGAAACGATCAATTTTTCGCCGTTGTGGAACGGAGATATTTGCCTCGGCAAATCCTGACTGCCATAAGAGCCAATACATTTTCGAAATTATTTTATTTTTTTGTGGCCTAACGGGTACAAAACATTTATGGAAATTTTCGGCAAAATATAGTAGACAACATGGGCTATCGGCTGGTGCTAATAACTCGAAAATTTTGAATAACGCCCTTTTGCCCAGGGCAATTTTTTGGCAACTTTGGACTTAAGTTTAATAAAATATAAGCTAACGTTTTGTGAAGGTTTCAGCTTTTACTCTTCAAACCCCCACAGGGTGACACGTTTCAGGCGAGCTGGCACTCTACTATTAGCAATATTTTCAAACATAAAAAAGTGCAAGGGCAAGTAACATCGGGACCATCCTGTATAACAGAGTGAATTTTTGCACAGCATTGTTACAGACCAAGAAACAACTGCTGATGGTATTTAAGACTTTATCCAAAAAGCGGATCTCTGTTATACAGGGTGGCGCCGATGTTATTTGCCCTTGAACTTTTTTATGTTTGAAAATATTGCTAATTTGCCTATGTGGCCGTATTCCCAGTTCGATTCTAAAACTTTTTTGGCTCTTAAAATTTTTCGAAAAAACTAACCACTCACGAGGAAAATTGAAAAAACTGAAAACATGATCATCGTGATAAACCTAAAATTTCAATAAAAATCAAAGTGTACGTTGACACGCATCACATTTCAACTGTTTTTTTTTGCATTGAAGGTGTCCTACATCTGTGCCCAGAACCATTGCTCACAACTGAAGAAAAAACATTGATGGTAATTTCACTTCTTATGAGGTAGACTCATCATTTGTTTTAAGGTGATTACCTGCATCATGTTTTCGGTTTTTTCAATTTTTCTCGTGAGTGGTTAGTTTTTTCGAAAAATTTTAAGAGCCAAAAAAGTTTTAGAATTGAACGGGGAATACGTTCGCATAGGCAAATTAGCAATATTTTCAAACATACAAAAGTTCAAGGGTAAATAACAGCGGAGCCACCCTGTATAACATAGATCTTCTTTTTGGATGTCTTAAGTACCATCAGCAGTTGCTTCTTGGTCTGTAACAAAGCTGTGCAAATATTCATAATCCTACGATACTCCTTTCGAAAGATATTTAAAAAGAATGTTTAAAAATGAAGATCTTTGGCGGCTCATCAAGAGGAATCACAATTGACCAATAATTTTTGCACCAAGCTTCATCATTTCAACAGTAGATTCTGTGGTATAAAGGATGTGGAGTCTTTCAGACTCACCCTGTACATAAACTAGAATTCGTCTTTAAATACCATCTCTCATTATTTTAATATGTAAAATAAGAGATAAGGGGCTTAAGTGTTGTTAAAATCTACGAAAGAGAAAGGGCTTTGAGCACAATACGCAGTACCTACCTAAAACATAAAATTAATGAAAACTTTTAATTTCATTAATTAATGAGGAGCCCTGAACGAGAAGATAATGAGGAACAGCGTCATTAAGAAGAGGAATCGGCATGAATAGGAGGAATATTAAGTTTAAGCTTCTGATGTGATGGTGATTTTCCGATTCGCCGCCAGTGAAGTTACAGGATAACGTTTGTTCAACCGTGTTAAATCATCATTAAATGGTATTTAGGAAGGTTGGAAGTGTGGGTTTTGGTCGCACAGTGTACTTTAACATATGCCGCCAAAAGTCCTAGCAGGTAAGGACACTTTAACAATCTGAATGAGATTTTAGGAAATTTAATAACTATATTATGACCCTAATTTATTATCATCTCTCATTATTATTGCTGAGAGTGTCTGTTCCTGACTTCAAATGTGTTCATTGTCACTAATGAAACTGCTGAACACCTTACTAGATTTTATGGCACAATTTATCGACCGTATTCATTCACATGATAATTCAAGTCGGGGGCAACGCACAGTTAACTTACTCGCTATTTTCACTCACAAATAATTAACAAATTTTGTTGTCTATAAGAAAGTGTAAAGCGGATAAATAAATCGTTCAATTTCAAATATATTTGCATTTAATCTCTAACTAACTGGCGAACCCGGCGTTGCGGGTTGATTAAAGTTAATATAGAAATAATTCATTTATTTTATTTTAAGTACTTTATTTATGAAAACGGGTTTCAATTGACCCTACTACGTCAGAGACAACGGACAACCATTATTCCATCCAATTTCCATTGTTGCTGTTTATAAGAATTTTGACGTAAATGAAAGCTCGTTTAAAAGCACAACAGAGAAAACGGATGACTCACACACTCCTGAGTCCGTGGGGAATATTTCAACGATTAATATGTACGTTTTGCGCATTGCGCATTGCGCAAGACCGATATTGGTGCCATTTTGGCGGACTAAATGTCACTTTCAGGAAATGTTCCCCAGATGGCAAAAAACCATGATGGACATCTCAGAAGAGTAGCTTTCAAAAATGGCGGGCGTTTAAAGATGGCGCCCTCGCACCTGTATAAAATCGCTCGTAACTCTGTAAATATTGGGACTATTTTCATTTTCTTAGTTTTATTTGAAAGCTCTTGAAACGTAGATTCATATTGTGTATCTATTTTGAAATACAATTAATGCACAAAAGCAACAGCGACAAACAATTCGGTCAAATTAAGTTAAATTCCGGGTATTTAGTGAAATATCTCTTAGATGACTCACTTTACGAAAATTTGTGCCCTTACGGGGAAAAAGTACATTAATTTAGCTTTACATTGATGTCTCAATTGCAAAGATTGGATAATAGTAGGGTGCTCGCGAGGAGAAAAGTCGCTTAGTTTAGGAATTATGGGGCACTTGCGAGTGAAAATGTATGGAGTATAAATTTTGGTTTCTAATGCCCTCGGTATGCTACTGTCAAATTCGTCCAAGGGTCATCCTGTGACAAAGGGCACAAATCAAAATTTTCCAACTAACGCCGCCACGTGAAAGTTCATGTGGAGAAGTACCTTTCCTGAAAAATTCATGGTGATGTCTGTGCGGATTGTATTTTTTATTAATTTTGAAAGAAAAATATCTCCATTGAACCATACGGGGCCACGGACCTTTGGAGGCGATTATCTCGGTTCGAGCATCGGCAAAAACGCGTCATTTTTAGGGGCATATTTCCTTTCCAACACGATTACTCCAAATCGGGGCGGTTAATCGAAATTAATTATTCTTAATAAAAGATGTGCTATTTTATTTTGTTGACGATCGTCTTTACAGAATATTTTTAGCGCAATCAATAAAGGAGATAATTGTTTAAATCTGAGAGGAAGTAAAGAATTCATGCCATTGTAACGCTCGGATCTCCGCGCCCCCACCACGACTTTCGCTGCGTCCCGCCACTCCGCAACCCCTTGAGACGTCCACATCTACAATCTTAGAGAATATCCTGTATTCCTGAAAATAATGGAAATAAGACTTGGAACTCTTGAAAAGCGCTTTTTATTTCATGTAGGTAAGAAAAACAATAATTTTTAATTTGAAAATTCTTCGTCGTCCTTCTCGTTGATCGGGGAACCTCCGTGATCGGGGGTCTTCCCTCATTTGAATTTCCTTCATGTTATTTTTACAGGATCGGTTTTCCCATACCGTAGCATGAAAAAATGCAGTAAACCTTATTTTTATTGCAAATGTAACTCTTGCTTATGCAGTCTTTAAAAATAATTTTTGGACAAATTAGGACAATAATATCTGAAATGGTTTTATGGGACGGCGGGTTATGTTTGAAGAGCTGGCCCAAGACTGTCGCCCACGTCGTTTTTCCCATCTATAACCTTCAGGTGACGGAAAATTAGGTCGAGAATTTAATTAATTCAACCAAATTTTGGTCTGAAAGAATAGAACTCTCAAGCAATGCTGCTTCAAACTGCATGCAAGTGCAACTCTTGCTTATGCAGTCTTTAAAAATAATCTATGGACAAATTAATACAATAATAGATGTATCTGAAACGGTTTTATGTTTCCTCAAATCCCACCACCGACTGTTAAGTAGGTAATTCACGGAAGTACCTATTGGTAAATTTTCCAGCCCAGCAAGTTAACTTTCCAAAACCGCTTAGTAGTTTTTCTTTCAAATTAATTTGATGGACTGTGGGTTGAACGGGAATGTATCTTTACTATTTCCAGTTCTTATTCAAACCTCTGGAGTATTCTGGAGATATTCTTTAAAATGCACGAGAATAACTGGCAAGTCTGTATCAGTATCTCGAGTCGACAGAGAATTTATATACAGAGATTTGGATGAGAACTGGAAATAGTAAAGAAACATTCCGGAAGCAAAACTTCCAAAAAATGTATATTTCATGCCCTAACAGAATTTGATGCTACAAGCTAGTTCAGCGGTGTTGGGACGCTAAATTGATGGAAAATTTACAAAAACTTATGTGAATTACTTGGCGATGTAGGATTTGACGAAAAGTTAGATCAAGAGTTGGACAACATTAAATTCAAAAACTCGTTCAAAAATATGGAAACTTTTGTGTTGAACCAACAACGATGAAGTAATTATATGTATCAACGATTTAACGGGCCCTACTTGCGTTAACTAATAAGTCGCTAGAAAAACTGCCTCCAACCGAAGGCAGTTTGAGGCAGCATTGCTTGAGAGTTCTATTCTTTCAGACCAAAATTTGGTTGAATTAATTAAATTCTCGACCTAATTTTCCGTCACCTGAAGGTTATAGATGGGAAAAACGACGTGGGCGACGGTCTTGGGCCAGCTCTTCAAACATAACCCGCTGTCCCATAAAACCATTTCAGATATTATTGTCCTAATTTGTACAAAAATTTATTTTTAATAATAATAATAATAATATTTTTATTAGTGCTGTAGATTGTTCAAACATACATACAATATAGCACAAGTCAATGAATATACATATATAGACAAACAATTCGTACACGATCACAGGAACAGTAAAATTAAATTAGACTATTTGTTCATATAGTCTTTTACAGTATAAAAACAGCTTTTTGACAGATAATCGTATAGGCTTTTCTTAAAGCTATACATGTTACTCAGTTTTCTTATATCATCTGGTAATTTATTAAAAATTTGTATACAAGAATAAGCCGGTGCATAAGACTGCATAAGCAAGAGTTACATTTGCAATAAAAATAAGGTTTCCTGCATTTTTTCATGCCACGGTATGGGAAAACCGATCCTGTAAAAATAACATGAAGGAAATTCAAATGAGGGAAGACCCCCGATCACGGAGGTTCCCCGATCAACGAGAAGGACGACGAAGAATTTTCAAATTAAAAATTATTGTTTTTCTTACCTACATGAAATAAAAAGCGCTTTTCAAGAGTTCCAAGTCTTATTTCCATTATTTTCAGGAATACAGGATATTCTCTAAGATTGTAGATGTGGACGTCTCAAGGGGTTGCGGAGTGGCGGGACGCAGCGAAAGTCGTGGTGGGGGCGCGGAGATCCGAGCGTTACAATGGCATGAATTCTTTACTTCCTCTCAGATTTAAACAATTATCTCCTTTATTGATTGCTCTAAAAATATTCTGTAAAGACGATCGTCAACAAAATAAAATAGCACATCTTTTATTAAGAATAATTAATTTCGATTAACCGCCCCGATTTGGAGTAATCGTGTTGGAAAGGAAATATGCCCCTAAAAATGATGCGTTTTTGCCGATGCTCGAACCGAGATAATCGCCTCCAAAGGTCCGTGGCCCCGTATGGTTCAATGGAGATATTTTTCTTTCAAAATTAATAAAAAATACAATCCGCACAGACATCACCATGAATTTTTCAGGAAAGGTACTTCTCCACATGAACTTTCACGTGGCGGCGTTAGTTGGAAAATTTTGATTTGTGCCCTTTGTCACAGGACGACCCTTGGACGAATTTAACAGTAGCATACCGAGGGCATTAGAAACCAAAATTTATACTCCATACATTTTCACTCGTAAGTGCCCCTTGGTTGAAAGATAAAGTCTAGCGAGCACCCTACTATAAGTAACGGTGTAAATTAAAAATACTTTACCGTGCGTTCGCGTAAGCCCAACGGATGCGAGCATGCGGCACTGCCTACTCGTTGGCGTTGAGATGGTAATAACATAATTAACCCAAAATTTATGTTTTTGTATGTTTTTTCTCTAAATGACGGAGTTTTCTACTTTTGGTTATAGAGAAATTTAGATAGGTAAGTACTTATTTTTCGCCTCACATGTGTTCTTTTAAGTAATTAGAAACCTAGTCAACAGATACACATTGGACGTTTTTAGTTAAATACAATTGGCAATATAATCCCTTACTAAAGTTGTATAGGTACATGAGACAGTCAAGTAATCCCTTACTAAAGTTGTATAGGTACATGAGACAGTCAAGTAGTTTAGTGAAAAAGAAAAGAAAGTGAAAACAAAGCTCAGTGAAAATCTAAATCTAAATATAAAGGACTTTTAGGCAATTACCTCACTGATAATGGTTCCATTTGAACATTACGGATCAAAGCACGTCCACCTTCGTGAGTACCTTGCAAAAATTGCTTAACAAAATCACTGCTCGTGTCAACGTAGATCAAACCAATGTCCAAAACATTTAGGTGCATTGGCTATGATGGCATTTTCATAAAGAAAACTAAAAAAAAGATGTGTGGGAACCATCTGCACCCTCGCAAAATATGTTGACAGGATCGAAGACATGGGGGTGGTGCCAAACAAGATAAAGGAGATCAACGCAGATCAAACCGATGCGCGAAATACTTAGAGGCAATGCCTACGATAAGATTTAGATAGAGAAAATAAAAATATAATAATGGGAACCACCTGCTCCCTCGCAAAATATGTTGATAGGATTAAGACTAGGACATAACAAAAGGATAGGTCAACGTAGATCAAACGAATGAGCGAACCACTTAGAGGGAATGCCTACGATGAGATTGAGGTAAAGAAAAATAAAAAAAAAATAATGGGAACCATCTACTCCCTCGCAAAATATATTGATAGGATTAAGACATGGGGATGGCCCCATAAAGAGGACAAAGGCGGTCAGCGTATATAGATCAAACCAATGCGCGAAACACTTAGAGGCAACGCCTACGATGAGATTGAGTTAAAGAAAATTTAAAAAAATTAATGGGAACCACCTGCTCCCTCGCAAAATATGTTGATAGGATTGAGACATGGGGGTGGCCCCAAACAGGACAAAGGAGGTCAACGTAGATCAAACCAGTGTGCGAAACACTTAGAGGCAATATCTACGATGAGATTGAGGTAAAGAAAATAAAAAAAAATAATGGGAACCACCTGCTCCCTAGCAAAATGATAGAATTGAAATGTGAGGGTGGCATATTTTTCGAGAGAACAGATGGTTCCCATGAATTCTTTTTAAATTCTTTTGTCTAAATTCCATCGTAGGCATTGCCTCTATGTTTCGCGCATTGGTTTGATCTACGTTGACCTCCTTTTTCCTGTTTGGGGTAACCCCCATGTCTTCGATCCTGTATTTTTTTAAATTTTCTTTATGAAAATGACTTCATAGGCACTGCACCTAAATGTTTTGGACATTTGTTTGATCTACGTTGACCTTAGTGCGCAGATTTGGGGCAACTTTAAGCAGCGATTTTTTGAAGCAATTTGCAAGGTAATTAGATAGACAATTCTTAGTAATAATATTTCTCTATTATAATAATCGTATCTAATCTTGAGTAACCTAAATGATTTTACGTTTTAATTAATTTGTATGTTAAGGAAGTTCCTATATGCGGCGGGCACGCGGGGGCGCGAAAAGAAAAAAAAGGTGGAGGGTATTTTCCACAGAGTATGCAGACATCTTTTTGTGCGGGGGTGAGTGTCTTTTGGTAAATGAAGAAAATGATAGGAATGAAGATTTCCTTAACCGTGTTACCAGAAAATTTAAGAATAACAACCACGGGTAAGAATTTATAATGTGCCAAATTAATTTTTCGTCGTCTTGGTACCTGGGTAATTCCATGCAATCCCTAAAAACTGCTGCCGCATGAAGTCTCAGATATTAATGAAAAAAAATTGGAATGTTACTTATCCAATGTTAAACGAGGCTTCAAAGGCTATTTTCGCTTTCTATAGGATTTTGAAGAATATGAAATTTTCTCCTGATCAGCAAAACATGGTATTAAAAAGAATCATATCTTCATTAACATGCATTGAACCAAAGTTTACCTGAAAGTTCAAGGTTTTGGCTATAATTTCATGCACTAGAATCGTCACAATTGCGAAAATTTGTTTATGGAAAAAGCCTGGAAACATTCAAGAAAGAACGGAAATTTCGCATTTTTTTCCTGGATGAAAGAAAAAAGCTCAAAGCTAGATTGTTTCAAAGTTATAGACAGCCGACTATGTACTTTATATAAAAATAGTGCCGACTTAATATAGCTCGCGGTGTGAGGTATAAATTGCAGAATATACTAGTTTCAGCTAAAAATTTCATATTGAAATGTCTTCAAATGTCGTTTCCAAAAATGTCGTCAAACTTTGGTCTTTTGGCCAAAAATCCCAGAAAACGCTTTATTAAGGTTGGTGGAGTAAAATTTAGGGGTAGCAAGCAGGAAAATTTATTTAATTTTGGCGGCAATCGGCCAGTAACAAGTGCCTTTTTGGCATGTCATCTATGAAATTTGAAAAATGATAACCTTTTGTTTTATCAGCACACGAAAGGTCTTCAAATTCTGTTTCCAAAATGCAATTAACACCGCAGAACTCGAAGTGGATCACGCCGATTTTCTGATGAAATTCAAAGCTCAATAACTTCGAAAAAAATGACTCGATTTTAACGCGGTTTTTTGTAATCGTAAGCTCAATTCATCGGGCTTAAACCCTGTAGGCGAAGATCAAACTCGAGTGGTCAGTGGCGTGTCCAGAGGGGGTTGAATCACCACTCCTCAAAATTGATAAAGTTTAGACCATCCCCAAATCCAGAGAAAATTTTTTTAAATTTTTTTAACGGTTGGATCAGCGGCGTAGGGTCAGTATCTCGGGACCTTTTTGACATTTTTCTTCCATGACTCCTCTTTGACCGAGTACCCCAAAAAAACTGTTTTTTTCTATGACCCGCGATAATTTTCTTACGCCTCAACGGATTATCAAGTTAGGGGGCTCTTTCTATCGCTCACAGACGCGTGTAAACGAATTCATCAACATCATCTGGTTTGCCGTTTCAAAAAGTGGTATTTAGGGCCCCCGTAACGCAAGCGAATTTTCTCACACCCATAATTTCATGATTTCAGAATTTTTTTTCCTTAAATCGCTTTTGTTTAAAAGTCCATATTCTGAAAAACCTCTGCACACCATTGGAATCGTTTTGGAAATGAAATGGAGTACTCTTTTGTCGGAATTTTACTTGGGATTCCTGGTGAGTTTTTACATTTGTCTCTGCTGTTTCTGCTATGATTTTTCCCTCAACTGGTATGGGATAAATTGTAAATCCATTTTAGCAACCTAAAAATGGTACACCTATCACTTTTTTTTCTATCGTCGAAGTGGTGAAAATGCTGCTGGGTTCTGAAATTTGAGTAATCCGGACATCATCATCGCTTCCGGTTGTCACCTCGACAGTGACGGCCGTCCACAGAACACCTTCAGCCGTCATTATGTAAATGACAATTATTGTCAACTTGTCAAATTCCCCAATTTTATATTCTTACAAACGATATTAACGTTTACCTGAAGTCCATTTGACAAGTTGTGTTTTGAAGATGAGATTGCACCCCATGAGCTGGAAAGAATAATCCACCTATCTCAGTCGAATTTCAATAATTGTCATTCACATTGACGGCCGAAGTAAGTGTTCTATGGACGGCCGTCACTGTCGAGTTGACAACCGGAAGCGATGATATGGTCCGGATTACTCAAATTTCAGAACCCAGCAGCATTTTCACCATTTCGACGATAGAAAAAAGAGTGCTAGGTGTGCCATTTCTAGGTTGCTAAAATGGATTTACAACTTATCCCATACCAGTTGAGGGAAAAATCATAGCAGAAACAGCAGAGACAAATGTAAAAACTCACCAGGAGTCCCAAGTAAACTTCCGACAAAACAGTACTCCATTTCATTTCCAAAACGATTCCAATGGTGTGCAGAGGTGCTTCAGAATCTGGACTTTTAAACTAAAGCGATTTAAGGAAAAAAAATTGTGAAATCATGAAATGATGGGTGTTAGAAAATTCGCTTGCGTTATGGGGGCCCTAAATACCACTTTTTGAAACGGCAAACGAGATGATGTTGATGAATTCGTTTACACGCGTCTGTGAGCGATAGAAAGAGCCCCCTAACTTGATAATCCGTTGAGGCGTAAGAAAATTATCGCGCGTCATAGAAAGAAACAGTTTTTTTGGGGTACCCGGTCAAAGAGGAGTCATGGAAGAAAAATGTCAAAAAAGTCCCGAGATACTGACCCTTTGCCTCTGATCCAACCGTTAAAAAAATTTAAAAAAAATTTCTCTGGATTTGGGGACGGTCTAAAATTTATCAATTTTGCGGAGTGGTGATTCAACTCCTTCTGGACACGCCACTGACCACTCGTGTTTGATCTTCGCCTACAGGGTTTAAGCCTGATGAATTGAGCTTACGATTACAAAAAACCGCGTCAAAATCGAGTCATTTTTTTCGAAGTTATTGAGCTTTGAATTTCATCAGAAAATCGGCGTGATCCACTTCGAGTTTTGAGCAGTTTAGATATAATTGTAATACATATTCCACATTCTATCAGTAAAAATACATCCATTGTAGTTCAAAGTGATGTTACATAGACACGTAACTGCACAGAAAATCATTGGGTACAAAGTTGCCTAGGTAATATTTTATGTGTAGTTTTAGGCGAACTTTATTTACAGTGACCAACGGTTAGTTTCGGTACCCTAAATAGGTACCTATTTTTAAGAAATTCAAGGAAAAACTAAAAATACAATATTTTGTCATTTTATCAATCACTCGTTTCACTTGGTTCACTTGGAGGTAAAATGTAGTTATTTGTAATTTTATGCTTAAAACCTTCAGGTGTTCATCTTACCTCATTAACCCGTCGCCGCACAGTGGTTCAGAATCCAAAAAACGTGAACGAAATTCGGATTTTCCAACTTTCTCGTAGGAAGGAGTAATTGATATATTTTATTCTTCATAATATTGGTCAACTTCAGGGCAATCAAGGTATACAATCCTACAGTTCGTGTAGTCAGTCACTACACGACGTATAAAACGACCAATTTCGCTGTGCTTTACGTTGCCGGCAAAAACGGAAAGATCGCTAGCTTGTGGACAGAAAGAACTTTTTATAGGTGCTTAATGGTGAACCTATTTGTATCAAAATAGCTCACCAGAAATGTAAATATACGTAGAGGGTTTTGTTCATAACCCTCATGACGATTCCATTACATTTCCAAGAAAAATTTTACAAATGAAGCTATTCAAAATTTAGGACATCTCAGGACGGTTTATACTTAGTATCAGAGGTTTGCTTAGGGATTCAGGTAGAGAACTAAAACGATTCTGGCTGCGCATATTTGCGCGTCTGGGCGTAATGAGCTTTTAAGTGAATTATTGCCCTCTTGCAAAATTTAAATTTCAGTGCGTCTCTTGTTCTCGAAGTGTTCGCAGTGATTAAAATAATTCCATAGTGCTTCATATCTCTTATTATTGTTAAATTTTCTGTTATATTTGTTGTTTTGTTTGTTATTGCACATTTGGTTGCAAATTTATGTGTTCAGCATGGTCCGTATTTCGCTTCTGATGTTGCTTGATCTGATGATGCAAAATCGAGAAAAAACTTTTGAAGCTGGTAAAATTTGTGTTTTGGACTTTTTAAAGCTTAAATTTCAAACCAATGGTGATGAAGCCGCCACAGAACAACTGGAAACATTCGCTAGAGAATCGCATGTTTCAATAAAGATGTGGACGGTGCCAAGCCACAAAAGAGAACAATTTGAAGAAAAAAAGCGAAAAATTCAGTCTGAGTTTCATTCAAAAATGGGATTAATTGTGGATAACAAGGTGCTGGAACTTCAAATGACGGAAATACGACAAGAAGATTCTTTTCTAACCCCAAGTTATCTGGAGATAGACCAAGGATTGATTAAGAATTTTGCAATCATTCTGAAATGCATCAATAGTGGACTTGAAATCAAAACAGAAAAGTTCGAAGAGTATTCTCTGCAAACGGCCGAAAAATTTGTGGTATTATATGCCACCCTCTGTTTACAAAATTTTAATACATGGAGCTAGTATTATTGATCAGGTCGTTGTGCCAATAGGAGAGGTTTCTGAAGAGGCTTAAGAGGCCAAAAATAAAGATATTAAAAGGTACAGAGAACATCACACCAGGAAAGTGAACCGCCTCAAAGTTAATGAATATATCTTCCACCGATTGATACCTACAGTTTTTAAGCTCCTTTTATATTCAAACGAATCCAAGAAGACCCGAAGATCCCGAAGTTGCTTCTCTCGTCATAGTTCCTGAGGATGTCGAAATCGATTCGGACAATGAAGAGTTTTCCGATGGAGAAACAGAGAATCAAGAGTGTGAGGAAGAGGACGAAAAGTATGAGGAAAAAGACGAAGAGGATGAGAAAGACGACTAAAATTGAAGAAAAAAACTTTCTAAATTCGTTTTTGATGTCTCAATTAAATTGCTAGACTAATTCTAAATAAAGATATGTTATTAGACGCTACTATGTATTATTATTATCTGTTAATATTGTTTAGACTAGAAAACTGAATCATTTTGTACACTTAATTTAAAAAAATTGAACCTTTTACTGTTGCTTCTTCATACCTATTGTTGATTTCAACTCTCCGTAGAGGGGTTGGTGTTATGATTTTCAGAAAAATAACACCACCAGTGTGTTCTACGATGTCAAAAACCGCCTGGGTACAATATTTTTTGAAAGTGGTTCATTAGTTTTCGTTCACGTTTTTTGGATTCTGAACCACTGTGCGCCGGGGCCTAGCCTCCACCATATTAACCGTAAGTTAGTTTGTTGACATAGATTAACGGTTTATTTACGACTGTGAGAGAAACTTTATATAATTCTTAGCGCTTGGTTAAAATGTGCAGGTAAGTCAAATATCAAAATTGTATGCGGATAAGATGCATTTGTCAATGTCAGTGTCAGTTTTGTTCTCAGTTGCATCGGTATTAGCGGCCTGTCAGAAGGGACGCAGTCCTCTGCATAATTTCGCGATTCAATTCCAGGGGCTTAGGTGAAAAGTTGGAGAGTGTCCGGCAAACAAAGGAAAAGATTCGTAATACGGTTTGGATATTCGATATGATATCTGAAGTGTTAATATTTGCGGTGATGTAGCTTGGGCAAGATGGGCACAGGTGTAGCAATCGGTTGTGATTTCAGAATATCCAAGCCGGCTGTCATTTCCATACACCCCTGTGACCAGCACGCGATATCTATCTCCTGAGATATAAGAATTGAATTCGGAATGCCACTGACCAATAACAAGTGCAGATTACGGTTCCGAAAATTGAATTCAAAAACTCGGATAGAATCTATAATGTGACCTTCTTGATATATATATCTTGTTTGGTTTTTACTGTCAGGTTGCGAGATTGGGCGAGTCCGCCGAGTTTTGGAAGACACGACTGGCCATATATCGTCGAGCTGTTTGTGGTCGCTGAGCTAAGTGCCTATTTATTTTGGTTAGGTCTACACTTGTGAGCCTTTTAACACGTCCACTCCACTTTCTATCTCTCTACAATTAACTGCGCTTTCTTACTTATTTCTCATCGCCAAATTTGTCACGTACGACTGACTTACGGCTTACACCAATTTTGAAATAAAAATTCACCCACCGGCGGAAATGTTATTTATATTTCGTTTTAGATTTAGACTTAACGATAAGTTCTTTGTTGAAATTTTGCTGCGAAAGCATGTTTTTGGAAATTGATATGCTGGCAATAAATTGATGGCCCGACTTTTATTTTATGAAAACACAGAAATGTGGACAAATTCCGCAATGCAATATATTAGACGTGTTTTTTGAGTTATAATACGTGCGTCAGCTGGGCTACACCACAAGGGACAGCTCTTAGTATCGAGGGAAAGGCAGTAAAAGGGACGGTGCGAATTTACTTCATCATAAGCGACTCCAATTTATTTAATAATTCACCAAAACCTCATAATTAGGCTTTTTCCGCCGAGATTGCTCACCCTAACAGGGGGATCTTTGAGCAATGTGTGGTTGAATTGCTCTGTCACGGAAATTGTAAAACATAAAATGGTGATTCGACAAAGATATGCGTAACTCTTCGTATAGGGGATGTCGGATGGCACGTGGAGGCGTAAGACAGGACACGTGTCTGCCGCGTGTTGGATAACGCCAAATCGCACTGTAATGGGAATGTAATAACTAGTGCATGTAAAGCACATGTGTTGACACATATCGCTACAATTGGCCGCAGTGCTAAATGCAAACACTCAACCCTCCCTGCTGTTTCTATCCTCAACCCGAAACTAACACTAAGATTGGAAACATCTTGTCTACATCTTGTTCCGATTATCCTTTACCACCCCTTTATTAAGTTTTCCTTGGGTCCACAACAAGTTCATTGAAGTACGTAAAAAAATGAATATTGCAAAATCGGTTGAAGCACGCATCCCCCGCATGTAATTCGAGTAACAGAAGTAATCCTTGGACTCATCTGAATGATATAATCCGAGTTTTTCCGCATCCAATTCGGCGCTTCCCCTTGCTCCAGACAAGGACAGTGCAGAAATATGGAAATCGTGGAAATCTTGAAACGACAAGCACATGTGTCGACACTATTAAATTAAATTTCTCTTCCTCTGCGAAAAGAATGGTTCAAATTTCTCAAATTCGAATTATCTACTTTACATTCATTTTAAATTTAGAGTGCGCATAGAAACTTTGAACGTTTTTAATATTTAATTTTGTTTGATTTACGATTGTAGTCGTGCTCAGGTTCTGACGTGCGGAACACGATGGCTTCCTGGAGGACTCGCGGACCAGGAAAGGTCATGTGACGGCAAGCGCTAAGTCGATGCTAATGCGAAAACGATTGTTCGAAGCTTGCCATGAATTCTCTTCAACAAAATTACTTTTTCATTTTATCTAGCGGTTGCGCCGATATACTGCTTGCATGTTACGACTCTCAAATTCTGAAACTACCGTCCTACATCATTTTAAACTTACACAAATTTCGCTTCCCATCACCCCCATCTGCATATCATCGCATTAATACATTCAATCATTACGCGGAATCGCTAATGCCTACATTCTCTATCACAAGATTATGTACCGGAACGAGTAACGACCGTTTCCGGGTTTACAACAAATATCCTAGTACGACCAAATATAGAAGAGGAACCCAAGAAGAACCTTGAGGAACTTTCAAGAAATGAACGATGGACAAACAGAAGTAGTATACGTAGAGATGTTAGTTTTCATGAAAAGTTCATTTATTGAAACTTTTCATGAAATTTTGAAAAGTTTCAAAAAAAATGAAAAGTTGTCCTACGATAGTATAAAGTATTTTGGAGAGTTAAATAAATCTACAACTACAATAGCTGAATAGGGAACATAAAATAATATTAAGTGACAAAAATAGTAAGGGTTGTTAAACAAGTTATAATAAGTCAAAATAAAAGCATTAAACATCAAAATTCATCGTTGTTTTCATCTTTTAAGTATGTATTTCACTTCATTTCACTGTTTCACTGTGCTCAATGGGTACTGATACTACTTAGAACGAGTAGAATTGGCGGTGCTGTCGGTGAAAGTTTATTATTACCGCATTAATACTTTCAACAACTTTTCAAAAGTGAAAAGTTTCAAAATAGGCTGAAACTTTTCACGCTCACATCTCTAAGTATGCGTAATCACTAGCTAAAACAACAGAATACAAAACGGGAGATATTTAAAGAAAAAATGGAAACAAGTAATAGTATTATTCAAAGTATTTTATCTTAAAAAGTCAACTAAGTGTTTTACAGCTACTTACATACAAATTTTCCTATAACTATTACTGAGGCCTTGTTTCAATGTAAATCAAATCATTTTGAATTACTGTCACAATTCTATTCGCATCATAACTTTATCGGTTCCATAACTGCTTCTAAAAATCGGGTATTAATAAAACTTAATTCAGTACTACTTAGGTAATCGGCTATATGTAATGGGCCATTATTGTAAATGAAACTATGCAGCCGATAATGACAAAATGTTATTAAGATGGGGTGCCAAGCGGCGTTATTTTTTGCCGAATACTGATGAATCTACGAAACGATAGGTGCATTTTTTTTTAAATACAGGGTGTCCGGAAATTAGAGGATAATATCTTAAGGGCGTATTCTACGATCAAAAAGACGAAGAAAAGTTTTAATAAACATGGGTCGAAAAATGCCCCTAAGGGAGCTAGGGCCGCTTAAAGGTGACACTTTGAAAGTGGTTTTTTCTAAATTTCTTCAAAACGATTAAAAATAACACCGTGAAATTGGATATCTTTAGTAAGTCTTTGATGCTGAATTAATTATCGTGGAGAAAATTCTAAAGTTTCAATCATAAGTGCCCCGTACAGGGGGCTTAGGACTAACTTCGCTCAAACATTTTTGTAAATAGCTTTTTCTTAAATCTGACACCAGAATCTGAACATCTGAAGTTTTTTACGTAAAAATGATGCTCTTGTTTGAAATCGCTAGGACGCACCGTTTTCGAATGAATTGACCCTAGTCGTTTTAGAGCGCGAAAATCTGTCGCAGAAGATTTTAGTTTATTTACCAAATTATCAAAAACGAGTTCAGGGTCTGATTCCTTGCATAATTTTAGGAAAAAAAGTTCGTATGGACATATGGCGGAAAATGCTTCCTACGGACCCTATGGGGTCCTGGAAAGTTGACGTTCTTCAGTACCCCATACCTCCCTTAGGAAGCGTTTTCCGCCATATGTCCATACGAACTTTTCTTACTAAAATAAGACAAGGAATCAACCCCTGAACTCATTTTTGATAACTCGGTAAATAACTAAATAAAATCTGTGACAAATTTTCGTGCTCTAAAACTACTAGGGTCAATTTATTAGAAAAAGGAGCGCCCTAGCGATTTCGAACAAGAGCACCATTTTTACGTACAAAACTGCAATCATTCAGATTCGGATGCTAAATTTGAGAAAAAACGACCTACAAAAAATTATTTGAGCAAATTTAGTCCTAAGCCCCCCTGTGCGGGACGCTTATGATCGAAATTTTAAAATTTTTACCACGGTAGTGAATTCAGCATCAAAAACTTACTAAAGATGCTCAATTTTACGTTGTTATTTTTAACCGTTTTGAAGAAATTTAGAAAAAAACACTTTCAAAATGAAATGACCCCTTTAAGAGGCCCTAAGCTCCTTTAGTAGGCATTTTTCGACCCATGTTTATTAAGAATTTTCTTCATATTTATGATCGTAGAATATGCCGTTACGATATTATCCTTTAATTTCCGGACACCCTGTATAGCACGATTTATCAAATCACGTTGTGTGTAACACAAACATTTGCGATTTATAAATCTACATATACATAATTAATAAGTATACCGAGTCTTTCAGAGTGAGTGTCGTGGAGTGATAATTATCTTGAAAAATTTTTTGAAATGACCCAGTTTTATTTTTTCCAATAGAAACCGATATTTTTCACAACTGATTCGGAATCTACGAATTTTTCTGTGTCAGAGACACGTATCATACTTGACATTGAGTACTCACTTCCACCCTAGATTTTCATAAACATGATGAATTTGCATCAAAAAATTAGAGCTGACGTGTTTTTACGTTTTCCAAAAAACTATGTTTCACCGATTTCTTAGTTTTTTTTAAAATAGAGGGTGGCTACCATACGCGTTTCTGACTTGGAAAGATTCGTATAGATTCCGAATTCGTTGAGGAAGATATGTTTCTATTTGAAAACCGGATTAAACAGGAAGTGGAAAAAATATCTTACTACCTTATTTGATTTTGGATTCCTGTTGAATCCCGTGTGTCCCGTGTACCAACGTTTCGTACACCGTTGCAGGTGCCATCTTCAGGGCTGGTTGGTGCTGAAGCTCTAAAGATGTCCACCTGCAACGGTGTACGAAACGTCGGTAAGAACAAACCATTTGACACGGAATCCATCCGGAATCAAAAATCAAAAAATCACCTTGACCCGTGGAAGCCTCCATTCAAATTCCCTTATTCCCTTATTTTTTGGCGTAAAATTTTGAAATTTGGCTTAATAACCAAGTTTTCTCCATTTCCGGATTAACTGGAAGTAGCATCAACTTTTTATTTTCAAATAGTATTCATCACATGTTTGGAATCTACATATTTTCTGAATCCTATGATACCACATAAGTGACAGTTCAGGGTCAACATAATTTTTGAGGCCACTTATTTTGTCTTTTAGTCTAGAAGGTTGTGATCCCTCCCATTTAAAAGCACAATTAATAAGGAATCCACCCATCTGCCCATTTTGCTATTGGCACCAATCGTATCGGAAATTAGACACAGAGAAGAATAAAAAACACAATTTTACTGAATAACAGCTAGATACACTGAACAGCCCAGGGTGTTTTTCATATTTTTAGTTTCTTATTGCCGAAAGGGCCACTAAGTTTGATTACATTTTTGGAAACAGAATTTGAAGAATGTACTGATAAAGCAAATGGTGGTCATCTATCAAATTTCATAGACGACATGCCAAAAAGGCACTTGTCATTAGCCGATTGCCCCCAAAATTAAGTAAAATTTCCTACTTGCCACCAACCTTAAAAAGTTTTCTGGGATTTTTCAAAATTTTTCGATTTTTTGCCGAAAGACACTAAGTTTGAATTAATTTTTTGGAAACTACATTTGAAGACATTTCATGTGTTGATAAAGGAAAATGGGAGTTTATTATTCAAACTTCAAAGTTGATATGTCAAAATGGCATTTGCCGTTCGCCGATTGCCACCAAAATGAAATCAGTTCTTCGGCGGGTACCTCTACCTACCAAATTTCAGGCAAAGCAATGCAGTAATTTGGGCTAAAGCGTGTTATTCCCTCGAATCTTCTATTTTTTAAATTTTTTGCCAAAAGTACCCCAAATTTTCTTATCAGCACGTGAAAGGGCTTCAAATTCTGTACCTAAAAATGTACTCACAGTTAGTGCTTTTTTGTCATTAAATCACAAAATTCGAAATTTCAAAGGAACATTAATTAGCACGCTACTGGATCGATTTGGCTCAAATTTGGTACCTAGAGATGTCATAACTTGCCAAAGAGCTGAATTAATTTTGGTAACGATCGGCCAACGACAAGTAGGTTTTTGGCATGTCAACTTTGAAATTTGAAAGGTGAGCAGTATTTTCTTTTGAAAGTTCTTCAATGCATTGAAACTTTTGACAAAAAAATTTGAAGGGTTTGAAAAAACTACACGAAACACTTTTAAAAAGACTATGATTTGATGGATTGAAACTTATGAAGATTGGATTATTCGCCAAGTGGAGAGTTTCCAGCCGCTTCCGTAACTGCTAATTTTTTTGCATTCAATTGGACTTATAATAATAGCCACAACTAACTTCTCATTGCTTGAATTTAGTAAAAAACTATGGATGCGAAATGTGAATCACGTTTAGGCGATCGAGTGCCAAAAGTCGTCAAAAATTCTATACGTAAAAGGTAGAATTCAAATAATCTTGCATTTTCTGCCCCTGTCATTTTTCAACAACCGTGTTCCGAGATTTTCAGGGGGTCAGTATTGTTGGTATTTCGACACACACTCTGTAACCTTCAAATCCTTCAATAATCAATTCAGAAAATGAAATGAATATCACACAGGCATTTTCTAGAGAAAATAACAGTTGGAAATGTTATCAATTATCACTAAACAATGAATTGATAAAAACCCAGAAATAGAAACTCTTGGAACTAATGCCACCAAGTTATGCAAAATTTAAATTGAAAGCAAAATAATACATTTCATAACCCCGCATACCTATATGTGGGGTTAAATCACTTGAATTCCAGTGTACGGGAAGGATTTATGACCGGAACAGCCGCCACCCTTACATACCTACCTAAGGTAGTTTGGTCCCGATGTTGAATGTCTTTATATCGGCCTACTTTACCGGATTTATTGTCAAAAATCATGGAAATATTTTATTTGTAGATACTAAAGTTTTATAAGTTTTCATTTCGGTTTTTACATTGCAGAGTGTAGAGCCATATAATCGGTGATTAATGAGGCATTTAGATTTTTAATAAAATATTTCGGTTGCATTTGAATTGTCTGGTTGCGGTTTGTTTTAATCTTTCTGCTCCCGACTACAAGGACGAGAATCATGTTGTAAACACACCTTCGGTATACTCTACATAAATGTTCCAATATACATGTGGTTGGACTATAAAGTTTTATTTGATTTAATAGTGATGGAGGTATAAGGATTCACCCGAACCCTCTTAGTAATAAATAAAATATACAAATTTCTTCACTTCTGGCTTTTATTACTTTACCTTGGGGTGTTTCAATAATAAAAATAACAATTATCTTCGGAATATCACTTAAGGAATCATGCTGCAATTAACTTTTACGGCCAACAAATCAAATTCAAATTTTATTACCAGATTAACTCAATCCTACTTTTTAATAAAAATATGGATGTTCACCAAATTAACACGGAAATAAAATCGTCTTAAATGCATGAGGATCATTTGAATGTGCATTTTCTAAATGAGTTTTTAATTTAATTTGCCATTCATCCTAATTTTATTAAATAGACGCGTCCTTTATTTCCACCGCCCTTTGTGAAGGGGACTTACTATACAATTCTGGAACAGCAAATGATGTGCTCATTCAACCGTTCTGACTCCACCAGATTACTCTTTATCCTATTAAACTTATTTCCTATTACTATTATTGGACATCATACCAACGCGTTCTGTATCACTATTGTCGCCATTGAAGATATCAAGTCGTTATGAAAAATCATTAATCAAATGTGTACTTCAATAAATCGTAACCTACTGTAGGTTTTTTATGTTTTTTAATCGTTGTTTAATAGCACGAAGTGAGACTTTTTTTGATTAAATTTTTATACATCTCAAGAAAGTGTATTAAATTAAATTCCACTTTGACCAGTGAACCCAACGCTAAAAATCTAAGCAGACGTCGAACAAAAGGATTTGTACGAAGGCGTAGAGGGGCCACAACAAAGTTTTTAAAATTTTCTGAAGAAAAACTGTTGCATCAGTAAATTGTCACTTGCAAGTGACAATTGTAACTTGTAACTGACAATTGTCACTTGTAAATGACAATTGTCACTTGTAAATGAGAAGACAATTGTCACTTGTAAATGACATACTTCGCAAGTTTTTGTTTTTTTGTTCATTCTCTACTGTTTAATTCTGTCCGGCAATTTTCAACATTTCGCTTTTTTGACATTACTATGCGTTTGCGGAGGCACTACTACTAGGTGCAGATTGATAAACTTTGCACCCGATTCCACCAGTAAATTCAGACCGCCCTTATACATTCACATTAAGATGATAAACATCTACAGGGATACACATCGCATTGACGTACATCTTCCGGTGGCTTTTGTCAAATGATAAAGATAATGTACTAATTATTTGTTGTTGTCTTTGAAAATAACAAATAATCACCAACAATAAGAGAAAAAAAACAATAATATAAAAGGGATGAAAATATAATAATAATAATCGGATAAAATCCAAACATGTTCGCGGATGCTAATTCCGACATTATGTACGAGAGGAGATAAACTAATTTTACTGTTTGCAACGTAATTATAGGACATGTCAAAATATACATTAAAACACGTGCACCATTGATGGCAGTTACATTAGTCACAAATAAAGTGCTATCAGTGAATATAAATCAGATTAAAAGTTCTTCATTACATTAATAGTATTTTGTATATGTATCTAATAATGTAGAGGGGCTCATATTAAATTAGGACCCTTGTCGATATTAAATCTCGTCTCAACTGCGGTTCACGCTCTTACACTCCGAAAGTCATTCATTCAAATAAGCGACCCTCCTTTTACAAACTGTCACTACAAACTTTTTAAACTTCATAGCAGAAATAAATTCTACCATTAATTTTCGCGATATTTTTTTAGTTCGCGCCTTGTGATTCAATTACGTTGGCCATTAATCAATTGATATATTTTTATGAGAACATTTCGTAATGAAATTGCTAGCGGAAATTTCTTCAGTCCTTCAATTCAGAGACAGATTTAATTTTTTTAATTCCTATAAAAATAACGCGGAATAAATCAGAGACATAAACTTGGAAAAACTTAACGCATTAAATACAGGCTTTGCAGTGCCGATATTAATGCTGTCTATTGGCAAACTTATAAAATATGTAATAGGAAGCGAAAGGCACTCCATGCAAACTGGAGCTTAGGGTAAAAATCAAATTACATAAATGAAACACATTGTGAACTTTTAATTTATGGCCGCTTTTCGAGTCGACCAATTCTGTCATTGGAAATTTTTATTAGACTTCTATTGTTGGCAATCGATTTGAGCGAATGGCTTGAAATCAACCTAAAAATTTATGGCCATTTATACATGTTCGGGCGCAAGAGTTTTCGAGGCTCCTGTAAAAAATTAACGCTCCAATGCTGAACACAAATTAAAAACTTTGAATAATAAGAATGGCAGCAAATAACTTTGAAACGATGGAGTGCTATACTGGAAAACTGACGGCAACAAAAATTTCCTTTAACTCAATTTTCCGACATGGAAAGGAGATTGAAAATTTATTGTATCAACAATTGGAATAGTGATACTGATAATTATTATTATATTATAAAGCTTTACACTTTACACACACATGGCGGATCAGTCCATATTTTCTGCTTGTGCCTCTTCCTTTTATAGCTTTTGGTGCGTTTTAGCTATTTCCACTATTCTCCTCCAAACTTTTCTGTCTTCTATTTTCCCTCTCCAGTTTTCTATTTTCATCGCTCTTATATCATTTTCAACTTGTTCTTTCCATCCTATTTTCGGCCTTCCTCGTGCGGTCCCAATCTGTCATCACTTTTACTGGGTTTTCTTTATCTCTCCTTCCTATGTGCCCGTACCATCTTATACGCTGTGCTTTTATTGCTCTCACTATGTTATCGTTCTTCATCCATTTTTCTATTTCATGGTTCATCCAGCTCCTTATCTCATTCCCATTTTCAACCTTCGGTCCTACTATACTTCTCTTATCCTTCTCTCAAAAATTTTTAGCTGTTCCTCTTCTTTTTTTGTCAGACACATCGTTTCTGCTGCGTACATTACGACGGGCCTTCTAATTGTTTTATAGATCTTCATCTTCGTGGTTCTGCTGAGTTTCTTGTCCTTAAGCAATTTTTTGTTTCTATGGAAGGCTCTATTGTAGTCTCTGCTTGCACTCTATCCTTTCGTTTGTTCTACTAATAACCACTCCGAGGTACTTAAACGCTTCAACTTCTTCAAAAAGATATCCATTACTCTCCATTTCTGCTAATTGTGTCTTCTTGTTTCTGCTGCAATACATATATTTTGTCTTCTCTTTATTTATCTCTAAACCCCTTTGTTTTGCTTCAGACTCAATTTCTTGAAAGATTTTTCCTAGATCCCTTTTGTCTCGTGCTACAATTGTTACGTCGTCTGCATACGCTATTATTTGAATTGCATTTTTATTTATTGTCCCTCCATTTGTTACCTTTTTAATAATGCGATCTAGCGATGTTATAAATAATACTGCTGATAGAGCGTCGCCTTGCCTTACGCCTTTCTTTACTTGAATTTTTTCTGTCATTTCCTTTCCTGTATTAACAATTGCTTGCGAGTCCTTCATTATCATCTCTATTATTCTAATCAATTTTTCGGGTATTTCGCTATTTCTTAGGTCGTCCAACATCTACCTTCTTCTCAATGTATCAAAGGCTTGTTTAAAGTCAACAAACAAAATGTGCGTGTCAATATTATGTTCGTACGTTTTTTCCATTATTTGCCTTAGTACGTGTATGGCGTCTATTGTTGACTTTTTCTTCCTAAATCCACATTGGTAATTTCCTATAATTTTTTCGGTATGTTATGTTAGTCGCCTTTTATTATTCTAGTCATTACTTTATATGCCACTTTCAATAACGTTATGCCTCGGTAGTTTTTACATAACGACTGGTCTCCTTGTTTTGGTATTGGCACTATTATCCCTGTCTTCCATTCCTCCGGCATTGCTTCTTCCCTCCAAATATTCAATAGTAATTCATATATCTTTTCGTACAACGCCTCTCCACCAAATCTTATTAATTCTCCATATATGCCATCGCGACCTGCTATTTTTCTATTCTTTAACTGTTTTATACTTTTTACTTCTTCGTATCTCAGTCCTTCGTACTCTTCTTCACCTTCTGTTGCCCACGTTATTTCCGTTTGTTGATTCGCTATATCTGGTTCTGCGTATAATTCTGTAAAGTGCCATCTTCCTGAATAATTGCCATATTGTCTTCGATTTTCTTTTCCCCATTTTTAGGTAATTGTACAGTGGTCTGTGGTTTGTTTTCTGCTTCAATGTCATCCATAATTCTATCCAGTCCTTGCTTCTTTTTTCTTGCATCACAGTTTTCTTGCTTCTTTCCTTCTTTCCTTGTACCTTTCCATGTCTTCTTCTTTTTCTGTTTTTAGCCATCTCACTCTCGCGGTGTTCTTACTTTCTACTGCTTGCTCACATTCACTATGAAACCATTCATTTTTCCTTAAATTTCCTGTAAACCCTACTTCTATCCAGTGGCGTGCCGTCAGGGGGGCTAGGGGGGGCGACCGCCCCCCCCGCCCTTTAGGCTGTGCCGCCCTTTCCGCCCAAGCAAAAAAGGCTGTTCCTCAGAGCCGGTCGAATTCTGCCATTCTGATGTAATAAATAACTGAAGGTAAAGGTTTATTTCTCTACGAAGCATGTAGCTATTTAAGAGCTACACTATAATACAGTTGCTTGGGGGCGGGCGCCCCAAATAGAGAAGAAACTAAATAACTGTTTATAAATTTTGAACACGGCAGCTCGTGGCTACCTCGGCGGTATCGATTTTGCCTGTATTGGGGATTTGGAGCACCTTTTCCATAAATTGTCAGCGCCCTCAGATCGCAGACCTTTCTATTATTTGATATTTCATATTAAACAAAACCAAGTTACTCATAATTTCACGAAGACAGTCCTCATATACAGATATAATGTCTGTCACTCAAGATTTAAAAAGGATGAAGGATGGTTAGGTAAGGAAAAGAATTGATCCTAGTAAAATTCAACGGTGCCAGTGATTGTGATTCCCAGAAGAAGTTTTAAGTTTAGTGCGCTATAATTTTGGCTATACAGGGTCTTACGAATATGGAGCAGTATCGATATCTCTGGGCTTAAGGAAGGTACAGTTGTAAGATTTGGCATTTACAGAAACTGACACATTCGGAATCTATTGAAATTATTGGCGACCATGGGGCACTTTCGGTTATACCGGAAGTAGGGTCCTACTTTTAAATTTTAAATAGCAACCCCCATTTTTCATTGCAGATTCGGATAGAGAAAGAAAAATTAAGCTTAAAACACCTACATGTAACTTGTTTGCGCCAGCCGCCTAGGCTTTATTAACGTTTTTAGAGAAAAGTTCCGCAAAACAGTGCTATGTAAAAATGATCATAACTTGTAAACCGCGGGCGATAAAAATAAAAATGACACACCGTTGTAAAGCGGAAGGACTATTTTACATTATGATTGCCAAAAATCCTAAGAAAACTAATTGAAAGTTGATTTCGAGAAACTGCAATACTGGAAATTTCAAACCCGGATAACATTTTTTTCTTAAATGGCAGCATACAAGTTTTTCTGCATGGATGGGTGCAGAATTTTATTCTCTTTTCAACGGTGCCCATAAAGTGTCAAAAAAGGAAACGATTAAAATCGCTGTTTTTTCCATAAGAAGAAAATGTCATTCGGCTTTTAAATTTCCAACATTTCAATTTCTTTAAATCGACTTTGAATCAGCTTTCATATGACTTTTTGGCAAGCATAATGTAAAACAGTCTTTCTACTTTACAATGGTGTGTCATTTTTATTTTTATCGCCCGCGGTTTACAAGTTATGACCATTTTTACATAGCACTGTTTTGCTGAACTTTTCTCTAAAAACGTTAATAAAATCTAGGCGGCTGGTGCAAACAAGTTACTTGTTAGGTGTTTTAGGTTTAGATTTTCCTCCTCTGTCCGAATCTGTAATGAAAAATGGGGGTTGCCATTTAAAATTTTAAAGTTGGACCCTACTTCCGGTATAACCGGAAGTACCCCATCGTCGCCAATAATTTCAATAGACTCCGAATGTGTCAATTTCTGTAAATGCTAACTCTTAGAACTGTACCTTGCTTATGTCCAGAGATATCGATACTGCTCCATATTCGTAATACACCCTGTATAGTTTGGCACTATTATCAATTGAAGCGGACTTGGTAAAAAATATTGACCTGAATGCGGTTTTAGACCGATTTAAAGGATTAAAAATGCGAAGAATGGCTTTGTAAAAATTGTTCATTAAAATGTGTAGTACCTAAGTGTAGATAATAATAATAAAAAATAAATTGTATTACCAATATTTTGCGCCCCAAGAATGCCTCGCCCCCCCCCGCCCCTAAGGGCACGGCACGCCACTGCTTCTATCTCTGCGACTTTGATTATTCCTTCCTTTATTTTCCTCCAATTTTCTTCGATACCATGACCTTCAAACTGCACTCCTTTGCCTATTTCTTGTCTAAATTTTTCTTGTGCATGTTCTTCCAATTTCGCTAAATTCCACTTTCTATTTGTCTTTCTCTTTAATTTTCCTTGTGCTTTGATCTTGGACTTGTCTATTACTAGAAAATGGTCTGAATCAATATTTGCTCCTCTGTAAGTTCGTACATCATTTATCTATCTATGTTCCTTTTCAACTAAGATATGGTCAATTTGATTTCCCATGTAATTTTGTGATAATTATACCTAGTTAAAATCAAAGCTTTACAGAATATATACTGATTTAATAAGGCCAATTTAAAAGACACTAAAATAGCTGTCATGACAGCGACAGTTTCAGTCAATTAGTTTCCAGTGACGGAATGCCTTCCCATATGTAGTAGGGGTAGACTATCTACCACCCCAGTACTAAAAGCCTTTCGGATATTACATGTTAAAATGGGGGTAAGTAATTCGATTTGTGCCGCGTCTCCAACTAACGGCCTCTTCCCTGTTCGCGAGCAGGACTCCGAACACAGCAGACGAGGGATATCTGACGCATAATGAAATGTTTCATTAACTTGAAAACAGAGATCTCGGCATCGATCGACCGCCCCTTAATGATGCACTTCATTCAGTCGCATTCTACACCCAATAATCTTTTTGAAAATTTCATTCCCGGTGTTTCAATTTGCAAGGAAAAAAAGGGCAGCAGAGAAGCGGCTGGAACCTCCCCAACGCGTGGGTCTTTGATTTCAGGGACTTCTGTTTAAGATTCTAAAGTTGATATGCCTAAATGGCACTTCCCGTTGACCAATTGCTCCCAAAAGCCTTTCAGCTCTTCAACGGGTCACCTCACCTCCATTTACCAAATTTCGGGCAAATCGATCCACTAGTTTGGGCTATAAAGTGGTTTCAGTATTATTACAAAATTTCGATTTTTCTACCCAAAGGGTTCTAAATGCGAATCAATTTTGTCTCATTTAAAACCAGAAATTGAAGACCTTTCTGATGGTGACCTCGATAGTGACAATAAATCTTTCAAAAACTTGTTTTGGATGGGTAAATTAGAGAATAATTTTAAATTTCGAAATTGGTGTGCCAAAACGGCACTTTCCGTGGGCCGATTGAATCCAAAATTTGTTCACCTCTTCGACGTGTAATACAATCCCCTTGTGCAAAATTTCAGCCAAATCGGTTCAGGGGCTTGGGCTGTACCGCGATTTTAAAGTCCGATAAAAATCAATTTTTTTTTCATTTTCGGTCAAAAAGGCACTAAGAATGAATGCATTTTTAGAAGCAGAATTTGAAGGCCTTTCCTATCGTGACGTGAAAAATGGGGGTTTGCATTTAAAATTTAAAAGTTGATGTGCCAAAATGGCATTTCTGGTTGCACGATTGGCTCCAAAAGCTTTTCAGATCTAAGTTGGGTTATCACATGCACACGTACCAAATTTCAGCTAAATCTGTCGAGTAGTTTGGGCTGTGGCGTGTTTACGAACGTACGTACGTACGAACGTACGAACGTACGAACGTACGTACGAACGTACGTACATACATACAGACACATTTTAAAAACCACTTTTTTGGGCTCCTGAGACCTCAAAACGTATAGATCCGGTCTTATCTCGAATTCGAAAATTTTAGTGATTGCAGTAACCTCCCTTTTTTTTAAATGGTGGAGTGGAGTGGGGAGGTTAAAAGGGATTTGAGAATTTCGCAACAGTTAAAGTCGAGGGTTATTGAATGTTTTTTCCTGCAGTTGAACTCCTAATCATTGTTCATTAATGTGCCTATAGTGTTTTCCTAAAGAGTCATCTTATTTACCTAACCCCATCCCCTAAAAATCGAAATTATCAAATGAACAATGATTGATTAATTTGATGCATAGAAAAAAACTGTTACCTACCTGCTGTTGAATACCAAAATATTAAGAAATTGGGATTTTCTTAGGACTCAGGTACTTAGGAACTTAGATAACTCGGCAAGTCTCGAAGGAAATAATCTTCTTCAACACGATGTGAACTCAAAGAACTAAATTTAGACAGATCCCTTATTTTTCGTGTTATTTTCGCTAGATCTTGGCACTTTTAACTACCAGCTGACTTTCACCTTCCTTGACTTTTCATCCCCCTTCTAATTTTATCAACTCCCCGAGCGTCAATTCGCGCAGTTTTGTCTTTTTTCGATAATAAATTTTACTCATTTGGATTATGTTTGCCACATTAACTATTTCGACCCCCATCGCAATATTTCAACCCACCAAAAGCAAAATTTACATAATTGGCTTATTTTCCTGCTATTTTTTGTAATTCCACTCAACTACGATTAATTCTCCCCCCCTTTCTACTTTTTATTTCCCTTTACAATTTTTTAAACTACCTTCGCGTTAATTGTAAAATTGGCCCGTAATTTCTATGGTTGGATTTTGGGTTCCGGATGGGTCCGTGTCAATTAGTTCAGGTCTTTCAACCCCTCAAAAAAGTCTAAATTGCATAATTGGCTTATTTTAGTGTTATATTTTATATTTAGTAATTCTACTTAGTCACACTCACACAGTTAATCTTCACCCATCTTGACCTTTTATCCCCCTTCGCAATTTTTCAACCGTTAATTTTTCCTTTGGTTTTTTCGGTGATTCTATTTATTTAGTCATTTATTAATTTCACTTGTTGGCCGGTCGTCAGCTTTTTGCCCTCAGGTAACTTACGAAGATTACAACTATATTGCTAAAAAAGACAATTACTAAAAATATTTAAGTGAAAAAAATATCCAGTAGTTTGGATTGTAGCGTGTTAATTAATGTTCCTTCGATATTTCGAATGTTGTGATTTTATGTCAAAAAGATACTAAGTGTGAATACGTTTCTAGAATGCCAACACTATCCCCCATACCAGATTTCATCAAAATCCGTTCTTCAGTTTTCGAGAAATCTTGCTTACGTACATTAACTAACTAACTATAACTAAAAAATACTTTTTCGTGATCCTGGGACCTCGAAACGTAAAGATCTAGTGTAATCTCAGTTTCGAATTTTGGAGTGATTGCAGTAACATCCCATTTTAACCTCCCCACTCCACTCCACCATTTAAAAAAAAAGGGAGGTTACTGCAATCACTAAAATTTTCGAATTCGAGATAAGACCGGATCTATACGTTTTGAGGTCTCAGGAGCCCAAAAAAGTGGTTTTTAAAATGTGTCTGTATGTATGTACGTACGTTCGTAAACACGCCACAGCCCAAACTACTCGACAGATTTAGCTGAAATTTGGTACGTGTGCATGTGATAACCCAACTTAGATCTGAAAAGCTTTTGGAGCCAATCGTGCAACCAGAAATGCCATTTTGGCACATCAACTTTTAAATTTTAAATGCAAACCCCCATTTTTCACGTCACGATAGGAAAGGCCTTCAAATTCTGCTTCTAAAAATGCATTCATTCTTAGTGCCTTTTTGACCAAAAATAAAAAAAAAATTGATTTTGATTTGGCTGAAATTTTGCACAAGGGGATTGTATTACACGTCGAAGAGGTGAACAAATTTTGGATTCAATCGGCCCACGGAAAGTGCCGTTTTGGCACACCAATTTCGAAATTCAAAATTATTCTCTAATTTACCCATCCAAAACAAGTTTTTGAAAGATTTATTGTCACTATCGAGGTCACCATCATAAAGGTCTTCAATTTCTGGTTTTAAATGAGACAAAATTGATTCGCATTTAGAACCCTTTGGGTAGAAAAATCGAAATTTTGTAATAACACTGAAACCACTTTATAGCCCAAACTAGTGGATCGATTTGCCCGAAATTTGGTAAATGGAGGTGAGGTGACCCGTTGAAGAGCTGAAAGGCTTTTGGGAGCAATTGGTCAACGGGACGTGCCATTTAGGCATATCAACTTTAGAATCTTAAACAGAAGTCCCTGAAATCAAAGACCCACGCTGCCATTTTTTATATTGGTTGTGGGGAGGTTAAAATGAGTAATTTGGAAATTGTTTATCTAGCCTATAGTTTATAAGGGGCCAAAGCACTCTAGTAGGTATAGATACAAAGATAAAAATCAAATTTTTCGAAAACGTGAAACCGAAAATTTGAAAAAAATATTCTGAATTTAATACAGAATTCGAAAATATTAAGATGCACAGGGCTGTTCCATTTAAAATTCCAATGTATGACTCATTTCCGCTGAAACCGGAAAATCTCTCTAAATGTCAAATAATGCAGTTTCTCATGTCAATGTGTCTCATTTTAACTGGAACCACGCAAATATTTCGGTTTGCGCTTTTTTTTCTACATGTAGAGCTTCCAAACTTGCATCTGTGTGATGCTTCACCTTTTTTTTATCCCACTGCGATTAATTAAAGAGGACAAAAACAGCGAAATCGTATTAGGTAGGCATTTTTTTATCGAAAAATTTTATTAAGAAAAGTTGCTCAGGATAACCCCAAATGGGCAAGTGCGGAGTTTCAGACCAAAATAAAAATGTTGAATTTGTCGAGGAAAAACTGAAAAATATCGAAAACTTCATTATTTTTACAACAAAAGGGTTGCTGTGTAATTAAGAACAATTGAAATGAGTGTTTGACAGTTGCTGTTAGCTATGGCTGGGCAAAATTTAGCAATCGCAGAAAAAGTTGGAATTATTAAGATTATTATTTATTAGCTTACAATTTCAACTTTTTCTACGATTGTTAAATTTTGCCCATCTATAGCTAACAACAAATGTCAAGCAAACCTATCTCAATTGTTTTTTTATTACACAGCAACCCTTTTGTTGCAAAAAAATTGAAGTTTTCGATATTTTTGATTCTCTCCTCCAGAAATTCAACATTTTTATTTTGGCCTGAAAATTCGGATTTACCCATTCGGAGTCATCCTGAGCAACTTTTCTTAATAAACTTTTTCGGTAAAAAAATGCCTAATACGATTTCGCTATTTTTGGCTTCTTTAATTAATCGCAGTGGGCTGAGATTTTGGGATAACAAAAAGGTGAAGTATTACACAGATGCAGATTCTGGAGCTCTACATGTGCAAAAAAAGAGCGAGTTGATTTGCTCAATAGTAACCGAAATATTTGGGTGCTTCCAGTTAAAATGAGACACACTGTATATGTGTGCCAAATTTCATTCGAATATTTTAATAAATATACGGAAAAAGGGGGGGGTGAGCCTGGTTTTGTTGACACGCGGTATGTAGGTATTCAACTCGGTATAAAAATAAGTGGAGGGTGCATATGGATGCACCCAATAAATACTTTAAAATTTTACACGTTGGCAATGATCTCTTTATTGTTCCTGCTCCACATTGCTCATCACGAACGTGAAATACTTTGACAGTTCTTATGACAGTTATTTCTATTCACTGGCAAATTAACTTCTGTTGTTACAAAAGTCCACTAAGTACTTGTTTGAACGCATAAAAATGAATACATAACAATAATTTAATTAATTGACAGTTTCCAGATCAGGTAAACAGCAATACGTTTCCACGACCGTGGCAATGTTTAGCTATAGATAATTCTTAGTAAAAATATTTCTCTATTAGCTAAACATTTAATTTTGATTGATAATACCCTTGAATTTTAATAGCATCCTATCTTGAGTAACGTAAATAATTTTATGTTTAAATTAATTTGTATGTTAAGGATCTGGTGGATAATAATAATAATGTTTATTGACCTCATTTAAAAGAATGCTTAATTCATAAAAGGAAATTGCTAACTCTAAAAATTGGCTATTATAAACAATAACAGATCCTTAAAATGAGAGTCAAAACGGCAGAGAATCTGAGAATAGGTTTTCACCTCTGCCGCGAACAAAAAACAAAAAATAATTAGGTAAGTAATAACGTAAATAGTAGTAAATACGCCGAGCAAGAAAATTCTCCAATGATGAGCCTTACAGGGGTTGCATTTAGTTTGGCGAACAGCAATAGCTTCTTTAAAATGTTACGCTTGACTTGGTTCTATTGCGGTATAATGCATGTAGGTATTTAATTCAGGTGGATGCGCCGGGCAAGTAAACCCAAGTCTTCAATATGAGAGAGGAATCTTATCGGCGCGGCGTTGCAAAAATGGTGGATGCGCCGGGAAAGTCTCATAATATTTCATCAGCAACGTGGTAGGTGTCTTTATCTTGATTTGGAAACGCAAGTGGATTTTAAACATTTTTTCCGCTTTATGCAACATTTTGGTGCTGGTCACGCGATCGACTGAGTGCGAAGCATATTCGCTTCTTTCCAAAACGAGAGTGTTATATTCGTTGGGATATAAGTTGATATATGGGCCATATCGCCCGATCGGCTACACGAAAACGCATCAGTTCAAATAGATGTCAGAAATCAATACATTCAATCGCCTATACGTTAAAAGCTTTTCAAAACAAACTGTTTGAATTCCGTCAGTTGAAAACATAAATAGTATAATATTTAAAAATCGATGATTTATCGTTCTTCTGGATATGAAAACTAATTAAGCGGAACACATCTTCGCATGGAATGTCCTCCGACGAATAGACACCACCATCCATACAAGATAACTAAATTTAAATTTAATTAAGATTAATGATATGCAGAGTAGTTCTATCTTCAGTTTAGACGTCGCTACTTACACTCCCCTCCATTAACATCATCTACAGCTTTTAGTCCGATCCCGATAAGGTCGTCAGCATCGACCTGAAGCAAATTGGTGGTGTTTGTGAATAAATATAGTTTAAATCTATTGTTATTATTGTCAGTGAAGTGTGTTTGATAAGCTGCGAAGTTGTTTGTGGAACCGGAAGTCCGAAGCCGCTAACAGGCGAGCCTAAAGTGAGTTTATAGTGAACTCAAACCTTCCTTCCACCGCTAACATGTTTATGCTAGTAAAATACCTCTTTACAGATTGAGTCCCATGTATACTTCGATAATACGAGTCCGGAGGGGGTAGGGCGGTCTTGCATCAAACGCGGGCGGTTCCAGGAAAAGCCAGCATCGCCAATCACGGCGTCGTCCTGCGCCCGCCGGTCCTCCTTCCCGCCAATGAAAAAAGCATTAATCTCTTTTAAAAATAGAGCAGTGTGCAGCCACGCAGCCGGGTAACACGCACATCCGTCCGAATTTTCCCCTACCATAGGGGCCAGTGTAATGAGGTTTAACGGTAGCACATATTTAACATGCAGTTCATAGACATCCCCACCGCGGTGACTAGCTGAGTCACCTTGCCACCGCCCACTATCGCCTCAGTTATTGCTCACCTCAGGAAGTAGCTAAGTCAGTTCATTGCCAACTTCGAGTGATTGTTGGCCAGCGCGAAGCACGCCGGACACTAGTGCTGTGATGTGCGGGGTTAGCCACGTGCTGTGATTGTCACAGACCTCAGCTAAGACCTCGACGCGATAGTTCGCGTCTTCATTTGCAACCACGGCGTCTCCCGAAGCTATGACGCAACACAGCGACGCGTCCAGCGACCGTTCTGAAGTCTCACTGACGCCTCCACCACCAGTCTCCAAGATGCTCGAATTCGCTAGTCAACAAAACCTCAACTTCCTCAATATAGAACATAGAAACATGTTAGCTGCACCTTTGGCAGCTCTTCATTCTATGACGGAAATGAAGCAACATCAACATCAGCATCACCTTAGTCCAGATCATCTACATGGTCCTGAAAAAAACGACGATGTCCTGCTGGAGCGTACAAGTTTACACGTAGAACGCTCCGGCTTGACCTCTCGTAGCCCATTGGGTGCAACTAGCAACAGCAATAGCTCCCAAGGTGCTAATCCTCACGGCATCGACCACATACTCTCTAGGCCCTCGCAAATTACAACCGGACCTCTTCACTTTCCTCATAGTCTAGGATTTACCCAAAATACCCTAGGAATGGCCTCCAACAGCACTCAAGGCGCATCTAATTCAGGCTTGCGAGGACTTAATTTTGCCGCCGCTGCCTTCTTCCACCATCACGCCGCCAATTCCGTCAACAAACCACCCGTCGAACTCGGTAGAGGCACCAGTGGACTTTATTGGCCTGGATTTCAAGGCCTCGTTTCAAACCCGATAGCATGGAGAGATCGTCTAAATAGCAGTAAGTTTACCTGTTCCACCACAATTCATAGCGCAAACATTGCGGTGTCCAATTCACTTTGTTTGTTTCGCCCACAATAGGATATAGGTTTCTTAATCTATTTACCACCCGCAAACAATTTCTAACTAATTTGTCCATGGGCCAAAGAACCAGTAAAAATAATAAAGGGATGATTGAAGTCGCGGATTCTGCAATTCTGTGCGGCGATCAAGAAACGAAACAAAGATAAAAGTTGAATTGAATTGAGCCCTGAGAGACATTAGCAAACAAATTGCCCCAGGAAAAATCTGAACAAATGTTTGTTTTAGTAATTGTACGCTCGGTTAGTTAAAGTGGGGTGCAATAATATTTTCTGATGTTTTATTTATTATTTTCCCGTTTGTGATTAAAATGGCAAATTGTTCTTTGTGTTATCTTTTGTTTAAACGTGCGTAATGAGATGAATAATGACTATTATTCGAGAATGTAAACGACATATGCTTTTCTTCATTAGTGTAGTTGATTAGGTGATATCAATACTAATTCTGTTATCGCATTGAGAGGCACATATGTTTGGAGCATTATTACATCATATATCACAATATACAAGTATAGGTGATTGCGGCCGGTTAGACTAGAGTTGAGAGCGAGCATTCAACCACCTCCACCCCCTCAGTGTTGGGCGCGGATACGTAATGACCGGTGACGTATGTGTTATTTGTTTGGCGCCATCTGGCAGTAGCGTTATTAACTTGGCAAATCAAACAAGCCCTAGACATTAATTACGGAGATCTGATAGCTGTCGTGTGATTTCAACTTTGTTTTCATACATAGACTCATATTTTATACTTCCATTAATAATAAGTATAGCTATAATAAATATTTTACACCAAAAATTCGACAGCTACTTCAGTAGTGCAATCAAACATCAGTTGCATACATATGTCATGTTCATAAGGAATATCAATTTTATGACATGTACCTACATTGATAACAATGCACACTATACAATTTGCACCTCGTAATAGAGATAGTGCAGCAGGATTTATCGCACTCTAATGGTATTAATTAGACAATTTGCTTTAGTGTGATAGCAAAGCAATTCGCTCGTATGTTGTAATTGAGATACTCGAGCTCAGCGCATTGTCCGCAATCTTCACCCCATCATAATGGTAAAAGATCGCTTTAAAAATTGGTTTGGTTGGAAGTTGACTCGAATTTTTCTTGCTCCCAAACGATTTCTCAAAAGCACAATCCACGAAAAGTCCATTTTGCCAAAACGATCACACGTTATATAAATTACTTATACTTCTGCAAGAAACCTCAATCGATAAATAGTAACCATACATAATAAGAAAGAACCATATCAAAAAATCGAGGAGTAGACAAGGTACTTGATTTCTCAGATTTTTCAGATTGCGCTGAAGAACATGATGGTCAACTCCAAAAGAACGAAGGGCTGATCTTAAGAAATCTCTGGTTTACTGAATTTTGGAAAAAAGCGGCTGGCAAGTAGACACCATTTCTATACCATAAGATATTAGGTACAGATCATTCGACCCAAACCCGTGAACTTTTAGTAGGTTGATTTTGAAATAAAGGATAGGATGTTTTAAAAAAAAATTACCTACCTTTCCAGAAATTTTTGGGTACCTACTTGAAATTCTCGAGATATTATTTTCAATTGACTTTTAATTAGAGAAACCTCATCTTGCATGGTCTTGGTCCCTGGAAGTTTTAGGGGTGAAAGGCATGTCTCAGAATTTGAAAACAAAATATTCCATTAAAATAAGTGCGAGTGTTAAAAAGATCGAAATTTTGCCGCCTTCTCATAAGAAGAAGAATAAGGACATAAATTATGCAGTTCCAGTTTTCATCAACAAATAAATCATCATCATTATTATTATTATTAATGCTTCCGAATCCGAATTAATCTTAAAACAATTCTCCCAGAGAAAAGTATTTGGCTCATTAAACCAAAATCTGGTTAAAGCAAACAAATCTCATATTTCAAATATAGTGACAACGAAACATGATGTATTTAATATAACGAGTGTCCCAAAAAAAAACGAACGATTTATTTTTAGCTGTAACTTTATTATTATTGGACCGATTTTCCCCAATTTTGTATAATTTAGTTGATAGAATTCTTTTACCTGAAAGAAATTTTATTCCACCATTTACCTAAAAAAAAAATCCAGTTCAACGACCTTTAAATTTCATTCCTCTTGTTAGATAATGGAAATTTGCCCATCTGCCTACAGTATCACTGTAAATTGACACAAAATTCAGCCTTGAAATACGTTGAGCAGTTTTTGAGTTCTTGTAGTTTTATGTTTCTGGATTTTTGGAGTTGTAGCGTCTTTAAGTGCGTGGTTTTTCGCGAATGATGAATCAGGCCTTTTGGTAATAATTTCAGCCCTACATTCAGCAAAAATTCGTGTTTCCACCCCTAAATTTAATCCGCTTCGATAAATTTCTCCTAAGATATAATGTGTAAAACCTCACAGCATATTATTGCTTCTCTGTGTCAAATTACAGGGCTTCATGTACGTTTTAACCACTAAATCCCAACTCACTATTTACCACCCCCACATGCCCTAAAGAAAGTTGTATATTCAATTTATTATTTTTAATTTGCTTAGGGTTAATGCAATTCGTTTTCAACCTCTCATGATTTCACCTCTTACAGGGGTGAGTTAATTTCTACGGTCTTATGCGAGGTGTATATTCCTTATGAGAAACTCTCGCTTCGTACTGCATGCTTTTGGCTACCGAATAATTTTGACACTTTTACAGGAAAACGGACTTCCGCAATTAAATTGAACCACTAGAACTTATTGCGTATCTATACCTATACTTACTTACTTCGGCTGTTAATAAATAAATCTATATTATTTCAGAAAAGACAAATAAAACGTATTTATCCGCTTCCACAGCGTTAGGGTTGGTTTTATTTTGAAAACTCAGAAGACTTTTTTTTTTCACCGAAATCTATGATAGAACCCCGTAATTTTATACTACCATTTACTTGAAAATAATTCCACTTTCAATCCTTAAATTTCATCCCCCTTGTTAGATCTTAGTGAAAATTTGTCAATTTTTCACTGAAAATTATAGCACACCAAATTCTGTCTTGATGCGCTGAGTAGTTTTTGAGTTCTCGTATTTTGGTGTTTCTGATGCATGTTAGGGGAGGCAAAATATGAATGACACCTTTTATGAATCTTTAATGGAAATCTATCGAAATACGTCAATTTCAACCAATACTTATTAAGCGAAATTTCGAGTTGCAACCCCTAATTTCTACTCCATCTGTCCGATTTTGCGGAAAAGGCATCCCCCGCAAGTTTTCATCGAAACATGTGTGTATGTTGGGTTTCAAATAATTGCTTGCAACCCTTGAGGAGTAATTTTTTATGGTTTTCGTCCCCTAAATTTGATCCTACGAAATTGACATTTTTCAGCAAGGTATCTTGACTACTTCTCGAGTTATGGCAATTAATAGTTTTTCAGTTTTTCACCCCTAACTTCCACCCGCTTGGTCCGATATGGCCCAAGAGCACACACAAACATAGCGATACACATCGCGATATGCATCTTCCGGTGGTTTTTCGAGAAGCTAAAGCACGAGAACTACACTGCAAATTTGCGTAAATCAGTCAAAACCAACAAATTATTAGCTAAAATTACAAAATGTATTAGATATACGTCAACAAAGATTTAATCGAGAGGAAAATTAAGGAGTATGCAATAAACTTAATATGGAAATTATGCGAATATAGTGAAACAAATGCTATATTCACATTATATAGGGGAAGGGGGGCAGAACCGGACATCAGGGCAAAACTGGACCTCATAAATTCAGAAAACAATCGCGGGCCGCATATCAAAATAGTATAATAGGAAATCGGAATAAGAAGACTTTTGTGCCAAAATTTTGGGGAATTTCAGGGTCACGCCTTTTACGAATACTTATTACTTCAAAATTATAGAATAATACCTATTGAAAAAAGAGGAAATTACCCCTAAGTACATGTACGAAAAATTTTACTTTATGTTAATGAATTTACAAAAAATTACAAATTGATTTCAAAAGTTACATGTGCATTTGTCCACTTCGAAGGCCAGAATGCACTTATGCCGATTTCGGCCTGCCAAGCTGCGGCAGATACTTTCAATCGAGGTGTATCTATCTCGTGTTACGCATTTACCTCGCCACAAGAGGAAAAAGGATGCAGATGCATGCTGCCAGGCGCAGCTAAATTACTAAGGCTGTCAGTATCTGTATCCTTTTCCCTCTTATGATGTTGTATCAGTTATCTCCTGTTGTCTCTTTTTTGTGAAATAAATGTTGGTCGTAAACAGCTATTGTTGCAAAAGAAGAGCATTTAGATGAGTTCAAATGCGACAAGTGTTCTGGGATTTTTTGCCCCAAATACGATACGGTTTTACCCCGGGGTATGGAGTAAAATCGGAAAACGCAGAGCCTTAAGAAAACATTTTTTCATCCACTATGTAACCAAATAGGAAATCTTTATTATGTGTTTCAACAATATACTTTCATACTTCAACGACACTACAAACTACAATAGTTTTGCTAATAAAATAATTACTTGCTTTATGAAGCAAAGTTATAATAGATATCCGGTTCGCCCCCCTTCCCCTAATCCAATTTGCTATATTCAAAAGCAAATCGTTTATTTTCAAAAAGTATTTATTTATTTCCAAGAAGTTAGCGTCGACAAGATCAGTTTATACAGGGTGTTCGTGCGGAAACTTCGACCTCAAATATCTTGTAAACGAGATGAAATATAAAGATTCTCTCGGACAGGTCGATTTTTATTTCGAGGGGGGCACTTAAATCCGTACTTGACGGAATTTCACAACTCACCCAATAACCCCCATCTACCCCCTCTTCAAAATTTTTCGCGCGGACAACTTGTATATTCTTTTTCTTGTGTATTGCCAACCTAACGTTTAGAATATAAATTTTCAGAGGGTTTCCAACAGAATTGTATAATTGATAATAAATATCTATAAGAAAGCAAAAAGTGCAGAACCGCTATTGTCAATCCAAAAAAGGCACCCGATAATTATTCCTTGTTATGTAAAATTGAGTTTTTGTAATGTTAACTGAAAGTTAAGAGGGACAGGGGGAAAGTTTTCCCTATTGACACCTTTATAAAATTCTACCTTTTCATGAAAGGTATAGTTATTCTTGGCCACGAGTAAAGGAAATGAGGTACACGTGGTGGTATTAATCCAAATTAGCAAACAAAGTAGGGGTGAAATAGGGCAATACGCCGGTATATAAATTTAATTAAGACAACTCTGTCTTATATACTCGTAATAAACAGTTATCTGAAGTGTGCGTCGTATAATAGCTAACATGGTCGACATGATGGCTTTCGCGCGAGGTACGACGATATAACAGCCAACTTCGCTAATTGAAGACCCTGGTACTGAATTACTTGTTCATCGCAGCAACATTTAACGGTCTGTCATGTTACTGTTCCGGCGTTCAATTCGCTTTTACTGCTTTTACCAGCCGGGCTCAAATTTACTTCACGTCCTAAAACCGATGCCACCGCTTCCTTATTAATTTTCGACGATAAACCCTCACTTCAATTCCTACGTTCACACCAAATCCCACTTTTCTACTACCCCGAGGATCTGCTGTTAATTGATTTCGTATTTTTAGTGGGCATATTGCACCCCATACGCCACTTTATGCTCGACACCCGTATCAATTTGCGTATCTTTTAATTGAATCCATAAAAGGCACCGCTCCCCGCAGCCTTATAATTTCTATGGAACACTAATAAATCGCGTCGTAAAATTTTTACTGGGCCTGCCATAGCAGCATGGAAGCGACCGCATTAAAACTCAATCAGACTTGTGTGGAATGTTTATACAGGGTGACTCAGAATTATAGGGACAACGGCTAACCAGACATTCCTTAGATAAAAATATGTGGACAAGTTCCTATAAACATATGCCAGAAAATTTCTTCTAAGGGAGTTAGGGCAGTGTTTTTTTCTAAATATCTTCAAAACGGTTGAAGACAGCAACGTGATATTGGATACCTTTAATAAGTGTTTGATGCTGAAGTGATTACCGTGGTCAAAATTTTAAAATTTCGTTCAGAAGCGTTCCGTACCCTCCTGGCTTAGGACTAAATTTGTTCAAACATTTTTGTAAATAGTTTTTTTTCAAACTTTATTCCAGAATCTGAAAATTTGAGGTTTTTAAGTAAAAATGATACTCTTGTTTGACATCGATAGAATGCGCCCTTTTCGAAAAAAATGGCTTTTCATTGGTTCAGGGCTCCAAAATTTGTGACAGAAGACATCAAAATATCGTAAATAATCATGGAGCGGTTCCTTACTTCATTCTAGAAAGAAAAGTTCATATGGACATGGCTCGAAAAATGCTTCCTAAGGGAGCTAGAGTCTTTCAAACAAAATGCTTTCCAAGACTCCATTTGAAAGACCATAACTCCCTTAGGAAGCATTTTTCGACTCATGTCCATATGAACTTTTCTTTCTAAAATAAAACAAGGAACGGTCCCATGAACTTGTTTGCAGTATTTTGATATCTTCTGTCACAAATTTTGGAGCCGTGAACCAATAAAAAGCCATTTTCTTCAAAAACGGTGCATCCCCTCGATGTCAATCAAGAGTACCATTTTTACACAAAAACCTCAAATTTTCAGATTCTGGAATGAAATTTGAGAAAAAACTACTTACAAAAATGTTTGAGCAAAGTTAGTCCTAAGCCAGGGGGTGCCCATTTTAAGGGGCCCTAACTCCCTTAGGAGGCATTTTCTGGCATATGCTTACAGGAACTTGTTGACATATTTTTACCTAAGGAATCTGTGGTTAGCCGTTGTCCCTATAATTTTGAGTCACTCTGTATAGGCACCCGAATGTATGTTTTTTGAAAAGATCTGCTTCTGGCTTCTGACGGTCTTAAGCCCGAATTTTGGATACAATTACCCATTTTTGAGAAATTTTAAAAAGGTACATAGTTTGCATCAAAAAATGTGTTAAATTCTACCTAACTTATCCTAAATCTGAAATATGACCACTTGCGACTCTCCTGAAAATCGACCCACTTGCGACCGACGCGATTTTTACCTGATGTCGTTCGACCCACATGGCGGCTCATATCGATATGACATTTGCAAACATTAATGGAAACAAACATCAAACAATATACCTAAGTATTATGTAAGTACACGTATTGCAGAAGGGCTAGGACGTCTTCAAATACCTATTTTGAGTTGCAGTAAGCCAAAAATGTTTGCTTTAAAAGTGAAAACGCACCAACGGTTTAGGTTTCAAAGATTGTATAATTTTGAAAGGATGACATTGTTATGTTACTCCGATGTCCCAAATCCTGCCAGTTAGGCAAACAAATTCTAATTGATTCTTTCGTGGAAAACTGATTAGTGTTCAGAAAGAAGACATGCTGGGATTGCTGTGAGTATGATCATCATATCTCTCGTCATTACCTATACTAAACAAAATAATGGAAATAGTCAAGGATCCGCAAAATTGTGGGACTATCGGTTACCTACCCTATGTTCTGTCAAGGAGTTAACCTGAAGTAATTGATTTGTTTTCATTAATATTTATAAATGTATGTGATATTGGGTTGAGCCGCATGTGGGTCTATCGACACAGGTAAGAAGAATCCCGGTCGCAAGTGGGCCTATTTTCAGTGGAGTCTCAGGTGGTCCGACCGCAAGTGGTCCGACACCCTAAATCCTACCTAACTTAAACAAAAATGGCTACCGAGTTTTCATCGTCTCTGTACTTTTTGTTGCAAATTATGCGATTTAGAGCTTTGGAAGAAAATTCACAAAAAATCACACCATTAACAGAAAAACTTTATCTAAGCAGCTAACGCGTTTCTAACACAAATTGCTCATTATCAAAACCAAAGTCATTGCCGAGTTTAATAAAGTTTTTGGTGTAGTGCATTTTTCACTTATACCTACGGGGTGATTCCCGAAGACCGTTCATTAGAAACTTTTGGGGATCCACTTGTACTAGAATTTTGAAATTCGTTACTATACCATAATCGTCCACGCACACCAAAAATAAAATATTCACAAGCCACTGCACATTCGGTTTTACCGGAAGTGGCCGCCATATCTTTGTTATTTTAAATAGAAAGCCCTCGTTTTGACTTTAGATTCGGATTCGTCTCTTAATTGTGAGTTTATCGCACCCACGTTTTGCCTATCTAATTTCACCGTTTTTGACATGAAATAGGACCACTTGCGACTCAACTGAAAATCGACCCACTTGCGACTGGTGCGATTTTTACCTGATGTCGTTCGACCCACATGCGACTGATATCGATAACACATATTTGCAAAGACCATTAATGGAAACAAACATCAAACAACTAATATACATATTAAGTATTATGAAAGTACATGTATTGCAGAAGGGCTAGAACGTCCTCATGAGTTGCAACAAGCCAAAAATGTTTGCTTTAAAAGTGAAAACGCACCAATACGGTTTATAAGTTTCAAAGATTGTATAAGATTTGAAAGGATGACATTGTTATATTACTCCGATGTCCCAAATCCTGCCAGGTAGACAAACAAATTCTAAAGACAAAAGGCCATGCTGTGATTGCTGTGAGAAGGATTAATGGATTAGTATGATTAGAGATGTGAGCTTGAAAAGTTTCAGTTGAAAAGTTTCAGCCTATGTTGAAACTTTTCACTTTTTCTTGAAAAGTTGTTGAAAGTATCAATGCGGTAATAATGAACTTCCACCGACAGCGCCGCGAATTTTAGTCGTTCTAAGTAGTATCAGTACCCATTGAGCACTGGAAACAGTGAAATGAAGTGAAATACTACTTAAAAGACGGAAACAACGATGAATTTTAAAGTTTAATGCTTTTATTTTGACTTATTAACTTGTTTACCTATACACTTACTATTTTTGTCATTTAATATTATATTATGTTCCCTATTCAGCTGTTGTAGATTTATTTAATTCTCCAGAATACTTTATACTACCGAAGGACAACTTTTCATTTTTTTTTGAAACTTTTCAAAATTTCATGAAAGGTTTCATGAAAAGTTTCAACAAATTTACTTTTCATGAAAACTCACATCTCTAAGTATGATGATTGTATATCGTCATTTACCTAATAAAAAAAATAATGGAAATAGTCAATAGTCAATACCTACCCAATGTTCTGTCTTAAAGTTAACCTGAAGTAATTCACTTGTTTTCATTAATATTTATAAATGTATGTGATGTTGGGTTGAGCCGCATGCGGGTCGGTCGACGTCAGGTAAGAATAGCCCCGGTCGCAAGTGGGTTGATTTTCAGTGGAGTCGCAAGTGGTCCGGCCGCAAGTGGTTCGACACCTTTGAGATATGTCAAAATTTGTATCCAAAAATTGATTTGCAATGCGTAATAGAAATTCTCGTATCTTCCAAACGATTGAAGATTAAGAAACTAAACTCGGAGGGTTGAAACTAGAAGCTTTGAGCTTTCTTTTGATGTCTCACTTGATCATGTTGATTTAACAATATGGCGGAAAATATATTTTTTAAATCGCAAAGAAAAACTTAATTTTTTTAATAGGAATACCATAATTTTATGTGGCCAAAAGATGCAAAATTAAATTTCCTTTAGATTAGTATTAGCATTCTCTATACCCATTTTCGATATTTTTGAAAATATTTGGAATAAATTTATTTGCGCGATTTAAAAAAATATTCCCAGCAATATTTGGAGCAACAATTATTAGTAACAGTTCGTTCTACATCTTCGAAAATTTGTCTTAAGCTGATTTTGAAAACATAAATTCGTTGAATAATTTACGAGCGTCGAATTACAGGTCGACAACATAATTATGTTGTAAAAGCTATAATTTGTTTTTCTCTCGGTACATGCGCTCAGCAAGTCTGAAAGAATTACTTGTCCAAGGGGGCTTACCTTTCCTAAAAATTGCCAGAAGTGAAGAAAAACCAATTTTTGAAAGATGGGCAAGACTTTTTGAACATTTCTTCTCTTTTAGAACTCTTGAAGTTACATTGTTTAAACCTTAAAACGCGTTAATTTTTAATATCTATGAAAATAGTGAAAATGGGTATATAGGGAATGTTAATAACACTCTAAAGGAAATTTAATTTTGCATATTTTGACTGCATAAAATTGTGGTACTCGCATTTGGAAAAATGGAGTTATGGACAATTGAGTAATCAAAAGAAAGCTCAAAGCTTCTAGTTCTAACCTTCCAAGTTTGGTTCCCTAATCTTCAATCGTTTGGAAGATGTAAGTTTTTCTATTGCGGATTGCAAATCAATTTCTTGATACAAATTTTGACATATGTCAAAAACGGTGACAGTTAGGTAGGCAGAAGTTGGGTGCGATAAATTCGCAATTAAGAGACGAATCGGAGTCCAAAATCAAAACGAAGGTCTTGTAACATTTTTGCATTGTCCTTTAATGCCCAGTGTCATTATCTGAATGTTTTTAGTACCCTAAATCCGAGCCTTAAGTATACGGTTTAAACTAAAATCTTAATTCTTGTGAACTATAAATTATCATTAGAACCCTATAGCAAGAGAGGATTCCTTCAGAGATGAAGAAACGTTAACTCTTAACGCTATTCAAACCTTCAAGTCACTTTGTTCGTTAAGCAGGGATCGGTCTGTACCTGCAGAAACTCACTTCAATAACGCATGATCCGAGAGGCTCTTTTAAAATGAAACAAGAATTACGTGGTTGCTGTTTTGGGTGGTGGCTTAACACCTAACGCTTCTTTTATTCGAAAATGACTACTCGGACCCTGTGTTGTTGAGGCGAGTTTCCACAAGTAAAGACCGACCGATCCTCGCTTAAGGTAGACGATTTTTAAGATTTCATGAGTAGAAAGCAACAGCTGAGAATACACACTTCGCTGTTGATAGGAAACAACAGACTTGTCTCGCGTTTGTTGAAAATTGCGGTTGTCTTCTGTTTTCTCTTCTCCCCCTCTTCTTTCTCTCGCTCTCTCAACTTCCTTCATCCATTCTATTCCCTCTCCCCATTCGTTCAGAATACTCTTTCTCTCCCTTTCCTCCTCTCTCATTCCCACACACTCTTTTAGCAGATGATCTACTGTCTCTCTCTCCTGTCCACATACTCTGCACTTTCTCTCTTCTTCCTTCAGCCAGAACTTATATTCTCATATTTAGCGTTATATCTTGATTCTCTGATTTTTGTTCTTCTTTCCTGTACATCTATGCCTCTATCGCTTTCTCACATTGCTCCATTCATCCATCTCCCCTGTTCCCTGCGTCTTTCTATATCCTCCCTTGCGTATCCGTTCCTCTCGTAATATCTTTGCCTTTCCTTCCCTTTTTCTTTCTCTCTCTTTTTCTCTTTCCAGCACTCCTGTAATCTTACACTCTCCTCTCTCTCCCATTCTGTCCTCATACTTCACCGCCCTTTTCCCTGTCTCCACTCATCTTACTCCTTTTCGTTTCTTCCCTTATTATGTATCCGGGTGTCTCCCTATCTACTCCTAGCACCCATTTTATGTAATTATCCTACTCTCTCCACCTGTTCTTGTTCTTCCAACCCCCAGATTTCCGCTCCGTTCATCAGCATACTCTTCACCAAACTGTCAAACATCATTCCTCTTGTCTTAAAATCATGCTCAAACTTTTTCTCTCCAATTCCCCAAATCATCCGTACCACCTTATTTGCTTTTTTAACCAACTCTCCTACATGCGCTCTGTATGTATTCCTTTCATTAAATACGTACCCCAAATATTTGAATTCCCTTTCCTGCTCTATTTCTACTTCCACTCACTTTCTTTTGTCCTTCCTCTCCCTTTCGCAAAAACCATCATCTTCGTTCTTTCCACATTTACATCCAACCTTTTTCTCTTCATATACTTCTCTGCACTTCTTATCATATCTTTCATTCCTCTCTCCTCGTTCGCTAGCATCACCAAATCATCTGCATATGCCAAACACCACACTTTCTCTTTGCCCACCACAACACCCCCCTGCCTGCGCCGTCTTAAACATCTCATTAATATCGTTTATAAAAATTGTAAACAGCGTTGGGCTGAGTGGGCGTCCCTGTCTTACTCCTTTTCTTGTCCAAAAACACTCGCTCTCTTGTCCATTCTTTGTTTCATTATATATTTTTTTTATCCTTCTTACCAGCTTCCCATTCAGTCCTATTTTGCTCATATGCTCGCACAGTTTTCCTCGATCCGCACTATCAAACGCTGCCTTAAGGTCCACAAACAACGCGTACATTTTCCCCTTTTTCCCGCTAAGTGACTTAGGATATACACGTTGGACACACGTTTTCATGGGTTTCAGTTGACGACAAATGGACAATTTACATATTCATTCGTTGAGTGGACTCCTAGAAACTCATGTGAGCAGAAAATGAAGTTTTGTTAAATGGTGTTGATATAGGCATTAGGAGTAAGGGATGAAAGTGGCCGATTAAAAGAGTTAAGGATGTAAATTAGAAGAGCGCGCAAGGCAGAGCAAGGGAGATTGTTATCATCACAATCCATCTTCCGTATCGGGCGAAGTGTTGTGCGTGTCGTGTAGAACAAGCATCACCATTGTAGCAGTGTTTCTGCGGTTGCTAGAGGCGGTAACCTAGCAACGGAAGCGGCTAAGGGTGGGAGCACCAGCCGCACCGATCGAGCAAGCTGTTTTAAGCAAGACACCCTGTTAGAATAATTATATCTCTAGATAACGGGATCATGAGATTATCCACTTTGGTATCGCCCCATCTCGCTTATCTGTGCACTAACACTCTCTTACATACTGCAGATATGTCTGTTAGTCGTTATCCTTTTCCTATTATGAATAATTCCTTGATTGCACTTTCATGAAATGTAAGAAGTATTATCTACAACTTCCCTTCAATTCATCAGAGTCTTCACGAAATGACTTTGTTTGTAATATGGAGTGTCTCAGGTCTTCATCGACCGGTATGATTTACGAATACATGTTCACTATTCTCGCACTGCCAGAACATGGGAACATCATCTGAAAAGGCAGCTTTAAGCGAATATCCAACGGATACCGGTAAGATGCTGGAAGCGAGACTATAGATGTATTATTGAATTTGCTCCCGGCTTATATCTCCCAAGAGGAACATATAATGCTACATCCTGCGTTGTCAGCATATATAGATTATTATATAGACATCTGGTCTGTTCAGTGTTGAATCTTAGAGATGTAAAAGTATCGATGGAACCTAACCTGTTCTCTTTTGCATCCAGGGACCGCATTGCCAATATAAACTGGAATGATCCTATAAAGAACATGGATGTTCCAACAATACGTCCCATAATAGCGAAAGCATGTGTTCTAGGAATATAGAGAGCTTTTTTAAACCTCACGCCACGAGAATGAAGACATCTCAAAAACTGATTATGTCCTCGCAAAATCCTGAGTTATTTGCCAGAAATTAATGTCCACGAAGCGTTGATTTAAAACGTAATCATCGCGTGGACGTAAACATGCTCATAACGTGATTATAAAATAAATTTTCCACGCCGATTTGTTTTTTAATGTTGGGATTAAAGGCAATCCCCGATGACATTATATGCTTCCATCACCCCTAACAACCTTTTTGCCCGGATTCCACGTTTCGTCTCATTCATTTTTTATTTTTACAGTGAACCAAAGCAACATGGGCCTGCAGGATAAAGATGCCAAAAAGAAACACACGCGGCCTACATTCTCTGGACAACAAATATTTGCGCTTGAGAAAACTTTTGAACAAACCAAATACCTGGCAGGGCCTGAGAGGGCGAAGCTCGCTTATGCCCTTGGGATGACGGAGTCTCAAGTAAAAGTAAGTACATTTTTTACTAAAATAAAAATAATTGATCACCTATATACCCGGCTTCCAATAAATGTTGCCGCAATTATAACTATAGATTTATGGGTGAGAGATGGAGCTCGCTATTATTAAATTTGTTATTCCTATATTAATTATACCTACCTAGTCGTTATTTTGGATGCGGTTCGCATTCATCTTCTTAATCGGCCAGTATTACTGTCAATCAAGTTTTACAGTTTGAATAATTTATTAGAAGAAATCAGGCCATTAATTACTTCTTTTTTACTACCAATTTGATTATTTGTCGTAACACCATTCTAACTGTACCTAACTGTTCTTTCAAATGGCATAAATCTTGCAGTCGTGCATCTTTGACCCTACGGCACTCATTGAGATTAATGAGATTTGTCTAACTCCAAGTAGATCACTCCAAATAGAGAATAAAATAGAGGAAAATGAGATTAAGGAATCAGAAAGTATAATTTTTGAATGTTGATCTAAAACAGTAGGTGTGATATTTCAACAGTCTTTAGTCTTTATTCTACCTATAATTATGGAGAAATAGTCCAAAAATTCTCAAGTAGGTATACGAGACTAATTTGCATACGCCATACCCATCAAATTAGTCTCTCTGATGATGATCCATCACTCATCAAATGTCAACCACCTTTTTTCCGCGGTCAGCTATAACAAGAAAACAGCTAAGTATAACTTTGTTATACTAACTACTAGAGTTGTACCTGGTCAATTGACCGATAATTGGACCGATTTTGACCAAGTACATTTTGACCGGGTCAAAATCGGTCAAAATCTTTTAAAACTTGACGGTAATAGCATGCGCGTCTTGTGCTTGTGTATTGAGATTGGTACCGGTATGTCAAGTCTTAAGCACTACTATAGGCGATTACCAATAAGGATCCAAGCGGCAAAAATGCAATTTCACTCAAAAATGCTTTGGAAAGCTTAAGATTATAAAATAAGTTGCATAATATTCGTTTTTAGGACTCTGCTGGGAAAATTTTGGCGCTTGGATCACTATTGCTAATTACGTAATAGCCGCGCTGCCCAATTTAACTTTTCTGTTAAAGATTCCTCGACATCGGGTAGATAATGCTCATTTATGCTCAAATATGCCAAATTTATTTGAAAATTGTTAACCGTTTATTAAATGAGATGGACAAAACTTTGACTAATATACTTTTTTTATCGTTCTGTATGTTATTGTTAATGCTTTAATACTTTTTGATTGAATGATTGCTTAAATAACACTTTTTTCTACAATAGGTAAATAATTTCGAGAATAATTTAAAGCTAGGTATATTATAATTTTTTTTAGAATTTCACCCCAACTGCAACTTGGTCAATTGACCAAAAAGAATTTGACCGGTCAAATGCACAACCCTACTCACTACTGAAGATACAAAGTTGATTAACTATCACAAACTAGAAAGTCAGTTTGGCTTTGATGATGAGCACTTTGTGTTCGAAACGCGTTAGCTGTGTACCTAGTGTTTCTAGCGATATACCTAGCGCATTTTTCCATCGAACTTGTCCATTGCTTTTTCTTATTCGTTAATAATAACTAAAGTGATTTTTAGCTTCTACGCTTTAGCGCAGCAAGTTAATAAAAAATTAAATCAATCGAAAAATCGAATCGCCAAAAATATCAAATCTTTACGTTTTATCTGAAAAAGTTGTTTTTAGAAAATGTCTGTCCGTTGTCAGTCTGTCTGTCTCTGTAAGCACGCTGCAGCTCAAACTTGTGAACTTATCGAGATGAAATTTGGCACACATATTCAGCGGGAGAGTTGTAGGTGCTGATTGGGCCACATCGGTTCACAGAAAGGGAGTTTTTATCACATCAACTTTAAAAATTTAAATCCAAACATTCCAAACCCCTATTTTTCGTGTTACCAGATGGAAGCTCTTCAAATTCTGCTTCTAAAAATGTATTCACACTTGGTGCCCTTTCGGCCAAAAAATGGTACCGTCAAAAAACCTATGTATAACTGTATGTTTTTATTACCGGATTGGATAGCTGATTTTTTTCGAGTCGGATTCGATAGCTGTCGGATTGCCGGATTAAAAACCTTAGTACCATTTTTTCGAAAATTGCCATTTTTGATGCAAAAAGACCCTTTATTCATCCCTAAAATATTACGGCTTTTGAACCTCTGGTTTGGGAGAAAAAAAATTTTCAAAAAAAATGGACGTTTACATCATTCTGCTTAAAAATTCCCCATTTACGCAGGTACAGTTTTTATAAGAAAATAAGACGAGGACCTTGTTGTAGAGGCTCGAAGAAAGCTTTGATTCAATTTTAGCTGTCACCCTATGTACAGGGTGTTCAAAAAATTAATTTTTAAAATTTGAGAATTTTGAAGCTGTTTTTCTCAACTTTTTCAAATGGAACACCCTGTATATTTTTAGCTAGTGTAATGTAGAATTTATAAGCGAATATTTTTTGTTATACAAACATGTTGGTTATTTTCATACATTTTCGAGTTATTCGGAAAAATTCCAAGTCTTCTTGTATGCAGACAATTTTAACTACTAAAATTGCAACATAAGCACTCAGGCTAATACTGTATAGTACTATGAACAATTTAATTTGTTCATGAAGACATTTCCATTACCCTTCCTTAACAACTTCATTTGAAATTTTGGTATTTCTGTTTGTAGGAGTAGGCAAATTATTTTTATACTAAATGTTAAAGGTAATCGAAATGTCTTTTCAAGAACCAATTAAATGGTTCGTGAACCAAAATAGAGAACATTTTGAACATTAATTTTTTTTGTACTTAACAAGTCTGCAAGCAAGATAATTTGTAATTTTTTTTTATAATGGGATATCGGACCAAAACAAGCATAAAAATTTTTGTTCTCGTTTATAAGCGGCGTTTCGGCCTCATTTAGACCTTTATCAAGCTATAATACACAGAGCCGTGCGAACAAAAACTTGCGCCCGGGGCTTAACCTGAAATTGGCGCCCCCCCCCCCCCCCCGTCGCACCTGATTTTCGGTATGCCACATTGCTAAATAAAAAAAATTATTTAATCGAGAAATAGAAGTCTTGAGTGGTGAACAAGTTTTTATATAAACTGAACAAAAGAAACGAAACAGGTAGGTACATAAAGCAAAAAACTCAGAACTCGGTAAACTTAAGTGTTACAATAAAATTACAATGGCACTTTTCTTGCCTTTAAAGCGGCGAAGCTATCAATGATTTCATCTAAATCTAATGACTGCGTGATTTCATGTTCAATGGCCAGTAAACTTAAATTGGTAAGCCTTTCTTGACCCATAGACGATCTTGAAAATTTTTTTATCAGTTTAAGTTTACTGAAAGTTCTCTCTGCGGATGCAGAAGTTACTGGAATTGTTAAGAAAATCCTGCATGCCGTCTCCATATTTTTGTAATTGGCCGTTAAGTCAAAATTGTGAATCAGTTGCAAAACTTCTAGATGGTCCATTTTACCAAATTTCTCATTCAGGGGCGGAAATAACTTTTTCGCGCTCAGTACCTCGCTCAGAAGCTGATTCTGAAAATACTGAAGCCCGGCAGCGTGACGCCGTCGGCGTTCCTTCTCAGAATTCAATTTGGATGGAAAATTCTGGGGCGCCTTTCGGCGCCCCCTGCCTTTTGGCGCCCGGGGCGGTCGCCCCCTTTGCCCCCCCTTCGCACGGCTCTGAAATACAAATAATATAAGTATTTAATTACAATGTGAAACCCTACCACGGACGTAATCATGGATCAAAAATTTGTAATATTTGCTAATAACTCGAAAACGGATGAAAGTAACCAATATGTTTATAGGACAAAAAACGTTCCTTTATGAATTCTACATTACGCTAGCTAAAAATATACAGGGTGTTCCATTTGAAAACGTTGAGAAATTCTCCAATTTTAAAAATCAATTTGGAACACCCTGTACATAGCGTTACAACTAAAATTGAATAAAAGCTGTTTTCAAGTCTCTGAAATAAGATCTTCATCTTATTTTCTTATAAAAACTGTACCTGCGTAAATGGGGAATTCTTAAGCAGAATGATGTAAACTCCCACTTTTTTTGAAAATATTTTTTTACTCCCAAACCAGAGGTTCAAAAGCCGTAATATTTTAGGGATGAATAAAGTCTCCTAAGGGCGTTGCAAATATGCTAAAATATACCGGGCATTCCATTTGAAAAAAGACGACTTTTCCTCCTCAAAATTTTTCGGACCAGTTGGTTAATTGCTACATTTACAAATTCTGTGAAAGAGTAGAAGTTTTTACCGTCTCCGAAACTGCATTTTTAACTTTTTTTAATGAAACACCATCATATACGTCTCATAATTTGTAATTTTTAACTTCTACGCAGCGCGAAGCAGTTACTCTAATCGAACGGAAAATTCAAAAAATTCTAATCGCCAAAAACATGAAATCTTTACGTTTTAGGGTCCTGGGAACCCAAAAAAGTGTTATTTACAAAAATGTCTGTCTGTGTGTCTGTGATCACGCTACAGCTCAAACTACTGTACGTATCGAGATGAAATTTGGCACACATATTCAGTGGGCAATTTGTAGGTGTTGCTTAGATTTTGAGCCACATCGGTCCACGGAAAGTGCCTTTTTGGCACATCGACTTTAAAAATTTTAATGCAAACCCCCATTTTTCGCGTTACCATATGAATGCTCTTCGAATTGTGCTTCTAAAGATGTATTCACCCTTGTGCCCTTTTGGCCAAAAAATGTCATTTTAGTGGCAAAAGGGCCCTTGTTTCAATTAATTTTCCAAAAAATACAGGGTGTTTCACGACGAGCGGCAGTTAGCCGTATCTCGAAAAGTACTTCGATTGGTGTGGAGAAAATTTGCACACTAAGGTTTCAGCGGAAGCCGAATTCAATGAAAATATTTTGAGTTTGATGGCACTTCCGGTTTTACCGGAAACAGATACAAACTTTGTTATTTTAAATGGAACACCCAGAATATTATTGCATTTTTGGATTCTTTGTTGAATTTTAGGTAAAGTTTCATCAGAAAGTGGTATACCTAAAGTCAGCCGTTCTTGAGAAAATTAAGTCTTTCAAAAATTTTTACCAAAAACAATGTTGACTTCAAAAAATTACATCTTCGTTGTGGTGCCAATTATGGAAACGAAATTACACCGTCCTTTAAACCAATGCATGTGCTAACTAATGGTGTATTGCGAACTTCCTTTTCTCAAAGAGGAGGCGCCTCACGATTTTTTAAATTTCGGGAACTTTGATCATAAAAATCTCCGTTTTTCTAAATGGAATGCCATAGAAATTGAGTATTCATAAGAAAGAGAATTTAATTCTCTTTCTTTTGATTGTCTCATTCCTATACCTAACTATCTTAGGTTTTGTTTTATTTTAGATTATTTGTCATTTTGCTGCATTTTTCAATAATTTTCCCTTTAACAATCTCACAATCATGATTTCTATAGCAACGCCACTGTTACCAGTCGTAAGAAAACCTTTTTTAATTGTAGTTTATGTACGTAATTTAAAACATTCTTGTTGCACTCACTTAATCTCAGCAATTTCATTGGTTAAATTTAAATGAACCAATCAAATTCATGTAAAAAGGAGATGCTTTTTATTTGTCAATTAATAACGAAACAAAAAAGAGGGAAGGGGTCCTGGCACTACTGGCTAATTGGTTAACAATCTTCCGGATGAGGGAAGGACACTGCATTAAAGCCAGCACGATAAAAATTGGGTTTATTTAGCAACCGGTTTCGGCCGCTCCCCGGCCATCATCAGGCTACTACAAAAGGATTTTTAACTTTTTAAATTTTTAACTTTTTAACTTTATCGTTTTTAATAGGACATAGGTACCCTATTGAGCTCACAGTTTTTATGTCGCGGTTTGTTCCGATTTGATTCGTTCTTTGGTTTTGGTAACTATGATTAGCTGTACTGTATATTGTAATTATCCTTTTGTAGTAGCCTGATGATGGCCGGGGAGCGGCCGAAACCGGTTGCTAAATAAACCCAATTTTTATCGTGCTGGCTTTAATGCAGTGTCCTTCCCTCATCCGGAAGATTGTTAACCAATTAGCCAGTAGTGCCAGGACCCCTTCCCTCTTTTTTGTTTGGTTATTAATTGACAAATAAAAAGCATCTCCTTTTTACATGAATTTGACTGGTTCATTTAAATTTAACGAATGAAATTGCTGAGATTAAGTGAGTGCAACAAGAATGTTTTAAATTACGTACATAAGCTACAATTAAAAAAGGTTTTCTTACGACTGGTAACAGTGGCGTTGCTATAGAAATCATGATTGTGAGATTGTTAAAGGGAAAATTATTGAAAAATGCAGCAAAATGACAAATAATCTAAAATAAAACAAAATCTAAGATAGTTAGGTATAGGAATGAGATAATCAAAAGAAAGAGAATTAAATTCTCTTTCTTATGAATACTCAATTTCTATGGCATTCCATTTAGAAAAACGGAGATTTTTATGATCAAAGTTCCCGAAATTTAAAAAATCGTGAGGCGCCTCCTCTTTGAGAAAAGGAAGTTCGCAATACACCATTAGTTAGCACATGCATTGGTTTAAAGGACGGTGTAATTTCGTTTCCATAATTGGCACCACAGCGAAGATGTAATTTTTTGAAGTCAACATTGTTTTTGGTAAAAATTTTTGAAAGACTTTTAATTTTCTCAAGAACGGCTGACTTTAGGTATACCACTTTCTGATGAAACTTTACCTAAAATTCAACAAAGAATCCAAAAATGCAATAATATTCTGGGTTTTCCATTTAAAATAACAAAGTTTGTATCTGTTTCCGGTAAAACCGGAAGTGCCATCAAACTCAAAATATTTTCATTGAATTCGGCTTCCGCTAAAACCTTAGTGTGCAAATTTTCTCCACACCAATCGAAGTACTTTTCGAGATACGGCTAACTGCCGCTCGTCGTGAAACACCCTGTATATTCTTACTATCGAATTCGACAGCTGTTGTATTGCCGGATAAAAAACCTTAGTGCAAAGTTTTAGAAAATTTCCATTTTAGGGACAAAAAGGCCCCTTTTTGAATTTACCGTCTCCGAGACTGCCAATTTTTTGAAATGGTATAGGTATTTTAACTCTAAAGTAAACAGTTTATTACCATTTTATCACAGACAATGAGTATATAGTTCCTCTGTTACTCATCAGATTTACTGCAATAATTTGAATCAAACCGAATTTTGCTTGGAGGCAATCTCGGAATGTGATGTAAGCTGATGTCGATCCGAAGATGTAAGTAGTCCATTTAACATTCGTAATATTTTGACGTAATAAAAAAGCGTACCGGAACATTAATCCGCATTTAAATGGGAGGATGAAATGTTGAGAAATATGTTAATTTTTCAATTATAAATGTAATATAAATATGTTAAATATCTGTCGGGCAGTAAGTCGAGCGTATTGAAAACTGTCAGCCGGCGATTAGACCGCGGCTTGAGGCTCAATATATCGGTTCGTTTCAAAATGAATCCGATTAAGTTTAAGTATGTTTAGGGGTTAAAATAGGCCGAATCGAAATCCCCCATGAGTAATTCGGTGGCGACGCGTGTGCCAGCTATATGTTCGGAATTAATGAAAACAGAACAGTCGGAAAGTCGGGCTTGACGAACGTTTTCGACAAGTGTAAATGCTCCCCTTTTGTTACTCTCTAAATTTGCATTTTTATTGAATCTCTAGCCACTGAGATTTGAATATAAGCTTGGATGTTGACAAAAAATAATACGGCTAATATTGAGTTTCACCGCGATGGTATAGCGCGTTCGAAAACAACCCACACCACTTATTTCTTTTTCACCCCTTCTTATTAAAAAATTGCATGGGAACGTGGATGTCTGCAGAAATTTATTGTTTGAGTTTGATGATTTGGGTGCAGATTTAGAAGACTTCGTTCGGTTATCAATCAGATCAGTCGAAATGGCAATGACGATGTTTGTTATAAACAAGTGGCGCCCCCAACGAACCCCGACGCCCTAATTCAATTTGTCAGGAGATTATACGGCACAGCCGCACACCCTCCCTTAAACGATACATCATACAAGTACAGCTGCACCCATAGACTTAAGACAGACAATATTCACTAGTTAGCAGAAATTCGGAAAAATTAATGAAATTTTACTCGGGGGTCTCACAGAGGGCGTAAAAACTCGACACCCGCTGTGAGAGCTATTCATATTTAAATTTAATTAAACTTGTAACAGAGATAAAATTAATTTTTAATTTCTGGAGCTAGGTAATGAAGGTTAGAGATCTTAAAAAGTAGACGTTTTGTTGAGTTTTACGATGATTTTCTCAACAGTAAAACTGCAACTTGGGGAGCGTTAGTCCAGATTATTTTTTCTTGTATTCTCCGAGGCCCTTTTAGTTTAATGAAGCCGCGGTTTAATAGCGCCTCGTCTTATTATTTATTTACTCGCATCAAACACTAAGCTTTCCCTCCCCACGGAAGTGCATTCAAGCTCAGACTGGAAGGATTTAATTTACAAAAATGTGGAATGTTTTATGATAATAAAACTGCGCTCAGATTAAATAAAAATGCTAAATAAAATGCTCCCCCGGGAATTAATAAGTTTGCGAATCTCGACTATAGCAACGCTTTGTTAAGCTCCAAATCGGAGGACCGAACCCACACGCTCGCCTAAACATCATCGTATTAAACACTAATGAATTATGATCATACTTTCGCTTTAATTTACTCTTTTCTCCCTGCGGATTTTTTATTACATTATCTCATTATCTGCGCGATTATTTCTAAAAAACTTCTATTCAACCCTTTCAAATGATGTATCAAAGAGGGCGCTGGAGTTGAAAAAATATTAAAAATTTTCACAGCGTTGAATTGGCAATGAAATTAGCTTTCAAATGATGTATCACAAGTTGCCATTTAAAATTTTCAAGTGGCGGTAGGTGAGGGTTGGGGGGTGAGTTTTGAAATTTCGCCAAGCATGGATTTAAGTATCCTTCTCCAAATAAAGATTTTATTTGGTTTACGAAAGATTTGGGGTGGCTCCTTTTCATTGGAACGCTTTACTGTATTAATAAATAACTAGCGGTACACAGGGTGGTGAATTTTTCGTTGCCCACCATTGGGAACTCGGGAACCATAAGAGATGGAGAGTAGCTTAAATTAGCAAAAAGTTACGTTTTTTTGAAGATGATTAAGAATCTCTAAAGAATTCTCCTTTATCTTGATTCGTTCCTGAGTTATCCCGAAAAAATTGAAAATCGCGCTTTTAAAGAAAGACGGCCGCCATATTAGATTTTAACACCATTAAATGCACAAAAAAATTAGCTTTCAAAAATTTAGCCAAGTTTTTTGACAGATCGTCAAATTTTTAAAATTGCTTCGAGCAGTTTGTAAAATCAGCCTGAATTTAGATGAAAAACAATTGCGAAAGAGTACACCGATTTTTTCAATCTCTTATATGATGACATGTGAAAACAATTGGATCCAACGGTAATGAAATGCGCCTTGGCATGGTATTGATTAAATTTTTGTAGTGTTGTGAATAATTATATTTAGCAAAATGATATACATATATCACATTTTGATATTTATCTGCTATATATTTATCATTTATAGCAGATATATTTTGCATTTCACTATTAGTTGGATTAACATAACCTAACAACTGAGGAAAAAGTGTAAATTTCGGTTAGTATAATAAGAAATGCCTTTCAAATTAATATCTTATGGATTGCAAAAAAGATTTCGGACGTAAGCATTTCAGAGAATATAAGGAAAACACAAGAAATCTTTCTTGGATAATACAAAGCAAATGGAAAAATATCATTTAACGAAATGTAAACGCAGTCCAAATAATTTAGAACACCCTTTGATGTTGTCTACGAACCGCTTCAACCGAAAAGCTGTAAAATAGAGTGAAAATGACTAAAAAACTAAAATGAAAAATATAGAATTAATTGACGTATTTGGTATCAAATTGCTCGGAAAGTGTCAAAAGTGTCGAAAAAGAAAAGTTGACTGTCGTTGCTCATAATCTGGAATGCCTAAGAAATGTCTGTCAATGCCATTGAATTGACGGCTGTCAAAAATATATAAACTTTCCAAGTTTCATTTGAATACCACCAAAACATGAAGTCGCGATAAAAGAAATTTTCGAGATAACTCAGGAACCAATCAAGATAAAGAAGAGTTAATAATAATAATAATAATATTGGTTTATTGGATAGAAAAATATATAAATAAACCATTAGGTACCCAAATGCTACTGGAATCTTTACAGATTCTTCATCATCTTGAAAAAACGCAACTTTTTTCTAATTTAAGCTACTCTCCTTCTCTTAGGGTTTCCGAGTTCCCAATAGTGGCCAACGAAAAATTCACCGCCCTGTGTAGGGCTATTTCCCTGTAATTTTCTATTAAATACCTACAGCATAATTCTGGATGGGTGCTTATAAAGAGCCATAAGAACATGAAAGGACAAGAAGATAAAAGAAGAAAAAAGTAAACGAGAAAATAAAAAGTTATAAAATAGAACACCCAAAGAAGAAATAATAAATGAAAAATCATCAGAAGAAATAATAGACGAAAGTGGATTAGAGAAAAAATGGTTAAATTTGAAGACATTACCTGACCTGACCTGACCTGTAGAACAGTGAAAATAGCAAAGAAAATGATGAAAAAGACAGAATAGTGGACCAAAGATATAAGGAAAGAAGAAGGCTGGAAAAAATGTCTATACAGGGTGGTTCCTTTTTCGCTGCTCACCATTGGCATCTCTTAAATGGAGTCGGTCAAATTAGTGAAAAGTTGCGCTATTTCTTTGCGATTAAGAAGCGGAAGAGAAATCCTGAGTTATTCCGAAAAACCTGAAAATTGCTATTTCAAATAAAAATTAATATCTCCCTTACGATTGATGCTATTTAAATGTGTAAAATTTTTTTTTCCAATAAAGTTCTAGCTGGTTACATTTTTGGAAGACTAACTTTTTTGTGTGTCGGATGGTCCCAAAATTCTACATGAAGGCCATAAGAGAATCAAAAGTTGATCGTCATAGCATCAATCGTTAGGGAGATATTAATTTTTATTTAAAATCGCAATTTTTAGATTTTTCGGAATAACTCAGGAACGAGTCAAGATATCGGGGAGTTCTCTTCAGATTCATGATCACCAAAAAATTGCGCAACTTTTTTCTAATTTAACTGACTCTGTATTTCTTACCATTTAAGAGATGCCAATGGTGAACAGTGAAAAAGGAACCAGTCTGTATACAAAAAATGCGTAACGATACAAAGAAGTGCGAAAAGAGGTAAAACAAATAATCAAGAAAGCAAAACATGAAGCGTAGAAAAAATGACGGAGAATTATAGAGAAAATCAAAAGCTATTCTACGGAACATTAAAGCAAATATGAAAGTACATAAAATGGGTGCTGGGAGTAGATAGGGAGACACCCGGATACATAATAAGGGAAAAAACGAAAAGAAGTAAGTTAAGAGTGGAGACAGGGAAAAGGGCGGTGAAATATGAGGACAGAATGGGAGAAAGAGGAGAGCGTAATATATTACAGGAGTGCTGGAAAGAGAAAAAGAGAGAGAAAGAAAAAGGGAAGGAAAGGCAAAGATATTACAAGAGGAACGGATACGCAAGGGAGGATATAGAAAGACGCATGGAACAGGGGAGATGGATGAATATGGAGCGATGTGGGAAAGAGATAGAGACCATAGATGTACAGGAAAGAAGAACAAAAATCAGAGAAGCAAGATATCACGCAAAATATGAGAATATAATAAGTGAAGGGTTACCAAGTTACTTGGAGAGGGAGAGTGGGAAGGAAAAAAGAATGATAGCGAGATTCAGATGCGGGAATGAGGAGAGGGAAAACAAGTTCTGACTGAAGGAAGAAGAGAGAAAGTACAGAGTATGTGGAGAGGAGAGAGAGATAGTAGATCACCTGCTGAAAGAGTGTGTGGGAATGAAATAGGAGGAAAGGGAGAGAAAGAGTATTCTGAACGAATGGGTAGAGGGAATAGAATGGATGAAGGAAGTCGAGAGAGCGAGAGAAAGAACAGAAGAAAGAAGTAGCCGAAGAAGAAAAAAAAAAGAAAACTAGACCAAAACATGTAAATATGTATTAAATTAGTACGTATAAAAGGGCAGTGCTCATTACAAACCGAAAGGTATAGGTAGTAATAAAGTTATCTAACTAAATTTTTAAATAAGTAAGAATAATTTTTGTTTCCAACAATTAAAAATTTACAATTATTCATGATGTTTGGCGATTAGTCAATCTACTTCATTGTCTACTTTTCGAGAAGACTCAAAATCCTTCCAGTTTTCACCGGTCCAAGAAATACTTTTGCATCAGTAATGATGTTGGTTGATTTTGCAGGAATTATTGTTGAATAATTCGGTTAGAATGATTCTGGGACAACATATGGCAGTGACGTGATGCTGCTGAGCGTTTACTCGTTTTGAACATTTTGTAGTTCATATCGCGTATCAGAAAACCCCTGATAAATATTAAAATGATGTGGTGCGTACGGGTGTCGGGCTATATTGAATTTACCACCCAACATTTTGCCCCGAATATATTTCGGACCAACGATATCCATTCATTTTTAATGGTAATGATGGTAATGAAATTAAAATGCAAAATGTTTTAATGCTAAGGGAAATTTTGTTTACGAGCTTTTCAAGCTTGATTGGCTGTAGATTTAATGGAGGGCGGGAATTGATACGGTTGATATGATTGTATTGCTACTGATATAGGAAAACGACCGAACGGCGAGAAAACATGCGATAAATATTAAAACTGAAATGAAATGGACATGCAGCCATCAAAGCGTAATATTTACAGAATTCAATTAACTGATATATCCTATATAAATTTCCCCTTATAGCGGTGACATTCGGCGTCAGCCCCTAACCCTAAACCCTATTCGGTTGGGACGCCATTGCTGTCGGGCCCCAATCCATCATACATATGACACATATAGAATTTTATTTTGCGGTATCGATGCATTGGTTGGGCCAGGGCCGAGGCCTAGCTCTTCCGAAATGACGGTTTGATTTATTGCTGACGTTGCTAATCTACGTGACGTATATACGTTTTTATTGTTTGCGAGCGCGAAACGTCCAGTTTTATAATTCCAGATAAAATCTGTATGAGTTAAGCGGAGGTGGGGGTTCATTCGGTTTCCGCCCTGATCCCCGGTCGCTATGTAAATGCAGGGTCATTAGTGTGTCGTTAACCGTTAACGTAAGGCGACCGAATCGATTAACGCTAAGTGACTGCGTAATTAGCTGTACATGCTGCCACGCTGCTGCGGAATGTGCGCTACCCCTCATCTCCGCCACTTGGCTTGCAAATTAAGGGCCACTCAATGGCAATTTGTTTCCACACACCGACAGTCGCCCTCACATCATTTCGATACATCCAAATTAGGCGACAAATCCTTTAGACCCCACCCCCGGTTAACCGATATCACGTTGAGCCCTAAGATTCGCAAAGCATTCCTCAAGCCCTCGATTACTGTTGGGAGGATCACATTGCCTCTCTTTTTTCTCAAAGGGATCGATGCATGACTAAAAATAGAGATTGTTCCTAAATTCATAGTCCTTGCGGATTGCCGATTTACGGATTGGTCAACTTGTGAAAATTTTCAAACATTTTCAAAGGTTGCCCAATCAAATCAAATCCGCAATCCGCGAAGTGAAAACTCACCTTAACTCTGGGAGGTTATTCCTTACGCCATTATAGGCATAAAAGTTCATATAGACATATAGACATAGTTGAGCAATTTATTTACATATTTACATGTTTTGGTCTAGTTTTCTTTTTTTTTCTTCTTCGGCTACTTCTTTCTCTCTCGGTTGTTTTCTGTTTTCTCTTCTCCCCCTCTTCTTTCTCTCGCTCTCTCAACTTCCTTCATCCATTCTATTCCCTCTCCCCATTCGTTCAGAATACTCTTTATCTCCATTTCCTCCTCTCTCATTCCCACACACTCTTTCAGCAGGTGATCTACTGTATCTCTCTCCTCTCCACATACTCTGCACTTTCTCTCTTCTTCCTTCAGCCAGAACTTGTTTTCCCTCTCCTCATTCCCGCATCTGAACCTCTGTATCATTCTTTTTTCTTTCCCACTCTCTCTCTCCAAGTAACTTGGCAACCCTTCACTTATTATATTCTCATATTTTGCGTTATATCTTGATTCTCTGATTTTTGTTCTTCTTTCCTGTATATCTATGTCTATCTCTTTCCCACATCGCTCCATTCAATCATCTCCCCTGCTCCCTGCGTCTTTCTATATCTTCCCTTGCATATCCGTTCCTCTCGTAATATCTTTGTCTTTCCTTCCCTTTCTCTTTCTCTCTCTTTTTCTCTTTCCAGCACTCCTGTAATATCTTACACTCTCCTCTTTCTCCCATTCTGTCCTCATATTTCACCGCCCTTTTCCCTGTCTCCACTCTTGTTCTTGTTCTTCCCACCCCCAGATTTCCGCTCCGTTCATCAGCATACTCTCTCTTCTCTTAAAATCATGCTCAAACTTTCTCTCTCCAATTCTCCAAATCATCCCTTATTTGCTTTTTTAACCCACTCTTTTACGCGCTCTGAATGTATTCCTCTCATTAAATACGTACCCCAAATATTTGAATTCCCTTTCCTGCTCTATTTTCCTTTCATTCCACTTCCACTCACTTTCTTTTGCCCTTCCTCTCCCTTTCCCAAAAACCATCATCTTCGTTTTTTCCACATTTACTTCCAACATTTTTCTCTTCATATACCTCTCTGCACATATCTTTCATTCCTCTCTCCTCGTTCGCTACCATCACCAAATCATCTGCGTATGCCAAACACCACACTTTCCCTTTGCCCACCACAACCCCCCCTGCCTGCGCCATTTTAAACATCTCATCAATAATAATATAAAAAATTTAAAACAAGGTTCTTTATAGCACTAACCATTGCCCAAATTTCAAAATTCTATCACTAGTATCTCTCGAGTAATTTTCATAAAAGTGACGGAGCTCCCTTATGAAGCATTTAAGGACATACGTCCATATGGGAGCTTTTCTTCCTAGAATTGTGTAAGGAATAACGTCCCATAGTTAAGACTACGAATTTAGGAACACCTTGTATATGTATAGAAAAAAGGAGAGCAACACCTTAACTTTCTAATGTTTATTAGTTCAGAAGATAATAGTCACGTCATATAGAACTCGTCAAGAAAAGCAAAAGAAAAAAAACATACACGATACAGATCCGTGAATCTCAAACGTCTCCGTTGATGTTTTATATGGTTTAATGTGTTCTTTTTGGCAAATTGTGGACTACCATCAGTAAAGGAATAAATAATTTCTATGTAACCATTACTGGCGTAGCTATAGCTTTTGTATCGGCTCACCATGCAATAGGTATAATTATGATATCACAGCCGGTGAACTAACTGCCGGAATATAAAAAAGTCTCCCCTACATGAATTTGCTATACCTACTTATTAATGTCTCCAAATTTAGTTATAAGAAAATGTTTACAAGATTGTATGAATAATATTATTGTTATTTTATTGTGTTGGGGGTCGGACAATGCTTTATAGATTTAGAACAGAAGCACAGATATTTCATGTTATAAGGTTCTTATTTTCGTTTTCCACAGTCTTCTATATTGAGCTGTTCATCGCGCCTGATTTTCCCACGTTTTCCGTTTAACGTTCTCTTCTATTTACACCCTCGACTCTATAGCTTAATTTATTTTTTCGCTGATGCGGGGATCGTTGTCCAGGGAGGCGTTGTGGCCCTCTTTGCGCCAGACGGCCTCGTTGTGGGCTTCCTGCAAGTCCACTCTTCCTGAAAGCGAAAAAAATATCTTTCTAGGGCGGTTGGATACCGAGAAAATACACTGAATACATTTTTGAATACATCGCAAAAGCTGATTTAAATTGGCTTACAATATAGCGAGAGGAATGCGTCTAAAATTCATTTTTAGAACCAAGTATTCAAGTACTCGATCCTTATATTCGAAGTATTTAAATACTAAGAAATACAAACATTTTTTTGCTACTTAATCGAAAAGTTATCTAAACGTTAAACTAAACGCGATAGAGCAAACGCTACTTAATTCCATAGGTAAAATTTTTCGTGAATTTAACAAAAAGTGTTAAAACTGGATTAGTATTTTCGAAAAATGTCAAAAAATCGTCAATAAACCATAATTTCGACATAAACACAAATAGTTGGAATATTAACCTTTTTTATAGTTTTTTTAAATTTTTTGAGGGGGCATCAAACTACATAGCTTTTTGTAAATCTTCAGTTTCGGTGATTCAAAATATACTGCCATCTTCCATTCTTCTATGATTCTAGATACAGTGCGAGTGTAAAGTCTGGAATAAAGCGGACTGACACTTTTTTCTCAACGGATTCAGAATCTACGAATTTTTATGAGATAAAAACATGTATGACCCTTGACCGGAAGTAAAGTCACGGCACTTCAGATTTTCAAAAACATGGAAGAAATCGGTCAAAAACCAAGATTTTTGAAAATCGCAAATACACGTCAACCTTATTTTTTTGATGCAAATTCAACTGCGCGATTACATTTTAAAAAAATTCTTTTTGCTATTTTGGCAGATTGTGAAAAGTGAAAAAATTTGAAAAAACAAAGACAAATAAAAGGAAATGTACCTTAAAGTGGGGTCGAATTGGCCACTTGTCAAGTTTAAAAGGCTGTAACTTTTGACATAGTTGGCCGATTTATTCCAAATTTTGTGTATATACGGGTCTCGATGCGTACTTTCAGACTGTGCTATTCATATTTTCATTTATTCAATTTGAACAAAAATATTCCAAAAAAATATGGTGGCCAATGTTACCTGGCAAGTGGGGGTCAAATTGGCCACGTGTTCATTTTGCATGTTAAATCAATTTAAAACGTGTTAGGGTTAAGATTGGTCGCAAAAAAAATTTTTTTTTAGCATTTGCCAATTTTGTAGGGTATAAAACACTTGTAACGCATATTTTCTGTGTGATAAATGCATTATATTCTATTGAACGTCAAAAAGGTTCTTTATTTATAAAAATAGACAATATTCATATAAAAACAAACAAAAAAGTTCTTGAAAAGCACTGTATATGGTTCTACATATTTTTCCCCGATATTTTTGCAAATAAAGAACATTTGAAATGAATTTGTTTCACATTTACATGTCCGCAAAACTTTACATTCGTAGAGAAAGTTGAAATTAAGCTTTTTGGTAATAGCTTAATAATTCCAAATTTATCTGCCAACGCCAACAGCAAATGTCAAACAAATTCATATAAATTGTTCTTTATTTCACAACATGCTTTTTTGTTGCAGAAATATCGAAGTGGTGGGTATTTTTGATTTTTCCTCAAGAAATTCAACATTTTTATTCTTGCCTGAAACTTCGTATTTACGCATTTGGGGCCATGGGGTCCCGAGCAACTTTTTCTTATAAAATTTGTCGATCAAAATGCCTAATACGATTTCGTGATTTTTGGCCTATTTATTTAATCGCAGTAGGCTGAAAAAGTGAAGTACCACACAGACGCCGATTTTAGAGCTTTACAAACAGAAAAAAAGAATAGATTGTTTCTGTTAATACTAATCAAAATATTTCGGTGGTTCTGTAAAACACTTTTTCTGTAAACTTACACTTTTTTCTGTTAATTTACACTTTTCTGTTTTACACTTTTTCTGTAAATTTACACTTTTTTCTGTAAATTACAAAATAAAAAAAGTCAGCAAATATCATGGCAGCTCTACGCTTTCGTAATAAATACCTGACCGCAATTAAAATTTTTGATTAGAAATATCAACTCCAGCACAATATCGTTTGTAATCAGAATCGTAATCAGAGTGAAGCATCGAAATAAGATATAGGTGGTGCCCATAATATAAATTGTGAAACGTTTAAAAAACCGAATATTATTTTTTGATGAAAGAATAGCTGCAGCACAATCCCGAGTTGATGTTTTTCATTTCATATTCACCCTCTTCTAATAAAGAAGTCGGAAGAGTGTGATAAATCACTGACAGAAAAATTAGCAGTTGTCTTATCTTCAGCTCTTGGAATGAAATTTGCAATAATATTACGGGTGCCATTAAAATCGATTGACGTGATGTGAAAAATGATGATTGAAATAGTGTCTTGAATAGTGAGATTTTATATCCGAATATCTTTTAATTGATGAGTTCCCCCTTTCTCGCGCATATCGAGCGAGAAGCTCCGCGCGTTTCTCCTCCCTGTATTAACTGCGAGACCCTATTTTGCATGATTTATCGTCGTACTATAGCTCTAAATACCGTGTAATTCGCAAATTTAATATATAATGGGTCTGTTGTACAGAAATCGCTGAAAACGTGTAGCCTATTTCGGGTGTTTGGCAGTTTTGCGGAAGGCTAAACGATACATTTGCACCCCTTCGTAAAGAAAGCTCCGCCTTTTCTCCACCCTTAAGGAGACCAGGTTTCCACTGCACTGAACTTTTATTAATTAGAAACATGGCCGCACTAACTCACATTTCTGTTTTTCAGGTATGGTTTCAAAATAGGCGTACAAAGTGGAGGAAAAAACATGCAGCCGAGATGGCAACAGCAAAACGAAAACAGGAAGTGCTGGATAATCAAACTGATGAAAACAGCGATGTGATTTCTGATACTGAAGATGAACATGCGGCCAAAAGACAAAACATGCAATGAAAGTTGGGAGTTAACATAGAGGCAAAAACTCTACCTGTACATATAGTTTAGTGATTTCAGTGTTTGTGAGACTTGTGAATGAAGGACGTGAATACGCGCGCTTTGTAAAAATGTTATATATTTAAATATATGTATACGTATATAATGCTATTTATTGTTCATTTTGGTGCGATCGCACTTGTACAGCAAATGCTTTAATTATTTCAAAAATGGGGAGTAATATTTTCTATTGTAAATAAAATTATTTTTGTTCGATAGCAATATTCACAGGGTGATCAGGCAAATAGGCTCATAGAAGATATTATTCTCTAATTTATTGATTTCGAAGCTCAACGCCGCTCTAAGGTGGGCGACTTTTAGATTTGTGTAAAAACATCGTGCAATCTTCTTATTATAGGACGCGGCATTTTGCAGTTATATTAAAATGTATTTGTAATATTAAAATAAATATGTTCAAGTGATATGCTTCTCTTTTACCCAAAAATAACTTTTAGATAAACATATTTATGGCTCTATATATCCTTTAATCTCAGAAATTTTATTTCATTAGTATTCTCTCATAAATTCCGTTAATATTACGTTTAAGCTTATCTTTCGATGTTATGGTAATGAAAATATCTACATACCGGATATCTATACACCATATTTTAATAACCAGCTGGATGGATTTGCAATCGCAAAAACACAGTAGGTATAGAGTCTATCAATAGCAATATACCTACCTATTGCATGTCGGAGGTATACGTATATAAATTCAATTCTTGTAATCGTTAGTAATTAGGTAAACTGACTAATTAGTTTAGTGCGTGAAGATTTGTGACCATGCAAAGATTTTATTTCATCCATACCTGACTACAAATAGGTTTTAAGAAAAATAGTTCACCTGATGCACTAACTTTTATTTAGCATTAAATGCTGCCAAAAAATGCCCTTCCGGTTTTGCCGGAAATTATATAATTTTTAACTTCTACGCAGCGCGAAGCAGTTACTGGAATCGATCGGAAAATTCAAAAAAATCGAATCGCCAAAAACATGAAATCTTTACGTTTCAGGGTCCTGGGAACCCAAAAAAGTGGTTTTTGGAAAAATGTCTGATGTCTGTTGTGTGTCTGTCTACTACTACTACTACTACTACTGAACGTATCGAGATGAAATTTGGCACACACATTCAGTGGCAGATTTGTAGGTGCTGATTAGAATCTGGGCCACATCGGTTCACGGAAAGTGCCTTTTTGGCACATCAACCTTTTCCCCCTTATTACAGGGTGTCCCGAAATTAGAGGACAAAACTTTACCAGTAGATTCTTCTATGAAAATATGAAAAAAAGTCCCTGTAAACATATATCGAAAAATAAGTCCTAAGGGAGCTAAGGCCTCTTGTTTGACATCGATAGAATGCGCCCTTTTCGAAAAAAATGACTTTTCATTGGTTCAGGGCTCCAAAATTTGTGACAGAAGACATCAAAATAAGTAAAACAAGTCCATAGGACGGTTCCTTACTTCCTTCTAGAAATAAAAGTTCTTTGGGTATGGGCCGAAAAATGCTTCCTAAGGGTATGGTCTTTCAAATGGGGTAAAAAATGGCAGCAGAGAAGCGGCTGGAACCTCCCCAACGCGTCGGTCTTTGATTTCCGGGACTTCTGTTTAAGATTCTAAAGTTGATATGCCTAAATGGCACTTCCCGTTGACCAATTGCTCCCAAAAGCCTTTCAGCTCTTCAACGGGTCACCTCACCTCCATTTACCAAATTTCGGGCAAATCGATCCACTAGTTTGGGCTATAAAGTGGTTGCAGTGTTATTACAAAATTTGGATTTTTCTACCCAAAGGGTTCTAAATGCGAATAAATTTTGTCTCATTTAAAACCAGAAATTGAAGACCTTTCTGATGGTGACCTCGATAGTGACAATAAATCTTTCAAAAACTTGTTTTGGATGGGTAAATTAGAGAATAATTTCAAATTTCGAAATTGGTGTGCTAAAACGGCACTTTCCGTGGGCTGATTGAATCCAAAATTTGTTCACCTCTTCGACGTGTAATACAATCCACTTGTGCAAAATTTCAGCCAAATCGGTTCAGGGGCTTGGGCTGTACCGCAATTTTAAAGTCCGATAAAAATCAATTTTTTTTTTATTTTTATCAGAAGGGCACTAAGAATGAATGCATTTTTAGAAGCAGAATTTGAAGGCCTTTTCTATCGTGACGTGAAAAATGGGGGTTTGCATTTAAAATTTAAAAGTTGATGTGCCAAAATGGCATTTCTGGTTGCACGATTGGCTCCAAAAGCTTTTCAGATCTAAGTTGGGTTATCACATGCACACGTACCAAATTTCAGCTAAATCTGTCGAGTAGTTTGGGCTGTGGCGTGTTTACGAACGTACGTACATACATACATACAGACACATTTTAAAAACCACTTTTTTGGGCTCCTGAGACCTCAAAACGTATAGATCCGGTCTTATCTAAAATTCGAAAATTTTAGTGATTGCAGTAACCTCCCTTTTTTTTAAATGGTGAAGTGGAGTGGGGAGGTTAATATTCTTTAAGTTAAAAATATGTCTTATCGCATTTGACCGGAAATTAAATCACGGCCACTGCAGATTTTCAAAAACATCTAAGAAAACGATGAAATTAAAGATTTTTTAAAATCGCAAAAACACGTCAACTTCATTTTAACCTCCGCAACCCTACAATCTCGGAGACGGTAAAAAAAACTTCTACTTTTTCACAGAAGCTGTAAAAGTTGCCAGTTGCCACTGGGTTCAAAGTAAGAGTGAGTGTTAGTTAGGATGAAAAAAGTACTTCCCGCGAAAAGGGAATTGAACACAAGTCCTGCGCGTATAATCTATAAGCATCAAATCACTTAGCTGCGGTTTTGCGCGAATTATCCCATCCAAACGGTACACGAGAGGGCGTCATTTATTTATCTAGAAAATGTTTTTCACCCCTAAAATGACATTTTTCAAAAAAATGGCACTAAGGTTTTCGATCCGGCATTGATGCAGCAGCTATCGAATTCGATAATAATAATTTGCTTTTTTGTTAAAAAAAATCAGAAAGGGGGGTTTTTGCCCCTAAAATGGCAAATCCCCGAAAAAATGACACTAAGGTTTTTGATCCGACAGTGCAGCAGCTATCGAATCCGATAGCAAGAATATGCTCTTTTGCTAAAATATATATAAAAATGGAATTTTTGCCACTAAGATCACATTTTTCGAAAAAATGGCGCTAAGGTTTTTGACCCCGATTTTTGGCCAAAAGGGTACCAAGTGTGAATACATTTTTAGAAGCAGAATTCGAAAGGCTTTCATATGGTCAGCCGATTTAGCGCAAAACCTTTTCAGCTCTTCCGAAATCCATAAGATGTCCACGTTCTAAATTTCAGCCAGATCGGTCTAGTAGTTTGGGCAGTAGCGTGTTTACAGACACACAGACATTTTTCAAAAACCACTTTTTTGGGTTCCTAAGACCCTCAAACGTAAAGATTCGATGTTTTTGGTGATTCAATTTTTCGATCGATTTTAGTTGCGATTTTAGTTAAAAAATGGGAGGTTACTGCGATCACTACAATTTTTTAACTGAAGATAAGAGCGGATCTGTACCTTTTGAGGTCCCAGGAACCCAAAAAAGTGGTTTGTAAAAAGGTGGGTATGTGCTATTTGCGAACGCACGTACGTTTGTAAATATGCCGCAGCGCAAACTACTTAACCGATTTGGTTGAAATTTGGTACATAGGCGTCTCGTAAACTAACTTAGATTTGAAAAGCTTTTGGAGCCAATCGTGCAACCAGAAATACCAAGTTGATGTGTTTATCCAATTTTTAAGAATCTACTTCCAAAACACGAAAAATGTGCATGTGCCATACAGTCTTTTCTCAAAATTTAGAGCCTCATAGAGAAGTTTTGATTACTTCGTTTTATTTTTCGTAAATAATTTCATAGTCTGATGAATTTTCAGTTCCCCACCATTGGGAACTCGAAACCATAACAGATCGAGAGTAGATAAAATTTACAAAAGTTGCGCTTTTTCAGGGTGATCAGAATCTATAAAGAATTCCCCGATATTTTGATTCTTTGCTGCGTTATCCCGAAAAACCTGAGAAGAAAAAATTAGAACAGCCCACCAATATATCTTCAAGAAGAAACAGAAACCAACCTGCGACGTCATCAGTGGTTACAACCTTTCGATACGTCTTTAAGTCGTCTATATAAAAACTGAAATATGACGTTACAAATAAAACGCGTGTTCAAAGTGCAAAAGTGTCCGCTATAATTATAAATATCTCAATTTCGTCATTTCAGACACGACTAAAACACATTCTTATAACGTGTATATAACCTCCAAAACTACACACTTATTAAACGTTGAACGCCATGGGTATATTTCGACACGTTTTTAAGTCGTCAAATCTAACGTTATAAATTCAATGTTTGCTCAACGTGTTCGTTGGTTATAGAAATATGCCACTTTAAGTCGTGATTTGACCGTTACTTTAAACACGACTAAAGAACGCTAATATTGTAACGTACTTATAACGTTCAAAATTACACACATTTAATGGTAAACTGCAGCACCATTTTGACACGACTTAAAGTCGTGCACAAAAACACTAATGTTTAACGTTGCAGATGAAACGTTTATTCAACTTGCAAAAGTGTCCGTTGGTTAGAAATACTCCACTTTAAGTCGTGATTTGAACGTTACTTTAAACACGACTAAAGAACGCTAATATTGTAACGTACTTATAACGTTCAAAATTACACACATATTTAATGGTGAACTGCAACACCATTTTGACACGTCTTCAAGTTGTGATTAAAAAGACTAAAGTTTAACGTTGCAGATGAAACGTTTATTCAACGTGCAAAAGTGTCCGTTGGTTAGAAAAATTCCACTTTAAGTCGTGATTTGAACGTTACTTCAAACACGACTAAAGAACGCTAATATTGTAACGTTTATTCAACGTGCAAAGTATCCGTGCGTTATAAATATTCCACTTTAAGTCGTGATTTTAACGTTACTTCAAACACGACTAAAGAATGTTAATATTGTAACGTAGTTATAGGTAATGTTCAAAATGACACATACACATGTATGCATTATGCACGTGTTTTATATGTGATCAAATAGACGTCATTTTAACGAACGAATATCTACCTTTAAAAGACGTCATAATCACAAAATGTCCAATACGATAACGTGATTTTGAAGTCAAAAACATGACGTATCTGATTTCACCAAAATTTCACATCAACGTGATTTTAACGTTGAAAAAGCGTATGTGTGCCCGCTGGGAATAGAGGTTATTTTAAGGGCAACGAAAAATTAATAATATTTAGTACCTAATACAGTTATAGAATATTTTCAAAAACAAGAAATTTCAGGTTTTTCAAAATATTTTAGGAACCAAAACCGATATCTTGGATCCTAATTTACAGAAAGAAAACCTTAACCGGTTTCATATCTTATTTTTTACCGCGGTTGTGAGTAGAGTAGTAGGTAAGCAACTTAAGAACCAGCCTGTATGAAATGTCAAACATTTTATTTTTCGCAGGATCCACTCGAATATAACAAAGTTATGTGAAAAATGTAAGCTAAGCTTAATTTTGATTTTTTGCCACCTCGGATAGGTAAAGATCTCATTTGAAGATAAAAATGAGCAAAGCTACCCTGTCGTGTTGTGTACATATGTAAATCCAAGTTTTTCGTGTAAGATATGCAACTTGATTTATCTACAATGCAGAGCGGGGAGAAGAGATAGGTGGCTAGGCGCCAGGACGTTGCCTTGACGACGTCGCCATCGCCTTACACGACGCTGACGCCGTCGAAACCATGTCCTTACCCCGGGTCTCCTACATTATATACCTACTAGACTTTTTTTCGATCAATTTACATCATCGTCGAGTTTAGCCCCATAAAGGGCATTAAAAGTTCATCGGATGAGGTATTTAGCAACACGTTGAGATGCATAGTTATAATGAACTTTAATTATGATAAGTTATCTGCAGTTGGTCGTTTCATAAATCACAAATATAATTAAATCGTTGGTCGGCAAGGCAGAGCGCTACAGTCTCACCCTAATTATATGGTCGTACATGAGAACAAGGGTTGCTCGGCCCTTGATTCAGTGGCGCCGAGTCTTCCTCCATTTTTCTAGCCACGAAACCTCATTATTTCCAAGTCTCTGAAAATCAAATTTCCAAACATCGACACACCCCGTTTCGCTCGCTATTTCTCAATCTTTCCTTTGTTTGTTTTTTGATAAATAACTTTTATAGATTTTTGCTATATTTCCTGCGCCACTGGAGACCCTTATGTGCTCCCCGTTTTGATCAATTATATTAAGCGCTGAATACAAATTGACTCTTTTCAAAAGCTAAACGGTTGGGTCTCCGAGTTATCATTGTGCAGTGAAAGGCCCTGATGATTTTTATTTATATCTAGCCAATCGGCCTTTGTCACACCGGTTGGAGAAGCGTACTTACTATTTATGCCCTTTTAATAACCGCTCAAGAGTTTATTTCAGTATACTGCTACTTCATCCCCACGTTTTATTATTAATTTATTGTCGTAAATATCCCATTGAAAAAATAAAAAAATGGCGCGGAATATCACCCCGAAATTTATTGCCTCGTTGCTTTCACTGCTCTTCTGACAAAAGAATTTCCAATATGTTATTCACGTGGACAGAGATTAAATTCGACACGAAAACGGCCTGAATACTGACTAGATTAAAACCTGCAAATCGGATTTTACAAGAATTGGAAATAAAAATATGTTTCAAGGTGCCTGCTATTGAATGACAAGTTTTCAAACCAATACAGGGTGAGTCTGAAAGACTCCACATCTTTTATACCACAGAATCTACTGTTCAAATGATGGAAGCTTGGTGCAAAAATTATTGGTCAATTGTGATTCCTCTTGATGTTATAAGCCGCCAAAAATTTTCATTTTTAAACGTTCTCTTTAAATATCTTTCGAAAGTGTATCGTAGGATTTTGAATTTTTGCACAGCATTGTTACAGACCAAGATGCAACTACTGATGGTACTTAAGACAATATCCAAAAAGCGGATCCCAGTTATACAGACTGGCCCCGATGTTATTTGCCCTTAACTTTTTTATGTTTAAAAATATTGCTAATTTGCCTAGGGGGCCGTATTCCCCGTTCAATTCTAAAACTTTTTTGGCTCTTAAAATTTTTCAAAAAAACCAACCACTCACGAGAAAAATTGAAAAAACCGAAAACAAGATCATCGTGATAAACCCACAATTTCAATAAAAATCAGTGTACGTTGACACGCATCACATTTCAACTGTTTTTTTGCACTGAAGGTGTTGTCCTACTCTGTGCCCAGAACCATTGCTCACAACTGAAGAAAAAACATTGATGGTAATTTACCTTTTTTATGAGGTAGACTCATCATTGGTTTTAAGGTGATTACCTGCATCATGTTTTCGGTTTTTTCAATTTTTCTCGTGAGTGGTTAGTTTTTTCGAAAAATTTTAAGAGCCAAAAAAGTTTTAGAATGGAACGGGTAATACGGCCGCATAGGCAAATTAGCAATATTTTCAAACATAAAAAAGTTCAAGGGCAAATAACATCGGGGCTACCCTGTATAACAGAGATCCGCTTTTTGGATAATGTCTTAAGTACCATCAGTAGTTGCATCTGTGCAAAAATTCAAAATCCTACGATACACCTTTCGAGAGATATTTAAAAAAAATGTTTAAAAAAGAAGATCTTTGGCGGCTTATAACATCAAGAGGAATCACAATTGACCAATAATTTTTGCAGCAAGCTTCATCATTTGGACAGTAGATTCTGTGGTATAAAGGATGTGGAGTCTTTCAGACTCACCCTGTATGTATAGAGGGTGTCCCGAAATTAGTGGTCAAAACTTTACCAGTAGATTCTTCTATGAAAAATATGAAAAAAAGTCCCTATAAACATATGTCGAAAAATAAATCCTAGCTAAGGCCCCTTTAAAGGGACCACTTTGAAAGTGTTTTTTTTTTAAATATCTTCAAAACGATTAAAGATAGCGACGTGAAATTTGGTACCATGACTAAGTTTTTGATGCTGAATTTACTACTGTGGAGAAAATTTTTAAATTTTGATCATAAGCGTCTCGTACAGGAGGGACTTAGGATTAAATTTACTCAAACATTTTTGTATGTACCTAGTTTTTTCTCAAATTTGATTTCAGAGTCTGAAAATCTGAGTTTTTTAAGTGAAAATGATACTCTTGTTTGACATCGATAGAATGCGCCCTGTTCGAAAAAAAATGTCCTCATTGGTTCAGGGCTCCAAAATTTGTGACAGAAGACATCAAAATATCGTAAACAAGTACATGGGACGTTCCCTTACTTCATTCTAGAAAGAAAAGTTCTTCTGAGAATGGGTCAAAAAATGCTTCCTAAGGGAGCTAGAGTGAATTTAATTATTTATTATTAAACTAAAAACATTTTTAACAAAAAGCACTTCTTCAACGGTTATTTGTTTAAATTGACAACAGAAAAACCTAATGAAACATGAAAACAAAGCATCAATTATTGATAATAAGCAAAAGAAAACAATTTGTTTTTCGGCCTTATTACCAGAGTAGGCTATCGAATTCTATAATGATAATATGCCCTTTTGCTAAGAAAAATTAAAAAGTTACCTTTTTGTACCTAAAATGGAAATTTTCTAAAAAAGAAAAGATTTTTGATCCGGCAATACAACAGCTGTCGAATTCGATAGTAAGAATATGGTTTTTTGTAAAATAAATTGAAGCAAGGTCCTTTTTGCCACTAAAATGACACTTTTCGAAAATGGCACTAAGGTTTTCGGCTTGAAAAAAAATCAGCTATCAAATCCGCTAATAAAAATATACAGTTATGCACAGGTTTTTTTTCACGGCACCATTTTTTGGCCAAAAGGGCACAAGTGTGAATACATTTTTAGAAGCAGAATTGGAAGAGCATTCATACGGTAACGCGAAAAATGGGGGTTTGCATTTAAATTTTTGAAGTTGATGTTCCAAGAAGGCACTTTATATGTGTGCCAAATTTCATCTCGATACGTTCAGTAGTTTGAGCTGCAGCGTGATCACAGACAGACAGAGAGACACACAGACACAGACAGACACACAGACAGATATTTTTCAAAAACCGCTTTTTCGGATTCCCAGGGCACTGAAACATAAAGATTTGATGTTTTTGGCGGTCCGATTTTTCGATCGACTTTATTAACTTGCTTCGCGAAGCGTAGAAGTTAAAAATCGGTGAAAAATCAAGATTTTTCAAAATCGCAAATATACGGAAACTTAATTTTTTTGATACAAATTCAAGTATGATAATGATACATAGTAGTAGATTCCGGATCCGTTGAGAAAAAACTATGATTACATTTAAAAAACTTCCGGTTCAACCGGAAGTCCAAAAAAAATTTAAAATATTTTTGAATTTCCTGTATTTAATTGGTTGGTATCAAATTTCAAAGTAAAATCTTAAGAAATAAGGGAGAAAATGGATCATTCCGAGACTTTGTGCTAACCCAGTACGAAAATTTCTATTTATGTACCTAGTTAAAAAACGCGGAAATGCTTATACTCCGAATTGATAAACATATGCATCGCTTAACATGTTATTTTTAGATAAGTGATATTAATCTACTTTTATTTGAATTACTATTATCATCACTCGTGTATTATGGAATGTCAGCTATAGCTACGCAAATAAAGCAGAAAATAATTTTAATTAAATAATTCCAGGAGGGTAGAAAAATATTAATGGAACGGAGCTTAGCGGCAGATTTTCTAACGACATATCAACAGGACAGTGGAGAGGAATACGATCAAGTTAACTCAACGATGCAGAAAATGAGTTGGGGTGTGTGGATCTATAAAGGTGTGTAAGTTAGCTGCCACTAAAGGCCTCTTAGCAGCCGGCTTGACACCTGGGCCTAACTCCAAGGACAGGGCCGAATCGAGCCCAGTTAACGTTTCAGTCGTTCCATCTCGAAAATCTCTGATATTAATATTTCAACAGAAGTAAAAGTAAAATAAAAATATGAGATGATTTGAGAGCTGGTTGCTATTTTCCAACATTTTATCGTCGGGTTTGGATGAGTTAGCCTACATGGGGCGGACTGTCCCGGAAAAAGCCAGACCAAGAGAGGGTTGTTTTCATTGCTTATATTATTTCAGTAAACTAAAAAACCAATGTATTATTTATTGCATAAAAGAACAGAAGATACTGGAAACGAGCGCTAACATGCCCGCAAAAAGAAAATTATTTTATTTTCAACTCCAAACAGCGCCGCAAAGATCCGTCATGACGTCATATGTGATAAGCCGCGTGTGCTTGCACTTGGAAAGCATTGCCGCTGCATTAAAGCATTTCCTATTTTCAAGCAGCAATCCCTCACTTGCAATACATCATTTGAAAGCTAATTTCAGTACCAATCCAATGCTGTAAATATTTTTAATATCCGACTACCTTCCAACCCGATCAACAGTAAAATTTGAAATAACATTTGGACCTTTTGTGATGCATCATGCTAAAGAGTATGAAATCCTCTGTAAACCAATGTAACAATTTTCGAAATCCATCCACTCGTTCAAAAGTTACAGAAGAAGCAATAATTATTTATGGCGCGAAATGCATAAGATCACTGCAGGCTGGCGCACGAGCGGGCAGCTATATCACAAATGACGTCACGCGCCTCACTCAAACCGATTCTAGCAACGAATTGAAGTTCTTTGGGGCAATTTTATTTACGGCAACATTTATAAAATACTATAAACTATCAATTAGACTAATTTTTGAAATTTTTAATACGTGGTGCGTTTTATTCCTCGTCCTTGTGTTTGCTATACATAATTCGAATCAACCCTAAAGATTAGTGAATATCTGCAAAGTTCTAATAATCAGATCCGGTCCTGTGCAAATCCTATTTTGAATGGAGTCAGCCAGTCTATTCTACCCAGGAATTCATTGTGGAGGATCCAAAGCGGCTAAAGTCAGCTGTGAATGGATTTTTACACGAACTTCCTGTTTTCGATGCAATTTGTCGTATTCAACGAGTATATTAACAATGACCATTCAGGGCTGACTTTTAAAGCTCCTATTAGATTTAATGTGGCACTTTTCTATTGTTACATTATGTTCAATAGGTGTCACTACCTGAATCCGATTACTCTAATCGTTAAACTATTTATTTCCTCGCTTCTTAAAGTGATCAATCTTATTATTGGTCAGGTAATCTTTTACACATCCCGGTCTTTCACGGTATATCCCTCCGACGTCACTCACTTAATCCGCAGTTAAATTTTACCTACGGCACCCATCATTTTCTGGTTTTTCTCACACGAGAAATTGCGTTAATAAACTACGTTCTGCCATACCAAAATTACCTAAATATTTGTGAATAGGTAGGAATACCTACATATTATTCACAATTTTTGAGCACACAATAAGAATACCCGTAGAAAAATCGTTAGGTAGGTATGTAAATTTATGGATCAGCACAACGTTACTAAGTCTTACTAAATTATCAGCAAGATTTTAGACATGTTAAATCAACATCGACAGCTATCTGATTTCATGAACCGTGATTAGTGACCGGATTTTAGGTAAAACACCTTTTTTCCCGTTTTAGGTACACAAAAATAAATTGAAAATAAGTCTGTTTCGTAAAATTTCGAGATATACAGGGTGTTCCACACAAAAAAGGTGCTTATTGAGCTGCAGCGTGATCACAGACACACAGACAGACATTTTTCAAAAACCACTTTTTCGGATTACCAGGACCCTGAAACGTAAAGTTTTGATGTTTTTGGCGATTCGATTTTTCGATTGATTTTATTAACTTATTGCTTCGCTAAGCGTAGAAGTTAAAAAATGAAGTTGACCTTTATTTGACATTGAAAATGACCTTGAATCAAAATGGCGATGATGCCATCTATTTTCCCTCTCGAAGCCATAAAACTTTTTTACAAAACATTTTTTTCTAAAATGCTTCCGTTCCGAGATATTTGCCAGTCTCAAGATAAGACGACCACCTGGTATAATAAGGGAGGAAACGAAAAGGAGTAAGTTGAAAGTAGATACAGGAAAGAGAGCCATGAAATATGAGGAGAGAATGAGGAAAGAGGAGATTGTAAGATATTACAAGAATGCTGGAAAGAGAAAATGAGAGAGAAAGAAAGAGGGAAGGAGAGACAAAGATATTACGAGAGGAACGGTTACGCAAGGGAAGATATACCGGGTGTATCATTTTCCGCGCCGTATAGGAGATTAACATGGGAAAACGAATTTTATTTTTTCCTTGCTCCAGGAACAGATTTAAATCAATGGTAGCTTATCCAGTGGATAGACCCGGCTGGCCGGTATCCTGAAAAAAAAGATTGCCTGCTAGTGCCCTTTGGTTACTTAGCAGGAATTTTTGAAAAATTGGATTTTAAAACGACGCGCGCATTACTTCGTGTACTTTCGGTCCTTCGAAGCTTTACGTAAATTGTCAGCCAGGGCCGAATCTGCGATTTTTGACCTAATTGTTGACATTAAGAAAGCCGTGGCTTGAAATTATTGTTTTAAATCTGGAGCAAATCGTTCTTTTTTACCTTCTTGCTGACGCAGAATTAGTGTACCTACCAGCGGCGACAAGCGGCAGCCGACAAGGGTTCGGTCAGACTTGGTTGACGACCTAACCTCAAAAATTTACTTGGTCAAGTAAATTACTTTGAATTGCAATTATGAGGTAAGCTCTTACTCGGTGTTAGCGTTTAATTAATCAATTATTCTACTTTAGGTGGCAATATTGTTAGTGGTAGTTCGAACAAGGATCAGAAGGCATTCTCGGGTTTGGCAATGACCTCCCATCGTAAACTGTCTTTATCTTTTACGTTACCTATTTGTGTTAAAAGGTTTTGTAAGTGAAGACACAAGTAGGAGTTACATGTATTCGTGTAGAGAACATTTTGTATTCCCTTAATTAGTTGTAGATAGTTAGAAGTTGTTTGGTAATGTTTAAGAACCCTGTTTGGAAAAGCAGCTGCTGACAACATCGGTACTGGTAATTAAATTGGAACTTGAGACATCATGTTGTATTTACCTAATAAAATGCTTTTTGAACTTATTTCCAAATTTTTCAGTTCAAAAGAATCAAATTTTGTCCATTATTGGCTAAATTGTTATTGAATATTAATCACTAGCAGAGTGGCACTAAAGAATAGATTGTTAAAACTGAGTAATGGAAGAAGCCAAGAACGCGTTTAAAATTCTTTATTAATAATAGTTTTTTAAAACATCGACAGCTGGCACAATTCCATTTTTGTATCTTCACATCAATCCTGACTAAATTGTAGCAATATCACAAACCACCACTACTTTTAATAACACTCCGCCATGCAGTGCATAAAGAATTAAATAACAATTAGTAACTTTCCAGTATAATTCTTCTTGCTCAATTTTTCAATGGGAATGAGTAAACGGATGAATTTTTCCCCTGGTCCAGGGCAGTAAGATGGCATGGCATCCTGAAATAAATGTGATCACTGTTTATTTATTATGAGGGAGGTACCTATCCCTATCACAAAAAATATTCATTGTACCTACCTAATCAATTTAACTTATCCGCTCATCCGAAGGGTTATTGGTAAATGGGTTGTTGGCCTGGGACAAGGGTTTTCTCTGGAATAAGCCGTTGTTGTTTCGTCGATGTTAATTTCATAATCACAACAATCCAACCAAAAGCTGTGTCAAATCAAAAGGCTTGTTGTCACCTGTCAATCTAATTTCAATTTTGTCGACGTATGTTTTTTCGCGCTAAGGTTACCAGTCAGCCTGGTTGTTGACACCGTGCGGGGTGCGTTCAGTTAAGTAGTGCTGCTGGGTGGCTAAATTGGCGTTGTAGTACTTACACAGTGTCAACAATAGCTGCTTTCCGTTTACACATTTGTCTGAGAAAACTCAGCTATTTGATTGGTCAATTACAAATGAACCAATCAAATTGCTGAGATTAACTGAGGCTTCTCAGGTAAATGTGTAAAAGGAAAGCGCCTAACGTCAACGCGTCACTGCGCAGACCACGTTGACCAGGGGCCCACTTCTCGAATCATTCGAATCTGTTTCGTATGCGATGTTGCTGAGCAGCCGCCAATCACATTCCGCGTACCTTAGTGATTCCGTATACGAAACAGTTCGTACGATTCGAGAATTGGACCCCTGGTAACGTGAACACTAATGTTGTCGCGCTCTTTCTTATGTATGCTACAAACAAAAGACAAAAACATGACCAAGTAGGCGACCAGGCTGACTGGTAACGTTAGCGCGAAAAAACATATGTCGACTGAATGGAAATTAGATTGACAGGATTGACAGGTGACAACAAGACTTTTGACACAGCTTTGGGTTGGACACAACGGCTTATTCCAGAGAAAACCCTTGTCCCAGGCCAACAACCCATTTACCAATAACCCTTCGGATGAGCCTTACTGTGATATTGTGGATTGCCTACAAGTTAAATTGATTAGGTAGGTACAATGGATATTTTTTGTGATAGGGATAGGTACCTCCCTCATAATAAATAAACAGTGATCACATTTTTATTTCAGGATGCCATGCCATCTTACTGCCCTGGACCAGGGGAAAAATTCATCTGTTTACTCATTCCCATTGAAAAATTGAACAAGAAGAATTATACTGGAAAGTTACTAATTGTTATTTAATTCTTTATGCACTGCATGGCGGAGTGTTATTAAAAGTAGTGGTGGTTTGTGATATTGCTACAATTTAGTCAGGATTGATGTAAAGATACAAAATGAAATTGTGCCAGCTGTCGATGTTTTAAAAAACTATTATTAATAAAGAATTTTAAACGCGTTCTTGGCTTCTTCCATTACTCAGTTTTAACAATCTATTCTTTAGTGCCACTCTGCTAGTGATTAATATTCAATAACAATTTAGCCAATAATGGACAAAATTTGATTCTTTTGAACTGAAAAATTTGGAAATAAGTTCAAAAAGCATTTTATTAGGTAAATACAACATGATGTCTCAAGTTCCAATTTAATTACCAGTACCGATGTTGTCAGCAGCTGCTTTTCCAAACAGGGTTCTTAAACATTACCAAACATCTTCTAACTATCTACAACTAATTAAGGGAATACAAAATGTTCTCTCCACGAAAACATGTAACTCCTACTTGTGTCTTCACTTACAAAACCTTTTAACACAAATAGGTAATGTAAAAGATAAAGACAGTTTACGATGGGAGGTCATTGCCAAACCCGAGAATGCCTTCTGATCCTTGTTCGAACTACCACTAACAATATTGCCACCTAAAGTAGAATAATTGATTAATTAAACGCTAACACCGAGTAAGAGCTTACCTCATAATTGCAATTCAAAGTAATTTACTTGACCAAGTAAAATTTTGAGGTTAGGTCGTCAACCAAGTCTGACCGAACCCTTGTCGGCTGCCGCTTGTCGCCGCTGGTAGGTACACTAATTCTGCGTCAGCAAGAAGGCAAAAAAGAACGATTTGCTCCAGATTTAAAACAATAATTTCAAGCCACGGCTTTCTTAATGTCAACAATTAGGTCAAAAATCGCAGATTCGGCCCTGGCTGACAATTTACGTAAAGCTTCGAAGGACACCGAAAGTACACGAAGTAATACGCGCGTCGTTTTAAAATTCAATTTTTCAAAAATTCCTGCTAAGTAACCAAAGGGCACTAGCAGGTAATCTTTTTTTTCAGGATACCGGCCAGCCGGGTCTATCCACTGGATAAGCTACCATTGATTTAAATCTGTTCCTGGAGCAAGGAAAAAATAAAATTCGTTTTCCCATGTTAATCTCCTATACGGCGCGGAAAATGATACACCCGGTAGAAAGGCGCAGGGAACAGTGGACATGGATGAATTGAGCGATGTGGGAAAGAGACAGAGATATAAATGTACAGGAAAAAAGAACAAGGATCAGAGAATCAAGATATAATGCAAAATATGAGTGCATAGTTGCCAAGTTACTTGGAGAGAGATAATATGAAAGAAATGAGAACGATAGCGAAATTCAGATGCGAAAATGAGGAGAGAGAAAATAAGTTCTGGTTGGAAGAGGAAGAGAGAAGATGCAGGGTGTGTGGGGAAGCGAGAGAGACAATAGAGCATCTGCTAAGAGAGTGTGAGGCAGGGCCGTGCGGTGCTATGAGGCGGAGAGGCGGCTGCATCAGGCGCCACTCTAAGAGGGCGCCATTTCACCATTTTCAAAAAGTACATACTAAATTAAAAAATAAATAACTTTGTAAAAAATATTTATCCTATCATAAGTTTGACTGGAAAACTAAGTATGAAAGTAAGATTCGTTTCTGCACACAAAATTTTCTCTTTCTTCTCGTAGGTTTCGTCAGTCAAAATTTTGCTGGATGTCAAATTTACTTCGGTCGGGTTGGCAGTCAAAAACGGGCGCATGTTTTTTCGAAGTTGAACCCGGTCCGGTGGACTTAACCTTCTTTGACTAGGAATCACTCTTTTTATATAAATAAGCGCCAAACCAGTGGTAAAAAAATCTACCTTACTAAAGTTAAGGGAAAAATGCGTGACCTTGAAGTTATCAAAAAATTTTGCCTACGGCGCTACATTAGCTTTTCACTTTTCAGCTGGAAAATTAGATTGTTTTCAGTTAAAAAATGTTTGTGCCCCCCTACAGGGAACTATGGCCCTGCCTGGAAGGGCGCCATTTCGGAGAGTCGCATCACCTGAAAAAAATCTACCGCACGGCCCTGGTGTGAGGGAATGAGAGAGAAGGAACGAGAGAGAAAGAGTACATTGAATGAGAGAGGAGAGGGAATATAATGGACGAAGGAAGTAGAAAGGGCGAGAAGTATCAGATTGGGGGAAGAGAGTTTTTCTATCTATCTATTAAAATTGGAGAGAAAGCCCTTTTTGACAATAACCATTGCTCCAAATTTCAAAATCTTATTATTTACATTTTTGGAGGAATTTTGAAGTCCACAGGGACTTTTCTTCCTATAATAATAAGGAGTAACTTCCCGGAATTAGCACTATGAACTTAGGAACAACCTGCATGACACCTATTTTATTTTACCTAAGAAACCTATTTCGGCACTTTATCATCTAATAATTAATATAACCTAAAATTGCTTTTTTGCAACCTAAAATAGAGTTTTTTACCACCTAAATAAACTAATGCCATGTTTTTCTTTATTTACTTGTTTTGGTTTACTAATAATTTGAATTTTTTTTACGCGAACACGTTAGTATTTTCAGTTGTAGAGAACTTTTTTAAGTTTCTTATTTAACTAAAAGCCTAGAATCTGGCCACTATCTATAATTCGTTAAGTGCGAGGAAAACATTTCCATCTCCCTATCACTTCCGGTTATACCGGAAATCACGGATTACTCCATTTTTTTAAATGCAACAACCTCAATTTTATCTCACTAAAAAATAGCAAATTATGCTAATGCAACTCGAACTTGAATTAAATTTGTCGTTTGCCATTTAAAATAATAAAAATGGCTTCCACTTCCGGTAAAACCGGAAGTGATAGGGAGATGAAAATACTTCCTTGTCACTCTACGTGGTCGATAATGGAAAGGCACCAAACCACAACATCAGAGATGTGCGTTTACCTGTAAACAATAATTGTTTACGTTTCCATGTAAACAATTGTAAACAATGTAAAGAATTGTTTAAGGTTAGATTTACTTAACCTAAAATATTGACTTTGCAACCAAGTCGTAAATGCAAAATGGCAAAATATCATGCAAAGTGCTTTGTTTGCAATAAACAGTTAGCAATTCGGAATCTTGGCTAAAATCGCACCGGTAAGTTGCAATTAATTTTACATCGCAACTCTATTTGTTATAATATTTCTATAGAATAATAACTACAAATATTTATTTTATCAGAAATGTCTGCAAGGCTGATAATATTGTCAGCGAAACCGAGTGTTAATGAGTGTTAATACTGTAGTAAAAGTCAGAATTATAATAATTTATCTGCATTTTTTATTGTTTACATTGTTTACCTGCAAAATTTGAAGTAAACAATTCTAATTGTTTACTTTACATTGTTTACGCGCCCATCTCTGCACAACGTTCTCGTAAAACTGGAATGGCAGTTATGGGCCGATCCCACACTGTTGACTCACCCTGTATAATAATAAGCTACAAGGAAAGTCAGAAAAACGTAGTAAATAACAAACGTATATTTTACGTCAAAATAAGATTCCTGAACGCCGTATTTGTTGTCCGCGAAGAAACCAAGTTTAAATAACCCCAAGGTTTAACCGCAGTTTATGAAATCCAAAACTAATCCGAAGCAGGCAGAACTAAAAGATCAGGGATAACTAACGCAATAAAATAAATTTATGGTAATCGATGACGTAAATCGTCAGGATAAAATGTAAATTATCCACAGTATAATTTGTCAGGACATTCGGGGACTATATTTATTTTAAACCGGCATTATCTTTTATCTGTAATCTGAAAAACACAATGATGCATAATAAAGGTCGCATTTGTATTATCAAAGGGCCATAAACCGTGTTAAATCTAGGACGGGGCATAACGCCCCAACCCTATGATGGTGCAATCAAAGACCGAGACAACGTTGGTCTAGTAAAAAATCTTGATGATGAATCTTATTTTTTCAATAAACAATTAAGACGCTGACTCAGTGATAATAATAAACGAAGTCATGCAAGGCTAATTTTGGATTTCTGAAATTGAATGGCTCACGTTAACACACGGAGGGATGAGCACAAACTCGTAAACCAACGCTTCGATGACAAATGACCAAGAGGCCAGGTATATTTTATTGCTGTAGCTTTTAACCACAATGCAAGATTTATTTCTAATACAGATGGTTTTATATTAAGTTGTTTGCTTTTATTGGTTTTATATAGCTGCATTCCCAAAAAATAACCTGCTAATTGATTAAATCCATCCTTTGTGTTCGCATCCGTTGCGGAACATCTGGAAATTATCATTTATTTTAAATCATTTGCATAACAAGGTAAACCAGTAGGAACCTAATTTGCCACAGGTCATATTATAAATCCATAATTCCATAGCTTCTCTATGGCAACTCTTTAGTTTGCGGGTCACTTATTCTTGCTATACAGAGCTGTCCCATTACTCAAACTTCTTACGTTAAAATAAGTTCGAATGTTTCCGATAAGGGTTTGACTACGCCCCTTCAGGAAAAGTCGGTTTTCTTAAAATTATTGGAGTAAGTAAATGATTGGATGTTCAAAGGAGCAAATAAGTTTTAATGTTATAAGAACCTTAATGTTTTTGCATTTTTTTCAGATTCTTATTAGTCCTGATTTTGAGGGCCAAGTTATTATTCTATCTACATAATTACTGAAAATAAGTTCAGGAGTGAAAATTAACTGTAGTTAAGTAGAAATAGCGAAAATTAATAGAAAAAGAAGCGGTCAACGGTCTGAGTTGATTTTGTTTTTTGAGGGTTCACATAGGTATCGTGAAAGGAGTTGAAAATTGTAGATAAGTTAAAAATTAATGAAAATGACTTTGAATTACAGAAAAATTAGAAAAAAGCCTGAAAAAATAAATAAAATGTATTTACTCCGCTTGCTAGGTAGGTTAGGACTTGCGTTAGTAGTAGCCTAGCGTTTGGTTGAAAACTCGAACGACCTTTTTTCTATGGTTGACCGTAAAATAACACCATTTACTTGAAAAAATTTCCAGTAACAACCCTTAAATTTGTAGATCTTAGTGAAAATTTGTGCATCCGAAAACAGAGGCACTGCATGTAAATTAACGCACGAAATTTTGTCTTCATACACTGAGTAGTTTTTCAGTCCTCATATTTTTGTATTTTTGCAGTTGTGTATAGCGAATGATGATTAAGATCCTTTTGTACCATCAATAGAAAGCTATCGAATTGTATTAATTTCAACCCTACAGTGTTCAGTAAAAATTCGACTTTCCACTACCTCTAAATTTCATCCCTTTCGATAAATTTTCCTGAAATTCGCACCTCCCTTCTCGAAGATACAGTGTGCCGGACCCGACAGTTTCACAGCAGATATTGCTGCTCTGTGTCAAATTACATGAACGTTTAAACCCCTAAACTCCAACCACCCCCACGCATGCTCTAAAGAAAGTTGTGTTTTCACTTTCTCCACAATAGTCCAATTCGTTGAAAAATTGCAGCGATTTAGAGATTCATGTTTTCAACCCCTCAGAATTTCATTTTTTTATGATGTACAGGGGCGAGTGTATTTCTCCGATGTTTCGGTATTACATAACTTCCTGCGCATTTACTTACTTCGGTTGTTCATAAGGGGATGTTAGTAGCCTAGGGGTTGGTTTTAGGTTGAAAACTTATAAGACCTTTTTTCAATGATTGACCGAGATTTATTGGACCCCGTATTTAGACCACTATTTACTTGAAGAAATTTACAGTTTCATCCCCCTTCCCGGTTGTTAGATCTTAGTGAAAATTTGCCCATACGCCTACCTACAGTGTGTCACTGTTGATTAAGATACCAAATTCTGCCTTGATACGCTGGGTAATTTTTGAGTTCACTCATTTTTGTGTTTCTGTATGTTTGCATGTAGAGGGTGGTTTTCCCAAAACATCAATAACACCTTTTTTGAATCATTAATGGAAAGCTATAAAATGACGCCAATTTCCACCTATACTTTTTAAGCCGAATTTCGAGTTGCAACCCCTAATTTCCACCCCATCTGTTCGATTTTACGAAAAACGCATCACCGATATTCGGTCTTATTCTGGATGAAAACTTATCAATATTGAAAACTTTTAAGACATCCGATTGGTGATCTTTTCAGTTGCTATCAATCCGATTGGTGATCTTTCCGGTTGCTATGGCGACTCCTAATAAAATAGTGATTTCAATTGAAAACTCAAGCAACAACTTTTATACCTGTTGCCGTGATTTCAATTGAATTGGACATTAATTTTCAATTTCCCATGGCAAGATCTGTAAGAATTGATAACTAGCCAATCGGACGTCTTAAAAGTTTTCAATATTGAAAGGTTTTCAATATCATTCAGAAAAAGACGTGAGTAGGTTGAGTTTCCAACAGATGCGTGCAACCCTTTCGTATTTCGTTCTGCGGTGCGTTTCCCTGACGGGTCCGCTGCATTCAGACCTTATGGTCCATTATGCCCGCACTGTGACAGTTATCCATTTCCTACATCAGGAACCCCGGTTCTGCAAAGACCCAGTACTTCTGCTGTAGAAACTGAATAGTGTTAATCGGGTGCTAGAAAAGCCACCCCGCTTTGCAATACCACGGCGGGTACTTCTGCTCTTTAGGGAGTTTGTTGAAGCTTCGTCCCGCGAACCCACTATAACCGGCAGGTCTTTTTCAGCCCTGCCGGATACAACTGGTTTCTTGGTGTCGAAGGCAGCTTAAAGTGTACCCTTAAAAGGTTCAGTTGAGGTATCAATTTATGTCCCTCTATGTGACAAACTGCAGACATCTTCCCCCAGTGTGGCCGACGGTTCTTGGTGGACAGCCCCATCAGCCACAACTGGTTGTTGGTGCCACAGTCCCTGAGGGTCTGCCAGTGTCACGGTACCTGTGCAGCTGTGGTATCTTTTTCAGTCCCATCAGTCACAACTAGTCCCTAGCGTCCTGCGCAGCACTATTATAACTACCCTTCCGTACAGACTGCAGACATCTTCCCCCCGTGTGGCCGATGGTTCCTGGTGGACAGCCCCATCAGTCACAACTGGTTGTTGGTGCCACAGTCCCTGAGGGTCTGCCAGTGTCACGGTACCTGTGCAACTGCGGTGTCTTTTTCAGTCCCATCAGTCACAATTAGTCCCTAGCCACAAAAGTCTGATAGGTCCAGTTGTCAACCTGTCCCTATCGCAACCGCGAGGTATTTTTTATTTTTTTTTTCCCTCCGTACAGACAACAGAAGTATCAGTCTTCCAGTCCCTCTGTTCAGACTGCTAGGTCCCGAAGTCTCAGAGCAGCTATGGGTGTCCTTCGACCCCATTTGCCGCATTGAGGCCTCCAGTATCCTCTTAAATCTGGTCTGAAATTCCCAGTTAACCCCGGGAATTCGGTCCGCCCTCATTCCCTGAGGGTCTGCCAGTGTCACGGTACCTGTGCAACTGCGGTGTCTTTTTCAGTCCCATCAGTCACAATTAGTCCCTAGTCACAAAAATCTGATAGGTCCAGTTATCAGCCTATCCCTATCGCAACCGTGAGGTAATTTTTTATTTTTTTTTTGTCCCTCCGTACAGATAACAGAAGTATCAGTCTTCCAGTCCCTCTGTTCAGGCTGCTAGGTCCCTAAGTCTCAGAGCAGCTATGAGTGTCTTCCGACCCCATTTGCTGCATTGAGGCCTCCGGTACCCTCCTAAATCTGGTCTGAAATTCCCAGTTAACCCCGGGAGTTCGGTCCGCCCTCATGGAGCCCGGCGCATGAGGGTAAGGCTATTACTCTGAGAGGGCGCCCGGTGTCTCAACCCTTACGGAGTTCTCATATTTTTTGTGGTTTTCTTCCCCTAAATTTCATCCCCCGAAATTGGCACCCTATCACCTTCAGCAGACTTGAAACACACGTACAAATATTTGAAAATTAACAAATTCAATTTTAATCTATGCTTCAGAAGTGTCACTGTGGTGTGGACAACAGCGTAGAATCAGAAAAGCAGAGTACAATAAAGTATGCATAGAAATGAGATACCTATTTTAAGAAAAAAATGGAATACTACTTCCTATAAATTTCAATCCACCATCAGTCTTTAACAAGTATTTTCTAAGGCGTGAGTGAGTGAGTGAGTGAGTGAGTAACAAAGTAAGTAACTAAGTAATTGAATTTTAAACGTAGGTCTATGGAAATCGTGGACTCAAATTTTGGCACAATTTTTCAAAAAAGTTTCGTGAAATACTTATTTGTGTATCAAGGCACTGAAGTTGAAGTTTTTATTACATATGAATAGTAAAAAGAAACTTCAGTGCCGTGGTACACATTAGGTTTTTTTCTAAATGGAGAAATAGCGAAACTCTGCTTTAATTTTTGTTGAACAAAATCAAAAGAATTTTCTGCCAGACGCAAACGCAAACGCTTATCATCTATATATATATATTTTATATTATCATCATAATATCATCTAATTCACTGCCTATTCCTCGTATTTTAATGACGATTTCAAAAAAAGCTGTGTGTATCCGATGGTGTTAAAATTCAATTTGGCGGCTAAAAGAGATTTAAAAGTTGACAGTCTGTTCAAAATTTACAATGCATAGACAATTTCCGTCAAAGCCATCAATTGACAGCTCTCAAAAATACAGGGTGTTTCAGGTATGCAGTGATTAATTTTCAGGGGAACCGTTTAGGTTAAAGCGATAAGTTTTCGCACACTGTCTGATATCAATAAGCTCCGTCAGATTATGTTATCAACAAAAAGCGAATTTTACCAGGGGCGTCCCAAACAGGGGGGCCTGTGGAGTTTTTCACCTATTTTTTTTGATGAGCCATTTTTTGACATTTCCTCACCGGCATATGGTTGTCTGACTAAAACTGCATAAAAAAGCTCCTCTTATTGTTAGTCCATAGGACTAACCGTTTTCGAGAAAAGTCGAATCAAAAATTTATCTGTATTGACCAGATGATCAAGAAGGGACAATTTATTTTTATTAAATTACAAAAGTGAACGGATTCTAAAAATTAGTAACTAAAGTAATCTGGTGATGCTTAATAATGTCAGATAGTATGCAAAAACTTAATGAGTGACTAAATAAAAACCGAATTTTCGACGCCCCCTTCAGGGGGCCGTAGCACCCTTAGGAGCGATTTTCTCTTTAACGAATCATTAAGATGTGGTGGAATTATCAACTTTAAATCATCAAGAAAAATTTAATTGACTTCGTATTCTTTTACCGTTATTTAGTAGATGGTGGGCAGTGAAAAAGGAACCACTTTGAATTATAAACATTAAACAGGCATTTATATTAGGATTCGAAGAACATATATCTGTGTTGGAGAGTATGAGGACAAAGTTTAATTAGTAGGATTCGTCGACATCTGCCTTTTTGGGGAGTTAACGATGGGCTTTAGCGCCGGAAAATTCAATTCAATTTACAAATGTAGAAACGGTGTAATTCAGTTTTAATCATGCTTAAGATAATATAAAGTTAGCTTGGTGAAACGTAAATGGTCCAAATTGAATTTGTATATAAGGGTAGAAGGGTAAATGTATAACTGCGTAATATGATGGTATTAACCGGTGGTGGAACGTTGTTGGAATCTTGCTCTCAGTATTAAATGCTTTTGATTCAATTTAGTCCAGCTTATGTGCAACAAGGGAGGATTGGGGACAACAAAACCAGCATTTGTTGCGGTCTCACCTCACCTACACCAATTCGATTGTCTTATCGCTGACCGCTGTCCTCTCAACCCCATTTGTAACTCTCATCCGAATTATTCTTACATTCAAGTCATTGATTCCGTCGATAAATTTCAAACCCAGATTTATTACACGCATACAGATTCTATTTACCGAAAAATCTCTATTTATCGCATAATTGGATCTAAAAGCCCGGGAACATGGGGCACTCTTAAAGTGAGCAATATATCGGCAAGACCCTAAATCCCCGACCATCTTTCTCCCTACTAAATGAGGTGATATTTTTTGGCATTTTGTATTTTCAACCATCACATCTGTTGGTAATCATCGAGCTTTGCAACGTTATTTAAATTTTTCCATTTAAAACGTTCTCGGGTTGAATCCCCCATATTTATTATTATGTGTAGAAAGACGATAGGTGTATAATAAATTAAAACACTCGAAAATATTCAAGGCCCATTTTATATGCATATAACAAAAGATTTTGAATATTAATTCGTTTTATTACTTTTTAAAGTGTGTCGTATACATTTTATGGAACAATAAAAGCCATGATTGAATGTTGAAATAAACCAACTGATGGCTTTTAAGATCCCCAAAAACGTGACGGCAGACGTTCCACCGACATTAGAACTTAACTAATTCTAATTTTATTACTTAATCTCAGGTACAATAATTGATCCAACTGCATCACGAGAGGGGGTTTCAATTTATGCTCTGCATCGGTACCCTCGTTTTGTTTTACACCCCTAAGCTTCGTTCCTTAAATAAATATTTTTATAGAAAGAAATATTGATTCAATTTATCATGTAAATTGGCTGAAAGTCATCTCATTTGTATCTCTGTCGTCTCGTTATACGATTATTTCAAATTCAGATGGAATGACAGCTCCTCAGCGGCTTAAATCTGGATATTTACTTTAATGAGATGCAACTCTAATTTCATACTTAAATCGAATTTACAGACATGTATAAATTATTTTTATACCATTATGACGAGCTTTTACATTATCTCTTTTTAACTACTCATAAATCCTTATTACAGGGACGGCCTCGACCAAACACCCACGAAACACAAAAAAATAATAATTTTCATTTTGAAAAACCAATACCTGCCTTACCTGTCTAATCCAAGTTCAAAACTAAGAGATGGCGATATTTTGAATATACCTACGATTTGCTCGTCCATACAGGGTGTTTTAGGTATCCAGTCATTAATTTTCAGGGATGATTCTACATCGAAAAATATGAAAAAATTCCCGGAAATCGTTCCCCTTAGAAAGCTTTCGTATACCATCTGATAGCAATGAGCATCGTCAGATTCCGTTGGTTTCTAATTTTTCGTTCAGTTTTGCAATTTAGAGACACCGGAATCCCGGAAATCTATTTTTGTCGAAAAGGGTTGGCCCTACGGTGTTACAACAAGAGAAGCTTTTTTGTGTAATTTTAGGCATAGTTAACCATATACCTACCGGTGAGAAAACGTTAAAAAGTTGGCACATAAACAATTTGGGTGAATAAAACTGAAGCTCCTGCACTATCACTAGAAACACCCCACTACACCGAAACACTTGATTTTTACTGCTGACGCGTTTCGAACAATATGTGCTCATTATCATTATTCTCATTATTCTAGTGATAGTGCATTTTTCCACCGAAGTTGTCCAGTGTTTCCAAGGCCCCTGGTTGAATCTGTTTTTGGTAGATAACAGAATCTGATGGTCCTTATTGATATCAGTGTGCAAAAACTCGTCGCTGAGCCCGAACGGTTCCTAATTTATTCAATAATAATCGAATTTCAGGTGCCATTAGGAGTAGTGTTTCACTCTCGCCGAGACGAGAGCGAGAGTAGGCTCCTCTCGCTCAATCTCGTTTTAGCTTACTCTCGGTCTCGCTCTCGGTTTCTCGCCGAGACTCTCGCTCTCGGTTTTTGAAAATCAATAAACTCAATAGATTACGAGCCTAACATGTGCTGAGAATGGACTTCTATGTAAATAGGACGAACTAGAGCACTATTTTATTATTGCCAAATTTTTCAGAGAATGAATTAATGTTATTGCTAATGGTTTGTTTTGGTTTCCAGTGAAAAATTTGACCTGCGATTCCGAATTTTTACATACCTACACTGGGTCTTAAATTCAGTTTATTAAAATATTGAGTTTGGAATGTAAACTTTATTATTAATAATTATTTCCTCTTTTCTCTTCAACGATAGGGCATGGCAGGAATGAAGCGACGACCCAAATCTTTAAAACCCGGTTTTTAAATCACAATAAACATAAATACAATCATGCAAAATAGGTACTTTGAATCAAGTTTTTTGCGATTTTTTTATTCTACCGAGACTCTCGGTTTCTCGGCGAGACCTCGTGCACATGCTCTCGGTCTCGCCGAGACGAGAGTCAATGGAGTGGAATTTCTCGGTCTCGGGTGAAACACTACCCTCAGCACCCCTAACTTCTTTTTTTTGAGCTAACATTGAAGTCGTTAGAGAAAATCGCTAAGAAAGATGTCCTGAGCGTTGATTTTTGTAGAGGCAGACGATTTTTTTGGTATTTTATTTATAGTTTCCGAGATCTTCGCCTATTCGGAGTGGACCATACGTATATCTCGGAAACGAAGTGAAATACGAATTACCTGTGAAAATTCGCTCCGACAGGTCGCTTATTGTTTCAAGGGGGAAGGGGGGCATTTAAATCCATGCTTTATGAAATTTTAGAACGCACCTCCTACAGAACCACCCACCAGAACCTAACATTTTTAAAGAACACTTCCAAATTTTCTATGGCATTTAGAGTCTTATACCCATAATCATTAAAAAATAAGGTTTTTGAAACATTAAGCCAACACAACGAATATCTCAAAGGAAGAAAACTCAACCGGCCCAAAATTCGGAACTGAGCCAAATCTTTTGTATCGAAATGCCGGGAGCACGAAAAATTGGTTTTTAAACATTGTCTCTGACATTGTACATATTGCTGTATTCAGTAATGCACTTTGCTTTACTGTTGTGCCGAAACTATTGGTCTTAGGTGAAAAATGTAAAGGGCCTTTCTTGTAGAGAATTTAACATTCTTCAATATTGTATATTTTTCCTGCAGCGATGAGGAAGCAAGTTAACACGCAAAAAAACAAATCTTTGTACCCGGAGTTGATCCCGACCCGGAATCCAAAAATCCAAAATCAATTTACAAAAAAGAATCTTAAGGTTTCAGTCTATCAGGTTGCAGCTATTTTTGTTCAAGAATATCCACTTATCAAATTTCAAATACTTATCGTTTTGTAAAACAAAATATAAGCTAGATCATGTCTGGCTTCGGTCTGAACGCCTCAACTGTTTTTTGTTACATACCTACGATGTAACACGATGAATCAAAAAGCATACATGAGCATTTTACAAATTCGAATGACAACGCAGCCACGGCCGAGCATCATGATTCGTGGATTTTCTGGTTTATATTTATATTAACTAAAGCTATAAAAACTACCTACATATTATCGTTATTATACATACAGGATGAGTTAATGGGGAGGGGCCACTCTCTATAACTTCCTTCATATCCCTTAGATTTTCGGTAATGCCGTATGACTATTTCTGAACTATACATTTCGACCACATTAGTGGTCCCAAAATATCTTTATTTCATTAGCTAACAGCATGTCAGTTTGTTATTTTAAATGCCACCTGTATATTTCTTTATTGTATCAAAGTATCAACTATCAAAGTAGCATTTTTGATTCTCTTTAATGGTACATACAAGGTGAGTCTGAAATCATAGTAGTTACTGAAACGAGTGATAGTCCATCCGAAAATAGAAGTAAAAGTTCCTATGGCATATCCGGAAATGCTTCGTAAGGGAGCTACGCCCCCTTAAAATGCTCCTCAAAAAGTCAGTTTTCTTAAAATTATTCGGAAAGTATAAACGCTAAGGTTTTGAAGTTTGGAGGAAAGGGATTTTTCTGCAATTTCTTTCAGATTTTAATTTCAATCGGAAGCAGGTATTTTTGAGGTGTCATTGCGCATTTTTTTCAAAAATTTTTGATGCGGTCATTTCTCACCTCACTAAACAATAATAACATCTTAATCTGTGATTTATTCTACATAAAAAACTGATCTTGTTGCATGTCACTAGGACACCCCGTTTTCGAATAAACTGACATTGAATTTTTAGAAGAAAAGTTCGAAAGACATGGCGGAAAATGCTTAATATGTCCTTCCGAACTTTTCTTCCTAAAATGAAGGAATAGTCCCATAACCGCATTTTCACCAATTAGGTAGATACATTAACATACAGGGTGTTTCACGACGAGCGGCAGTTAGCCGTATCTCGAAAAGTACTTCGATTGGTGTGGAGAAAATTTGCACACTAAGGTTTTAGCGGAAGCCGAATTCAATGAAAATATTTTGAGTTTGATGGCACTTCCGGTTTTACCGGAAAGAGATACAAACTTTGTTATTTTAAATGGAACACCCAGAATATTATTGCATTTTTGGATTCTTTGTTGAATTTTAGCTAAAGTTTCATCAGAAAGTGGTATACCTAAAGTCAGCCGTTCTTGAGAAAATTAATTCTTTCAAAAATTTTTACCAAAAACAATGTTAACTTCAAAAAATTACATCTTCGTTGTGGTGCCAATTATGGAAACGAAATTACACCGTCCTTTAAACCAATGCATGTGCTAACTAATGGTGTATTGCGAACTTCCTTTTCTCAAAGAGGAGGCGCCTCACGATTTTTTAAATTTTGGGAACTTTGATCATAAAAATCTCCGTTTTTCTAAATGGGATGCCATAGAAATTGAGTATTCATAAGAAAGAGAATTTAATTCTCTTTCTTTTGATTATCTCATTCCTATACCTAACTGTCTTAGATTTTGTTTTATTTTAGATTATTTGTCATTTTGCTGCATTTTTCAATAATTTTCCCTTTAACAATCTCACAATCATGATTTCTATAGCAACGCCACTGTTACCAGTCGTAAGAAAACCTTTTTTAATTGTAGTTTATGTACGTAATTTAAAACATTCTTGTTGCACTCACTTAATCTCAGCAATTTCATTCGTTAAATTTAAATGAACCAATCAAATTCATGTAAAAAGGAGATGCTTTTTATTTGTCAATTAATAACCAAACAAAAAAGAGGGAAGGGGTCCTGGCACTACTAGCTAATTGGTTAACAATCTTCCGGATGAGGGAAGGACACTGCATTAAAGCCAGCACGATAAAAATTGGGTTTATTTAGCAACCGGTTTCGGCCGCTCCCCGGCCATCATCAGGCTACTACAAAAGGATTTTTAACTTTTTAAATTTTCAACTTTTTAACTTTATCGTTTTTAATAGGACATAGGTACCCTATTGAGCTCACAGTTTTTATGTCGCGGTTTGTTCCGATTTGATTCGTTCTTTGGTTTTGGTAACTATGATTAGCTGTACTGTATATTGTAATTATCCTTTTGTAGTAGCCTGATGATGGCCGGGGAGCGGCCGAAACCGGTTGCTAAATAAACCCAATTTTTATCGTGCTGGCTTTAATGTAGTGTCCTTCCCTCATCCGGAAGATTGTTAACCAATTAGCCAGTAGTGCCAGGACCCCTTCCCTCTTTTTTGTTTGGTTATTAATTGACAAATAAAAAGCATCTCCTTTTTACATGAATTTGATTGGTTCATTTAAATTTAACGAATGAAATTGCTGAGATTAAGTGAGTGCAACAAGAATGTTTTAAATTACGTACATAAACTACAATTAAAAAAGGTTTTCTTACGACTGGTAACAGTGGCGTTGCTATAGAAATCATGATTGTGAGATTGTTAAAGGGAAAATTATTGAAAAATGCAGCAAAATGACAAATAATCTAAAATAAAACAAAATCTAAGATAGTTAGGTATAGGAATGAGATAATCAAAAGAAAGAGAATTAAATTCTCTTTCTTATGAATACTCAATTTCTATGGCATCCCATTTAGAAAAACGGAGATTTTTATGATCAAAGTTCCCGAAATTTAAAAAATCGTGAGGCGCCTCCTCTTTGAGAAAAGGAAGTTCGCAATACACCATTAGTTAGCACATGCATTGGTTTAAAGGACGGTGTGATTTCGTTTCCATAATTGGCACCACAACGAAGATGTAATTTTTTGAAGTTAACATTGTTTTTGGTAAAAATTTTTGAAAGACTTAATTTTCTCAAGAACGGCTGACTTTAGGTATACCACTTTCTGATGAAACTTTACCTAAAATTCAACAAAGAATCCGAAAATGCAATAATATTCTGGGTGTTCCATTTAAAATAACAAAGTTTGTATCTGTTTCCGGTAAAACCGGAAGTGCCATCAAACTCAAAATATTTTCATTGAATTCGGCTTCCGCTAAAACCTTAGTGTGCAAATTTTCTCCACACCAATCGAAGTACTCTTCGAGATACGGCTAACTGCCGCTCGTCGTGAAACACCCTGTATATCCTAGCGATATTTAACAAGAGCACCTTTTTTATGTCGAATAGATCACAAATTAAGATTTTATCGTTATTTTGTTTAAGAAATTACCCTGGAATGTGTAATGACTTTCCAAAAACTTTTAAGAAAACTGACTTTTTGAGGAGGACTTTAAGGGGGCTTAGCTCCCTTAGGAAGCATTTCTGGACATGTGCTTTATTTTTGGATGGACTATCACCCACTTCAGTAACTACTATGATTTCAGATCTGGTATAATAAAATCATACCCTTGGTATTGTCTTCATTGAGTCGCGTAATTACGTCACACATATTTTTTTAGAACAAAATTATGTCGAGTTAAGTATAGGTAATCACATCCACAATATGCGCCTAATGGCCTGTGGCTTTCTGTTAAAGAGTCTTGAAAATTTTGTTTTACATTCTGTATATTAGTGTTAGAATTGCTTCTTTTCCTGTTTCCTATAGGTCATCAATAACCATAAGGGAACAGACATAAGACCAGAGTGTGCATTGTTAAACACTATCGAATAGACGATTTTCAGCGTCCGAGACACTTTCCCGAGGGCTTGATGAAGGGTATCATAAGCACGATTGGCTTAAGAAGTAGGTACATTAAAGACCATTTTGCAGTTCTGAAAGACGACGACAATCAAAATCATTCACCAGTTTATTGTCACCTTATTTTTGTGTTTCCTTGGTTATTAATGGACCAAGGAAACGTAGAAATTAAATAATTGCAGTAATGAAACTACAGCAAAATACTACTTTGACGAGCCATACTCAAAATTGGGTGACCGCTCCCGCGTTTGAATCACCCTGTATACAGGGTGGTTCAGGTATGCAGGCATTAATTTTCAGGGATAATTTTACATCGAAAAATATGAAAAAAAAACTTCCTATAAACATGCTGAGAGCGGCATCCTCCGAGAAAATTTTTAACCCGCCCCCAACCTTTGGCTTTTGGATCATATATTTTGCACTTTAGACTTAAATTTTATATGGACAGTCGATCACCCATAATTAGCTCATAGTCACGACCTAAACCAAAAATGACGGTCCACCAACTGAACTTAAAGCAATTTGATTGCTGAAAATTGAAATGAACCAATAAAATTGCTGAGATTAAGTGATAATTGTACAAAAGGAATGCGAATTTATTCTTCTTGGACAATGAACCGACAAAACCAGGACGAATCTGGACGTTATTTTATTTCATAAACCATCAGGACAGTTATTATCACAATTAATGACGTCTGCCGCCAGACTACTGTCTCTTAATTAAAAAAGAGAATCCAAATCCATATTTATTTTTAATAAGATCATAAAACAATTATAAGTATATTCTGACTTGAGCCTCTGAAAAACTGTCCTTGAATCCAACTCTGGCGGGTAATAATTACATAAATCACAAAGTAATTAAAAATAATTAATAGCAACCAATATAATTTTGGTCAAGTCGTATAAAATTTTATATTTACCATATCGTGGATTTAACGACGTCGTTTAAAAAAAAGTTATTTGTGAATCCCAAAGGGTAAAAATAACTGAGACCCATTCTATTATTTACAGAAACTTCACAGGTGCGAGAAATACAATTACCCGGATATAGTTTATAACACGAAACGGCCTTCTATGGAACTATTTGTCCATAAAATATGTAAATAAGACCTAAGCGGTAAAAAGAGATGGAGTCAGGATGCAGGTATGAAAGTTGAGGGTGGTGTGGTTACGCTAGACATTCTGGCACCATTTATCTCAGTGGCGTAGTGACACCCCCACCCGATTTTACCTTATTTGCTACCCTAAAAGATATCTGATATACAATTGAAGAAAAATAGAATTTGAGTGAAAGTTTTATTATACTTTAAAACATTATTTGTAAGTATGCATAATTTTGATGATTTAAAATTTCGCCTAAAAATTACTGGGAAGAAAGCGTACGCCGATGGCAATCACTTTTTCCATTGTGTGCAATTCCCATTCATACCTTAGAAGTTAATCTTTTTGACGTGCTAAACCCTGACCAGTTTGGCACAGTTTGGATAATATTGTTCAAAGTCACAGGCCCCTCTTCTTTGGGAATCAGTCACCAGCAGATGGTTTTTAATTTATAAACAAATTTATCAAAATGACTAACTTTCGTACTAAATTTCATATACAAGCATGATTATGAACGTCTTGAAACTGGATCTGATACTGCCTGTTCATTTCTGGCATTTATACTGATAATTCGATTATTCTCATCATTGGAATTTGCTTGTAAGTTTCATCGGAAAAAATGTAAGTAGCGCTACATATGTGCGATTAGCAATTCTAAGCCAATCTTAATTAGGTAAACAAATAGTACCTAAATACGTCACTGAAAAAACAACTTAGTTACAAAATGCTCATGAAAAGTAACTAAGTAGATAAGTAGATCTTAGTTAGGTACCTTTGGAGTAACTTAAGTTACTTTCAGTAGGTACCTACAATAGGTAGATGCTTTGAAAGAGTAATTAAAGAATTTTGACAAAACGAAATAGTTTACACTTGGAGTAATTTACTTTGAGTATTTGTATAACTGGTGTCCCAAAAAAACCGAACGGCTTATTTTCGGTTATAACTTTATTATTATTTTACCGATTTTCCCAAATTTTGCACAGGACGTAGCCAAAAGATGAGGCTTTTAGAATAGATAATCATTTTCCAGATGGCGCCACTAATAAATTTTTTGCGGCTTTTAACAAAGCCATTTTTTGATTGGCTGAAGTTCAATCATTTGTATATACCGATCAAAATGAAATTAGTGTAGGAGGAAAGCATTCTCTTCCAAAAGACCTTTATAAAATCTTATTCTGGGCATTCTTTTTTTTTTATTTTTTTTTGCGGTACTGTTGAACACGGATTTTTTATGTTGCTAGCAATCTTTAAAAAAAAGTTATAAATACCTGTAAAGAAACGTTATTTTGTGAAAGATTTATAATATCACTAAACATCCGAAAGATTTTGCCAAGATCGGTACCTAGAGAAGAAAATAATAAATTTTAAAAATCGATGTTTTAGAGCATCGCAAAAAAAATTGTAAATTAGTCAAGAACGCTCAGAATAAAATTTTGTAAAGTGGCTTTGGAAGAGAAAAGCATCAGCTTTAACCTTACACTATTTTTATTTTGAACGGTTCACAGATGCTACAACTCCAGCCAATCAAAAAATGGCCTTGTAATAAATACTAACAAAAAATTTGTTGGTGGCGCCATCTGGAAAATGATGGTTGGCTCTAAAAGCCTCATCATTTGGCTACGTCCGGTACAAAATTGGGCAAAATCGGTTCAATAATAACAAAACTATAGCCAAAAATAAATTGTTCTGTTTTTTCTGGGACATCCTTTAGTGTGTTTCATTTTAACTGGAACCACCCAAATATTTCGGTTAATTTTAACCGAATCAATGTGTTCTTTTTTCTGCATGTAGAGCTCCAAAATCTGCACCTGCGTGATTCTTCACTTTTTTTATGGACTGAAATCCCAGCCTACTGCGATTTAATAAAGAGGCCAAAAATGACGAAATCGTATTAGGCATTTTTTTATCGAAAAATTTTATAAGGAAAAGTTGCTCAGGATGGCTCCAAATGGCTAAATCCGAAATTTCAGGAAAAAATAAAAATGTTGAATTTCTTGAGGAAGAATCACAAAATAACGAAAAGTTCAATATTTTTGCAACATAATGAATAAAAAAAACGCTTGAAATGAATTGATTTGACATTTGCTATCGGCTATGGATGGATAAAACTTAACAATCGCAGAAAAAGTTGAAATTATTAAGATATAGTGTAAGATTTTCGTTTTTCTTAAGAATTTCAAGGGACTAATCTGTTGCAATGTGCCACAAACAGCAAACATATGTGCTTCCATTGTTTTTTTATTTCACATCACCCGTTATGTTGCAAAAATATTGACGTTTTCGTTATTTTATGATTCTTCCTCAAAAAATTCAACATTTTTATTTTAACTTCTACGCTCGAGGCGGAGCAGTATATAAAATCGATCAAAAATTCGAAATTGAACTGACATCAAATCTTTACGTTTCGGGGTCCCAGGAACCCAAAAAACCTATTTTTGAAAAATGTGTGTCTGTGTGTCTGTGTGTGTGTCTGTCCGTGTGTCTGTGGACACGCTACAGCCGAAACTACTGAACTGATTTTGATGAAAATTGGCACACATATTCAGTGGGAGATTTGTAAGTGCTGATTAGAATCTGGGCTACACCGGCTCACGGAAAATGCCTTTTTGGCACATCAACTTTAAAAATTTAAATGCAAACCCCCATTTTTCGTATTACCATATGAATGCTCTTCAAATTCTGCTTCTAAAAATGTATTCACACTTGGGCCCTTTTGACCAAAAAATGGTGCCGTGAAAAAAAAACTATGCATAAATGTATATTTTTATTACCGGATTTGATAACTGATTTTTTTTCAAGCCGAAAACCTTAGTGCCATTTTTTCGAAAAATGTCATTTTAGTGGCAATTTATTTTATTGTCTGTGCGGGAGAGGAGCTGATTAGATTTTGAAGCCGATCAGTCAACCCGAAGTGCCCTTTTGGCATAGCAACTTTCTTATTTTAAATATTTAAAAATTTAATAAATGCTGCTGTTATTAATCCAATGCAGTGCGGCGTAGAAGTTCCTGCCGTCTCCGAGACCGCCTTTTTTTTATTTTAACTTCTACGCTCAAGGCGGAGCAGTATACAGGGTGTTCGGTAGAAAACGCCCCACGCCATAGCTCCCTTATTTATGAACCGATTTTAAAAAAATAAAAAGCATTTCAAATGGCTGCTAAAATACTACAATCTGGGCGTATATCCGAATTTTTCCAATGTCAACAAAAATGACTAACGACTACCAACGTTTGTTTTTCAAATTGCGACCTGCATATTTTTTGCTCCCATTTGATAGAGGACTTTTTTCTGAATTCATCCATACCATACAAGTCTTTTTTTCTACAGCAATTTATGAGAGAAAAAATTATCAAGTACTGAAATAAATAAATTAAGATCATTTGAAAAATTGCAAGTGTGCCATGAAACAATGAAAATGACGGTTTTCAAACTAATGTCATTTAAGCTATACCTACCTCAAAACATGATACTTAACGCCGCTTGCGAAGTAAGAATGTGAGCTGTGCATCTAACATGAAGGAGATATCTTTGAGCAATATTTGTAAAATAACTCATGCAGCGTTTTATAAAAAACTTTGAAATTTGGTTTTTTGTATTGTTTGTTTTTCCTGCAGATAAATTTTAGAAATTACTACGCGTTTTTAATCAGTAAAGCTATTTATGTACAACTATCCCCCTGTGATGTTACCATATTTTTGATTAACAATGCCCAAAATGTCAGTAATTGTCTCGCTGACGCTTAAATGACATTAGTTTGAAAACCGTCATTTTCATTGTTTCATGGCACACTTGCAATTTTTCAAATGATCTTAATTTATTTATTTCAGCACTTGATAATTTTTTCTCTCATAAATTGCTGTAGAAAAAAAGACTTGTATGGTATGGATGAATTCAGAAAAAAGTCCTCTATCAAATGGGAGCAAAAAATATGCAGGTCGCAATTTGAAAAACAAAAGTTGGTAGTCGTTAGTCATTTTTGTTGACATTGGAAAAATGCGTATATACGCCCAGATTGTAGTATTTTAGCAGCCATTTGAAATCCTTTTAATTTTTTTAAAATCGGTTCATAAATAAGGGAGCTATGGCGTGGGGCGTTTTCTACCGAACACCCTGTATAAAATCGATCAAAAATTCGAAATTGAACTGACATCAAATCTTTACGTTTCGGGGTCCCAGGAACCCAAAAAACCTATTTTTGAAAAATGTGTGTCTGTGTGTCTGTGTGTGTGTCTGTCCGTGTGTCTGTGGACACGCTACAGCCGAAACTACTGAACTGATTTTGATGAAAATTGGCACACATATTCAGTGGGAGATTTGTAAGTGCTGATTAGAATCTGGGCTACACCGGCTCACGGAAAATGCCTTTTTGGCACATCAACTTTAAAAATTTAAATGCAAACCCCCATTTTTCGTATTACCATATGAATGCTCTTCAAATTCTGCTTCTAAAAATGTATTCACACTTGGGCCCTTTTGACCAAAAAATGGTGCCGTGAAAAAAAAACTATGCATAAATGTATATTTTTATTACCGGATTTGATAACTGATTTTTTTTCAAGCCGAAAACCTTAGTGCCATTTTTTCGAAAAATGTCATTTTAGTGGCAATTTATTTTATTGTCTGTGCGGGAGAGGAGCTGATTAGATTTTGAAGCCGATCAGTCAACCCGAAGTGCCCTTTTGGCATAGCAACTTTCTTATTTTAAATATTTAAAAATTTAATAAATGCTGCTGTTATTAATCCAATGCAGTGCGGCGTAGAAGTTCCTGCCGTCTCCGAGACCGCCTTTTTTTTCCTGAAGATTTAGCCATTTGGAGCGATCCTGAGCAACTTTTTTATTTGTCAGTAAATGACAAAAGCCGGATTAAGAGGGTGCCCCACACAAATATTCCTAAAAAATTTGATTCGACAGAAGTAGCTGTTAGGTAGGTAGGTACCTATCCATTTTTTATGATAATTACAATAATTAATATTTTAATTCAGCATGCACGTGCAATTAAAATAAATTTTAAAAAAAGAAGAGAAACAAACGAAATCAAATAATTTTCATCTGGATTAATAACTGCAAAAATGCCATTAAATTCCATTACCTTTCCTGCAAGTAAGTAATGCAAGAGCCAGACCTCGCAATCATTGTTATCAGCAATTTCAAAACAGGAAAAACTTGAAAAGTTTTAATTAAAAAACTTGGAGCGATAGCAAATTAATTAATTGACTGATTCATTTCTAGGTTTCACGAGGATGAAATGAAAGCTGGTGCGAACCAAACCAATTACTCGCCTGAAAATGAAATTATGGATCAACGGTCACTTAACTACGGGAATAAAATCAAATACAAACCATTTTCTTACATTGTACACAATCTGTATTCAGTTTTTACGACATGTTTGCCAATCGACTACTTGAAAACCTAAAGAGCAATTTTCGAATTTATTGGTCCAGACAGTTAAATGTCGCCGAATAGTTATTGTTCCCGGATTCCCGGATTGCGATGAAAAATTAAAATGATGCTATTAATTTGTTTTATTTCTGTGATTTTTAATGACAAAATTTTAAAAAAAACATGAATTGATTTCCTAATTTCAAGGTATGTTTGAAGGGCGCACTGCGCCCTCTAGTCGACAAGAGTTAACATACGATATACCTACAATTTAGCTTAGAGATGCCGCTATCGTTTACCCTACCGAAATAGGAGTAGTTCGACTTTATTCGCAAAGAGGACACCACCAACATCCTTTTCATTTTATTCTCATAATTATTCACCCCTCATATTGGGGAATTTGATTTTAGTTTTTTGCTCAAAACGTTTAAAACTGAGGTACTGATTTGTAAAATCGCAACTATTGACATTAGATAATGTTAAAATTGAGTATGAAAATGAATAGAGGGTTATTAATGCTGATCAATATCAATATTATTTTGCCACGAACGGGACATGCTGATACGGATAGATGGCGCCAACTGACAATAATTAGTCGTTGTTTTAATAGCCCTAAACGATGGAGAGAGAAGGGTGCTTTAAGTGAGCAATAAATTATATTGAAACGATCTGTTTATTCAATGATGAAATTACATTAAATGGATCATTACAAACATAGTGGTATTTACATACAAAATAGGAGTTACACATCTAATCATTATGAAAAATATTTTTCTAATATGTGCATAACTAACGGAATTGTACTTTTCGTGTTACAATTTGTTTCTAAACCGACTCTAACTTTAGGATTTGTCCTTAGGGTTAAAGGATAGGTTGAGAAGAACATCTTTGGCTGAGTCCATTTGCGTTTGGAAGTGGGATTCGGGTGAGAGAGGGATCGTACGATTACTTTGCAGAATATCTTTGAAAGATTTCGCCTGCAGAGGCGGTTCCGTGGAGGTGACGGAGCTTTTCGAGTCGCTTTCCATGCTGGAGTTGGAGCTTTGGCTCGCATGTTTTGAGTAAGTTCTTAGTTTCCCGTCATCCGACTTCGATCCGTCTTTGGAAACTGAGTGATTCTTGTGCTCTGCCGCCTCCGCGTTTGAAATATTGTCGATTTTCTTCCACTTCGTCCGTCGATTTTGAAACCAGATCTTCACCTGCAACAAACAGATGCGCATGAATATTGAAATCAATAGGTAAACGCCGCCGGTAATACATGCAATGCATAACGCGGGATACTCTGCAAGGGGTTGCGACTGCCGTCCCCCAGATGCGCTATTGATCAATTACAACCCCAACGTTTTAATACTCTCCTGCTAATTATTATCCAAACCGATTACCCGCCGTCCGGCCAATTGTTCGCAGACCTAACACATACAATTTTTCAACGTTAAAATCACGTTGAGGTGGTTGGAAAGGTGACGTTGAAATTTTGGTGAGATCAGACAAGTCATTTTTTTGACTTCAAAAGCACGTTTATCGTATTGGACATTTTGTGATTAGGACGTCTTTTAAAGGTAGATATTCGTTCGTTAAAATGACGTCTATTTGATCACATATAAAACGTGCATAATTCGTCAAACTTTAGATATATAGATTTATTCGTCATAAAATGTAACACGTACATAAGACACGTCAAGAATAAATATCATAAGGACTGTTACAGTAAATATACATACACAGACATTTGTACAATGGTTCATACATAAAATAATTCATATGTTTGCAACCTAGAAAATAGTACCTATATACTATGAATCATAATATTCGTTTAGGGTGTAGAACGCTTTATCTACTAAGTAACTTTTTAGCTGCTTTTAGTGCCGTAGCAGAATGCGGAGGTACTCTTGTCTTAGCTTATTCGCTCGCTCGCTCGCTCGCTCGCTCGCTCGCTCGCTCGCTCGATCGCTCCTCAGTCTGTCCGTCGGATAACTTGAGAACGGATTGAGATATCGAGCTGAAACTTGGTAGGCAGCTTCGTCTCCCGAAAAGTAAGGCGGGGATTGCTTTTGGGCCATATCGGACCAAGGGGGTGGGAGCTAGGGGTGAAAAACCGAAAAACTACTAATTGCAATAACTCGAGAACTAGTGGAGATATCTTGCTGAAAATTAGTATGCACGTTCGACCTTCAAGTCTGTTGAAAGTGAGGGGGTGCCAATTTCGGGGGATGAAATTTAGGGGATGAAAACCACAAAAAATATGATAACTCCGCAAGGGTTGCACGCAGCTGTCGGAAACTCAACGTACACACATATATCGGTGAAATCTTGTGGGGGATGCGTTTTTTCGTAAAATCGAACAAATGGGGTGGAAATTAGGGGTAGCAACTCGAAATTCCGCTTAATAAGTACTAGTCGAAATTGGCGTCATTCGATAGCTTTCCATTAATTATTCAAAAAAGGTGTCATTCATATTTTGCGAAAAACCACCCTTATAGACGCTACAACCCCTAACATGCAGAAACACAAAAATACGAGAACTCAAAAACTACTCAACGTATCAAGGCAGAATTTGGTTTGTGAATTTCCAGTGACATTATAGGTGGATGGACAAATTTTCAAAAATATCTAACAAAGGGGATGAAATTTAAGGGTTGAAACTTGAAATTTCTTCAAGTAAATGGTAGGCTAAAATTACGGGGTTCGATAGATTTCGGTCAACTATTGAAAAAAGGTCTTATGAGTTTTCAATCTAAAACCAACCCCTGGGCCATTAACCACCCCTAACTCTTTGCAAGTCGATAATTATATTTTATTTATTTTTTCTGAAACCCTATTGGTTTATTTATGAACAACTGAAGTCAGTAAATACGCAAGGAGTTATGTCACACCGGAAAAATAAACTCACCCCTGTAAATCATAAAGGGGTGAAATCATGAGGTGTTGAAAACATGAATCTACAAATTACCTTAATTTTTAAACGAATTGGGTTAGGGTGGTGAAATTGAAAACACAACTTCCTTTAGGGCATGTGGGGGTGGTGAAATAGGGGGTTGGAGTTTAGGGGTTGAAACGTCCATAAAGCCCTGTAATTTGACACAGAGAAGCAATATCTTCTGCGAAACTGTGACATCTTACACACTGCATCTTCGAGAAGGGAAGATCGAATTTTAGGAGAAAATTATCGAAGGGGATGAAAGTTAGGGGTGGAAACTCGAATTTTCAATGAAGAATGTATAGTTGAAAATATTACCATTCGATAGCTTTCTATTGATGGTACAAAAAAGGTCTTATTCATCATTCGCGAAAAACGACCCTTAAAGGCGGTACAACCCCCTAACATGCCGAAACAAAAAAATGCGAGAACTCAAAAACTGCTCAACGTATCAGGGCTAAATTTGATGTGGTAATTTACAGCGCCACTGTAGGCGGATGGGCAAATTTTCATTAATATCTAACAAGGGGGATGAAATTTAAGGGTTGAAACTGGAAATTTTTTCATGTAAGTGGTGGAATAAAATTATGGGGTTCAATAGATTTCGGTCAACCATTGAAAAAAGTCTTATGAGTCTTCATCCTAAAACCAACCCCTACGCTACTAACAACCCCTAAGCCCTAGCAAGCGGAGTAAATATATTTCATTTATTTTTTTTTTGCTTTCTTCTAATTTGTTATTAATTTAAAGTGATTTTCATTAATTTTTGACCCATCACAATTTTTCAACCCCTTTCATGATATGTGAACCCTCAAAGAGCAAAATTTACCCAGACCGCTTCTTTTTCGGGTGATTTCCGCTGGTTAATTTTGTAAAATTCGCGCAGTTTTGCCTTATGAATTGTTCTTGCCTTTTTCACTTTTTCGACCCCTTCGCAATGTTTCAACCCCCAAAAGTCAAATTTGCATAATTGGCTTATTTTCGTGTTATTTTCTGTAATTCTACTTAATTACGATTAATTCTCATCCCTTTTAACTTTTCATCCCCCTTTACAATTTTTCAACCCCCTAAGTGTTTATTTTGCAAAATTCACATAATTTAGTTTTCCTTCGGTAATAAATTGAACTCAATTGGATTATGTTTATCTTTTTCACTTTTCCAACCCCCTTCGCAACATTTCAACCCCCAAAATCTAAATTTGCATAATTGGTTTACTTTCGTGTTATTTTCTGTAATTCTGCTTAATTACGATTAATTCTCATCCACTTTGACGTTTCATCCCCCTTTACAATTTTTCAACCCCCTAGGTGTTAGTTTTGCCAAATTCGGATATTTTCGTTTTTCTTCTGTAATAAATTGAACCCATTTGGATGATGATTAAATTTTTCACTTTTTTCATCCCGCCCCTTCGCAATGTTTCAAGTCTTCAAATGCTAAATTTACATAATTGGGTTAATTTGGTGTTATTTTCCGTAATTTTACTTAGCCACGGTTAATCCTGATACCATTTGATTTTTCATCCACCTTTACGATTTTTCAACCCCCTAAGTGCTAATTTTGTAAAATTCGCAGAATTTCGTTTTTCGACGGTTATAAAATTGAACGCATTTGGGATTCAGTTTACCTTTTACAATTTTTCAGTTTCCTTCGCAATAGGTAGGTATAAGTGCTTATTTCAACCCCCACAAAAGTTTTAATTGCATAATTTGGTTATTTAAGTGTTTTATTTCGTAATTCTACTTAATCCACACTTCATTTTCATTCCTCTTGACTTTTCATCACCTTTTTTCATTACCTTGGACTTCTCATTCCCTTTTTCAACCCCCTTAGTGCTAATTCTACATACCTACTTCGCAAATATGATGTTTTTTTGTTAACTCTCTACTGTTTAATTATGTACGGCCAATTTTCATAATTTCGTCTTTTTAACACCACTGTGCGTCTGCGGAGGCACTACTACTAGGTGCAGATTTATAAAATCTGCACCCGACTCCACCAGTAAATTCAGCTCGCCCCTACATACACATTAACAAGGTAAACATCTACAGGGACACACATCGCATTGATATACATCTTTCGTTGGCTTTTTAAATTGGTACTGTGATTAGTTACTTTTAAGTTTTAAGTTTGGTCGGCAATTTGTTGTACATGGCAATACAAGAGTATAATGGGGAACGCTCATACAGTGCCGATGAGTGTCGTTCTACACGAAGATCTAACTTATTCTGTATTGTAATTATGATTGAAGTTGTTTTTTGTAAATACATACAGACAGCATTTAAAGATATAGATATAGATCATGATTTTATTGTTAATAAATGCTAGTTTACAAGTTTCTTTTGGTTTTAGGCCAAACATTAGCCTAATTAATCTTTTTTGTAAAATAAACACCCTTTTATTTTCTATCGCTTGTCCCCAAAGTAGGTATTACATTATAAATTAAATGTGAGCTTGCGAGTGCATAATAGACAAATTTTAAGAATTTAACATCGTTTAGTTTAGACTTTATATTTAATATTGCGTAAAATGCAGATTTCAGTTTGCCACATTTAAGATTTTTTTTCTCATGCACCAGCTACGCATTTCGCTTAATACTATACGAATTGAACGTTCTAGGTCCTCTTGACTTTTTGCCGATATGGCTATAGAAATATCGTCCGCAAAGTTTATTACAAAACCTAATGATTAAATGTTGGTAAGTCATTTATAAAAAGTAGCAAGATAAGTGGAAAGATTATATGTGTATGTGTATATGTGCATGTGTCATTTTGAGCATTATAACTACGTTACTATATTAACATTCTTTAGTCGTGTTTGAAGTAACGTTCAAATCACGACTGAAAGTGGAATATTTCTGGCCAACGGACACTTTTGCACGTTGAATAAACGTTTCATCTGCAACGTTAAACTTTAGTCTTTTTAATCACGACTTGAAGACGTGTCAAAATGGTGCTGCAGTTCACCATTACGTTCTAAATACGTTGCAATATAAGCGTTCTTTAGTCGTGTTTAAAGTAACGTTCAAATCACGACTTAAAGTGGAATATTTCTACCCAACGGGTACACACACGTTTTTTTAACGTCGAAATCACGTTAGGGTGGTTGATTTCACGTCACTGGTTGAAAAAGCCACGTTGAATTTTTGGTGATTCGTGACACGACTTTCTCTCGACGTGAAAATCACATTTACTTTTGGTACATTTTGCAACGTCTACGTAAATATGACGTTTTTTGGAAGTTGAAACTTATTCGTTAAAATAACGTCGATCTAATAACATACAAAACCCGTTGATAATGCGTCAACAACTATAGGTTGTCTAATTTTGGACATTGCATAAACGTTATAATATTAAGGTTTTTTAGTCGTGTAAGAAATGACGTCCGAATCAAGACTTATTTATAACGAACAGGAACTTTTGCACGTTGAACAAACGTTGCATTTATAACGTCATATTTGCGTTTTTACATGAAGGTCTTAAAGATGTGTTGAAATGGTTATGACTTATGACGTTCAACGTTAAGTAAATGGGTAATCTTTCACATTATAGGCACGTTTCAATATGAACGTGTTTTAGTCGTGACTAAAATGACGTCCAAATGACGACTTATGTATAACCAATGGAGACTTTTGCACGTTGAATAAACGTTGCATTTATAACGTTATATTTGAGTTTTTACATGGACGTCTTAAAGACGTGTTAAATTGGCCATGACTTTCAACGTTAAATAAATGTGTAATTTTTGACGTTATAGGCACGTTACAATACGAACGTGTTTTAGTCGTGACTAAAATACGTCCAAATGACAGACTTATGTATAACCATTTGAGTTTTTACATGGACGTCTTAAAGACGTGTTGAAGTGGTGATGACGTTCAACATTAAATAAATGTGTAATTTGTGTGTGTAAAATGACGTCCAAATCATGACTTAAGTATGTATAACCAACGTTATATTTGACTTTTTATATGGACGTTTTAAAGACGTGTTGAAATGGCCATAACGTCCAACATTAAATAAATTGTAATTTTTGACGTCTTTTAAAGGTAGATATTCGTTCGTTAAAATGACGTCTATTTGATCACATATAAAACTCGTGCATAATGCGTCAAACTATACAACGTTCAAATCACGACTTAAAGTGGAATATTTCTGACCAACGGACACTTTTGCACGTTGAATAAACGTTTTATCTGCAACGTTAAACTTTAGTCTTTTTAATCACGACTTGAAGACGTGTCAAAATGGTGCTGTAGTTCACCATTAAACATGTGTGTAATTTTGAACGTTGTAAGTACGTTGCAATATAAGCGTTCTTTAGTCGTGTTTAAAGTAACGTTCAATCACGATTTAAAGTGGAATATTTCTGACCAACGGACACTTTTGCACGTTGAATAAACGTTTCATCTGCAACGTTAAACTTTAGTCTTTTTAATCACGACTTGAAGACGTGTCAAAATGGTGTTGTAGTTCACCATTAAATATGTGTGTAATTTTGAACGTTGTAAATACGTTACAATATAAGCGTTCTTTAGTCGTGTTTAAGGAATATTTCTATAACCAACGGACACGTTGAACAAACATTGAATTTATAACGTTATATTTGAGTTTGGAAATTAACGTTGAAAAGACGTTAATATTGTCTGGCCACGTTAATAACACGTCAAATTTTAAACGATTTTTAATCACACTGTTAGAAAAATGACGTGTTTTGTAATTTTTTGAAAGTTAAAATTATAACGTTTATCTGTTGACGTTAAAAGATAATGTAAAAGTTTACGTTAAAGGGCCGTTGATTTTCTGACGTACAATTAACGAGAAGACGTTGAAAATCACGTTGATTTCGCGGACAATTCAACGTCATTTTAACGTACCAATCTGGTTTTTTTGAAACGTTTTTTCAATGCTGGGAATAATTAATCTTAGGAGCGTAGCTATTTATCAAATTATACTAATTTGATTATTCAATAATTTCTATAACGATTTAGACGCCTGAAAAAGCACGTTTTCCGTAAACTATCAAGTGAGAGAGTCATAAATAATTCCGTTTGATCTATAGTGACATCCGCTAGCAACTCGTCGTCTGGCTAATTAGGGGATGGCGTCTGAGTAATAGCGTTTTTGAGCGAATTAAGTTGTGGAGGCGAAAAACAAGACGCGAAGTATGCATAAGTAGCTGTCTGGGTGTTATTAGATGTAAATGACGGTCATTAGGAGTATGCGCGCCTCAACAATGACGGGGGTGGAGGAGAGCTCGATAAACACGCTCGTAATTGAGTGATATATCCTCTTTGGGCTTGGGGTGGTAAAGCCCAGTAGCGTAGTGCATTGACAAATGTGAACTATTAAATTATTTCTGTGCCTTTGTGGCACAATTAATATCCCGTATGGACGGATGTTAACTATTCCCGGCTTCACATCAACAGTAAATCAAAGTTTTAGATCATTTTTGTGCGGACATTCCCAAATATTAAATTGGAATATCGACAATTCGAACCTTCAAAGTTATCTATCGAAATAATAGTTTAGTCATTTGGGAATAAAAGGGTATTTAATTGTGACATATTTGGTTCTGGACTCGACAAAATATGATAACAACTCTATCAATCAAATTAATGGAGTTTCGCATTGCCCATTTCCTTTCCACAAAATATTAATATCTAGGTATAGTCCAGGCAACGAATGCCCAAAATGGGGTTGTAGAGAACATGGAAGGGGGGAGAATTTTTCTCTTCGGGAATGTGTTGAGGGTACTTAGGAGGTAAACTTACTAAAAATCCCCGCAACTACCCCGTCCGCTTCAGGGGGGAGGGGGGTGGAAAGGTCCTTTTTTTTGTTTTTTCGCTTATAACTCGAAAATGGTGCGTCGTAGCGAAAAAATCCTTGTATGAAAATGAAAGCCTAAAAGATTTTCTACAACTCTGCTATTATACATTATTAAGGAAAAATGCACCGGTTTCGAGATATCCGGTCTCAAAAGACGGCAATTGTCAAAACAAACTTTTGCATCTAATTCCTCAGTCTTCGGTTTTACAGAAAAGTCGTCAGGAAGAAAGTTTTAGAGCGTTAAATTTCCTTCAGAAATATATATATTGGTGTACTATCTTGAAATTTTTTTCATAAGCTTAGGCTCATTTTACAACTTAGGTACTCATATCAATTTTCAAATTTTGACGATCTTTCAAAAAAGTCCATTTTGATTATATTTTTGAAAGCTAATTTTTTGTGTGTCCGATGGTGTTAAAATTCAATATGGCTACCATAAGAGAATAAAAAGTTGACTACCCTTATTCAAAATCTAGAAGCCCTAAAAAATTTCTGACTATGCCATTCAATTGACAGCTGTCAATAATATATAATCTCCAAGTAAAATTTAAATAGTGCAATATTTCTCAAATTTAACCGACTTCGTACCTCTTACCGTTTAGAAGATGCCAGTGGTGAGCAGTGAAAAAGGAACCACCCTGTATATACATATTCTTGAAGGAAATTTAACGCTCTAAAACTTTCTTCCTGACGACTTTTCCGTAAAATCAAAGACTGAGGAATTAGAAGCAAAAGTTTGTTTTGACAATTGCCGTCTTTTGAGAGCGGATATCTCGAAACCGGTGCACTTTTCCTTAATAATGTATAATAGCAGAGTTGTAGAAAATTTTATAGGCTTTCATTTTCATGCAAGGATTTTTTCGCTACGACGCACTATTTTCGAGTTATAACCGCAAAAACAAAAAAAGGGACCTATTCACCCCCCTCCCCCCCGGACGCGGACGGGGTAGGGGCGGGGACTTTTAGTATGTTTACCTCTGAACTACCCCCCGAAGAGAAAAATTCTCCCCCCTTTAATGTTCTCTATACAACCCGTTCGTTGCCTGGACTAGTAGTCAATATTGCGGTTCTAATAAAAGTTTCAGGGTGAAGGTAAATTGCGAAGATTTTGACAATTGATTAGAATTGACAACAGCGAAAATCCTAAAAGTAATGTTATCTGCGGTAGAAATACTTGATAACACAACCACTTAATTCCTGTTGTGAAGACACTTGAAATTGTTTATTTATTAACGAACTCTTCAACTTAATGCTATTAATTGTTAACTTTCGATTCATTCGTAGTCTTCAAGAGCTAAGTCGTATCCATGGCAACGCTAAACCAAGACGTCTATTCTGCACCCCCATTTAAGTCAAAATTATTCTGGATACTTCCCTCTAATTAATATCGCTATTATTTATGAATAACTGCAAAAAATTTAATGCTTCAACTCTTCATAATGTAATTCATTAAACCTCCCTTTTGCATATTTTCCATATCAATTAGCTGCCATATAATCACGCTATTAACTTGTTTGGATAAGAACTAGTCATCGCAAAAGGGTATTCCATTTAATTTACTAATTGCTTCCTATTAAACATTAAACGGTAATTAGCGCAAATGCATACCTCATAGTGGTGAACCGAACTAATCTAAAGGATTGCAGATTTGCAGCTCGTTTATGGACGGCGTATTGCACAGTTTAGTTTTGCATTTTTTCTTGAAGTATGAAATTTTCTTGTATTTTACTTCTTTCATTATTCTACTAGTCCAGGAACTTTAGGATTTCACTTCGGAAAAATTACCAGAAAGCTGAAAATTGGTACAAGCCTTTATATTAATTGCAAATAATGCGTCAAAAGTTCTCATCGATAGACCGTGGTGCGTATTATTCGACGAAGGCTCTTGAAAGTGTTAAGAAATTGGTTTTTCAATAATATCTCCGTTTTTATTGACTTCACGACCAAATACTTATACAGGGTGTCCCGTAATTAGGCTGCAATATTTTACCAGTGCGTTCTACGATCAAAATTAGGACTAAAAGTTTAGTAAACATTTTTCGAAAAATCTATCCTAAGGGAGCTAGGGCCCCTCAAAGGAAGTAAAAAAAATTGTTATTTCGTCAATTTCTGAGGAACAGCTTACGATAGGGTCACGAAATTTTGAACTTCGTCGTAAATTTTTGTGCTGAACAAGGCTAATGTAATGGTTTTTGGTAAAAGCTTCAGGGGCGTGCGTGAGTGGAGGGGTCGCGGACATTTTTGTATCTAACTTTTTGGTACGACAGCTTGGGTTAATTGTGAGCACAAATTTGAATTCCCCGTACATTTTTACGTAAAAAAGGTGCTCTAGTTGAAACTCGATAGCTCAAGCCGTTTCCGAGGAAAATCGATTTGAAAGTTGAATTTCGTGGTATAAAAGTGGGTAATTGTGGCACTCAAATATCTAAAATTATCAGATGCTGCGTGATCAGCAAAAAACAAACAAGTTGCATCTCACATGCTTGAAATACCGAAGAAAATCACAAGAAAATGGATTTTCCATACTCTATCCCACCAATTTTGCACATTTTCGGCGTGGAAAAAGAACTTCAAATCGATTTTCCTCAAAAACGGCCTGAGCTATCGAGTTTCAACTAGAGCACCTTTTTTAGTAAAAATGTACAAGGAATTCAAATTTGTGTTCATAATTATCCCAAGATGTCGTACAAAAAAGTTCGATAAAAAAATGTCCGCGGCCCCTCCACTCACGCACGTTCCTGAAACTTTTGCCAAAAACCATTACATCAGTCTACGACAAAGCTCAAAATTTCGTGACCCTACCCTAAGCTGTTCCTCAAAAATTTAAGAAATAACTATTTTCTTTACTCCCTTTGAGGGGCCCTAGCTCCCTTAGGATGGATTTTTCGAAAAATGTTTACTAAACTTTTAGTCCTAATTTTGATCGTAGAACGCACTGGTAAAATATTGCAGCTTAATTACGGGACACCCTGTATATCAAAATAAAGCTAAACGAATTCTCTACAAATAAGTTATCTTGTTAATTTTTCATACAATCAGCCGTTTTCGCAGAATCTGGTGCTAAAACTGCTACCGGAAAATGTGTATCAATGCGATGTTTATCACGTTGATGTGTATGTAGGGGCGGGCCGAATTTACTGGTGGAGTCGCGTGCAGATTTTATCAATCTGCACCTAGTAGTAGTGCCTCCACAGACGCACAGTGGAGTCAAAAAGGCGAAATGTTGAAAATTGGCCGTACAGAATTAAACAGGAGAGAATGAACAAAAAAACACAAACATTTGCGAAGTCTGTTAGCACTCAGAGGGTTGAAAAATTATGGAGGGGGTGAGAAGTCTAAGGCAATGAAAATTTATTGCAGTTAAATAGAAACACCAAAATTAACATGGAAAATAAGGCAGGGAGTTAAAAAATTGTAAAGGGGGATGAAAAATCGAAAGGAGTGAAAATTAATCGCGGCTAAGTAATGTAGAATTGCAGAAAATAAGTCGAAAATAAGCTAATTACGCAAATTTCGCTTTTGGAGGGTTAAAATATTAAGAAGGGGCTTCAAAAAGTTAAAAAGGTAAACATACTACCTAATCAAATGAGCTGAATTTATTACTAAGCTTCGTGTCATTGAAGATTAAGCTATTGCAGTTTATACCAACGTTTCGCTAGTATTTATTCTAGCTTCTTCAGGGTCTACAAAGAATTAAACTATGTAACAATGTTTCTTAAAAAACTAAATTTATAACACCTATATTCTATTTCACTCACCTCAAGAAACATTGTTACATAGTTTAATTCTTTGTAGGCCCTGAAGAAGCTAAAATAAATGCTAGCGAAACATTGATATAAACTGCAATAGTTTAATCTTCATTTCATCAACGATCCTGTCCTTTTCTTCGATACATCTTCGTACTTAGGATTTGAATCTAATAATTGTCATAATACAGTTTTGAGAACAAAATTTTTGGACACATTTACTTCCATATGAGTATGTCCCACTTGAGATGAAGAGAGTCTAATATCAGGTCGTATCATCGACCCGCGACCATAGGCAGATAAAAGAAAAGAAAAATTAATTATATTTTTTTCCTGCTCCAGAGAATTTACTCCAAAAGTTTTTGCGTGTGTGGAGGGTGGTATGGACTAGCCTGTACCTCTTGAGGTTTTTTTTGTTCATCAGTTCCTCTTAGGTACCATCGTGATCAGAAGAAAGGAGTCCAGTGACGTGACTTTAAACACACGTTTCTCTAAAATGTTAGAAAATGCTTGTGTGTAAACTCATTCGCTGTACTGGTTTTTTCTGATCATGGATGGTACTTATCAATGATTTTTTGAAAATTTAATTTTAAACAGGCTGGAAATTTTTCAGATACAAATCTACACGATTTGGCAGCTTTTGACTCCAGGATCAAACCAATTCTGTTCCGTGTTAAGATTTGTTCGATAATTATTCTTAAAATTCATCAATCAATTTTGAAAAAACCATCGTTAAGTACCTAAGAGGAGCTGATGTACAAAAAAAATCTCAAGAGGTGCAGGCTAGTCCATACTACCCTCCACCCTCGCTAAAACTTTTCGAGTAAATATAACCCTTCAAAAGGCTGACTTGAGTTTGGTGGCTATCGGCGAATGGAAAGTGCCTTTTTGGCATTTCAACTTTGATATTTGAATGACAAACACCCGTTTTCTTTATCAGCACATGAAAGGTCTTCAAGTTGTGTTTCCAAAAATGTTTTTAAACTTAGTGCCTTTTTGGCAAAATACAGTAAAATTTTGAAAAAACAGAAAACATTTTAGAATTTGATGGAGAAAAATTTATAAAAAGTACCTGGGATACCAAGTTCTTAAATGAGAGTCTATACTTTTCTCGACTGATTTTGATACATGATTGAATTGTCTTTTCGGCTATATAACAATTAGATACAATTTATTAACCTAAATGGAAAAAAACCGATGACGTATTATGTTTGAAATGGGTGACGTCAGAGACTTAAAAATTACGTAGAAAGTGTAAAATATAAAATAAAAAATGTTAAACAGATTTTCTCAAAAATTGCTTGTTGCAAAGTTATTGCGAATACCTATTTTTAACCTCCCCACAACCATATAAAAATGGGAGGTTACTGCAATCACTCCAAAATTCGAAATTGAGATAACACCAGATCTTTATGTTTCAATGCCTCCCAAGCGTAAGACAAAAGTTTTCTTAATTAGCTTTAAAGTGCACATCAAATGGGGGAGTCAAACCTTTTGTACCTTATGAAGTAAGTTTTCAGTCACGAGCTCCCGGTCCATACTATACATAAAGTATTAGTAGTCAGAACAGAAGGACTTTTTACAATATTAATCGTTCTTTGGTTTTTCTGTGAAATCTGTAAACAATGTTAATGACACTTCGTCTTCCAAAGAAAACATCTTAAAATAATATCGTAAATTATTGAAACATAATAGCGCGACCTGCGCTTTTATTTATACTCATAAACCTAGCGCGACCATTAAAATCATATAAATTTAAACATTTGCCAAGTATATCATCTTTATAATACCAGAGGGTAACCATAATAGTTTTTTAAAACAGGAACTCGTGTAAAACTTTCTGAGCGTCCTGACTTTCAGTGAACTTTTAACGTGATTGATTAAATTATTCACCTAAACCGCGAAAGTTAGCGCAATTATAAAACGAAATCGTTGTCACATTCAAGTGTCAAAAGAATCGTTCTTTTTCTCCCCAACTATTAGCATATATGAAAGTTTACGAGTTGGTTGATTTACAGCGCTCAAGTGCACGGGTATTTTTTGCGCTGAAACTTGGTAAGAGGTGCGGTTAATTGCTTCTATTTTAACAGTCTACAAATTATGAGGATATGTCGCAGCTATAATAACCTACAATGTTGCGAAGTCGTATCGTTTGCACAAAGCTGAACTGACTGGCAACTCCAATTACTTCTCGGAAATATTGTCGTTGGAATCAAAATAGAGTAAGCGACTAAATTAATTAAACTTACCTAGAACAAAGTCGCTCTACTGTTCAAATAGTTAAACGACCTAGAGTTCAAGAACTTGTAGATAACATATTATATTTCCATGAGAACTGCAAGGAAAGTGATCCCGCGCTTAAATACCGAGCGACCTGGCTTTCTTGGAAATCATTAATATTTTTCGCAGTGCGCAATTAAACGTTTCTTGAACTTTCATTTATTGTGACACTGAAAAATTCAAAGCAGTCAATTTCCCGCTTTTAATCAATTTTCAAGTCTCTTTAAATATAAACAACTTGAAAAGGAAAAACAAGAAGAAGACGGCGAGGAAATGGTTATGGATCCATGGAAAGCGATAATATAGCAGAAACAGGAAAAGAAAAGAGCTCAGGAGGAGAAATGGAGAAAAGAGAATGCAAATTCCTATTCCGGAACATAGCAGGGATAAGAAATAAAGATGAGGAAACATGAAAGTACATAAAAGAATTTGATATAATAGAGCTGACGGAGACATGGGTAGAGGAGGAGGGCTGGAAGAACACACAAGAGAGATTACTTCCGCAGGCAATGGCAAGGAGCGATAAGACAAAAAAGAAGAGGGAGGGCGAAGGGAGGAATTCTGATGGATATAAAAAAGGGAATCAAAGAAATAAAAAACGAGAAAACGAGGGAGGAGGAAGGAATAATGGAAAGAAAAGTGTTAATAGACAATAAGAAATGGAGAATAATGACAATATACAGCAGGGACATGAAAGCAACGAGAAAGAAGATAGAAGAGAGAATAGAAGAAGGGAAGGGGGAATTCTTACTTCAATGCGAGACTGGGGAAGGGAGCAAGAACCTGGACAGAACACAAAGGCAAGGAGAGAAACAAAAGACAAAGTAGAGAATAAAGAGGGAAAAATCCTAGAGGAATTCGTAGAAGAAAAGGGGTGGGAGATATTGAATGGAAACAAAGAAGGAGATGGAAGGGGCGAGTTTACGTATATGGGAGCAAATGGAGAATCGGTAATAGATTACGCTATAGTATATGAAGAAACCTGGGAAGAAATAGAGAGGTTCAGAATAGGGGAAAGGGTAGAATCAGACCACATGCCACTAGAGGGGGAAATAAAAAAGAGAAGCAAGAAAAAGGAAATAAGAGGGACACAACAAAGAAAGTAATAAGAAGAGACAATTAAGGAATACAGGTGAGAATTCGAAAAGGCGAAATTTGAAGCAAAATGGGTGGAAGAAAAAATTAAAGAGCTGGAGATAATTATATCGAATGCGGTAAGAAGAAAGGAAATAATAATATGGGGAGAGCATCGAAATAAGGGGGATGGTTCGACAAAGAATGCAAAGAAGCAAAACGGGAGACGAGAAGAGAACTACGAAAATGGAAATGAGGGAAAACGGAAAGGGAAGAATACATAAAGGCCAAAGCAAAATACAAGAAGAAATGCAAGGAGAGGAAGAGACTAATGAAGGAAGAAGAGGAACAAAAGATAAGAAGTATTACGAGCGAAAAAGAAGCATGGAAATACATAAATCAAGATAGGAAAAAAAGGAAAGAAGGTGGTTGTAGAGTTACTAGAGGGAGAAGAAGAAAGGGCGAGCGAAAGAAGGGACAGTTGGGAGGAAGGGAAAATGGAAAGTACAGAAATAACAAAAGAGGAAGTGAAGAGGCAGATTGAGAAATTGAAAAAAGGGAAAGCAGCAGGAAGGGATGGGATAAGAAATGAAGCGTGGATGTATGGTAGACAGGGCGGTGAAATATGAGGACAGAATGGGAGAAAGAGGAGAGTGTAAGATATTACAGAAGAGCTGGAAAGAGAAAAAGAGAGAGAAAGAGAAAGGGAAGGAAAGACAAAGATATTACGAGAGGAACGGATATGCAAGGAAAGACGCAGGGAACAGGGGAGATGGATGAATGGAGCGATGTGGGAAAGAGATAGATACATAGATGTACAGGAAAGAAGAACAAAAACTAGAGAATCAAGATATAACGCAAAATATGAGAATATAATAAGTGAAGGAAGTTACTTGAAGAGGGAGAGTGGGAAAGAAAAAAGAATGATAGCGAGATTCAGATGCGGGAATATGGAGAGAGAAAACAAGTTCTGGCTGAAGGAGGAAGAGAGAAAGTGCAGAGTATGTGGAGAGGAGAGAGAGACAGTAGAACACCTGTTGAAAGAGTGTGAGGGAATGAGAGAGGAGGAAAGAGTATTCTGAACGAATGGGTAGAGGAAATAGAATGGATGAAGGAAGTCACGAGAGCGAGAGAGAGAAGGGGGGAGAAGAGAAAGCAGAAGACAACCAAGAGAGAAAGAAGTAGCCGAAGAATAAGGAACAAAAACTAGACCAAAATATGTAAATATGTAAATATTAAATTAGTATGTAAAAGGGCAGGGCTCATTCTATAAACAACTTGAAGTTGTTCCGCAGATTTCGTTTATTTATTATATTAATAATTTAAACGAAATAAATTAAAAAGTGCGAGGAATAAGAATGCGAATGCAAACTATCCCGGCGCATCCACCATTTTTACCTCAAGGATTTGATTTAAGTATTGCTTCGTTCTATTCTAATTTATTTATGAATCGTCTACTCCGGAGCCTTCACAATACCCACAAAAACAGCTATACAGTTGCGAATATGTGACAAAGCAAGGAATGACGGAGGGAAACAGGCCGAAGAAAGCGAGGCGACGTTTAAATTAATACACGGTTTTGATGTGCGGAGCTGTAGCGGGTGAATTTGATGGAACAACGGTCGTATAAACCATTGACTGATGCTAAACAAATCGGGAGTGCATTTGTACCCCATTGATGAATGAATGATGTTATGGAATTAATTAACGAGAGAAAATGAAGAGGGGAATTATTGATGATGGGTTACAGAATACGTCATATGTGACCAGGTGATATTAACTGCTAAATAAACAGCATATTTTTAAACCCACAATTAAACGAACGAACAAACAATACAAGCCGAGCTTTTGTTGGAAAAACCATCAGGAAATTTACTAAGCTTCCATAAACTCGTCCTTCATTTTACTTCAGCGATGCAATTGTGAATCAGAAATAAAGAAATCGATGAAAAACGGAGGGAGCCGGCATAATTGAAGGCATTAAAAGTTGATGTAATTACTTCGATTGAATTGAGTAAATAGTCCATTATCTGTGAGCTGATGTAAGCACACTGCGTTACCTAATCGGTATCAGCGTTCATAAAGGATTGTTTAGTGAAACACAAGCGCAGGGTGGAAAGGTTTTGTAGAAAGAGCGACGTGCATGAGAATCAGGTGAAACGGAGCGATAATCAGGCCTCAAACGGCGTTTCTAACGGCTCTATAGTGGCCATTTCCAGTTGGAACGCTAATCGATGTGTTCGGTAATACATTGCCACCCCCAAACACCCCTAACCACCCCCAGGCGCTTATCGGCGACGAAACCAATTGAAATGCCAGTGTGATAGTAGCACACCTACATTATAATAATTATTTTGTTATGTGGAGTAATTTAACGAGGGCGATGATTTGTTTATAAGTACTTGTGTGAAAATAACAAATCTGCTAAAGACAATTTGCTAAGTTTTTTATTACAGTTGTAATTAAAATTGTTGGCAGGAGATGTAATAAACGACGTTTCGCAGTGACTAAGGATTTGATAGGTGGGTCGATTAAAATGAATCATAAAGCGATATTCTAGCAGAGAAGAGAAGATTCTCACAGCACTCAGTTAAAGCGGGGTAAATTGTAGATTAATTAAATCTTGAACGGTGGTGGCAAAAGCGCGAGAAGCGGTGAGGGTGGGAGAGGTCGCGTTCCGCTTTTCTGCAATGATGATACAGACATAGCTTACTAAGTGGTCTGTTAGTATTGTGTCAACGCAGTTACTCGTTTGGCCGCCAGAGTGCACGATTTATCGCTCAATAAATTACACAGACGATCCTTGTTTCTCCCACATACACTGATCCAGTCGTTTCACTGGGCGGCGCCTTTCCATTGCTTTCCACTCCGCCGATATACAAATCATTGTCGTTGTCGTTACTCTCTCACACGCCGTTACATTGTCGCCAACTTCTGCTATAATCACTCTGATGGATTATTATTTATTAGTCCCTATTGCCAATGGCCATAATATCTACCAAAATTCACGTTTCAAATCTTTCCTCTAATTATTCTTTTCTATTTCCGCTCACATTTTACAGTTTTTCAGTTTTGAACCCACCCCTGCCTGTTTAAAAAGGGGAGGCTCTTCAAAATTATCAGATTAAGATGATTTATTGACTTCTTAATTTGCATTCATTGCAGGGGTTTAAATGTATTTTACCACTGCATCAAAAACGGTCGTCCCAAAGCCTTTTCCAACTAGGTACATGGACTTTGAATAGAACGTGCTTGAAGATGAGAAGAAAAAATATAATTCTTCGATAATATTTATATTTCCATTGGGGGGATTTCACGGTCGGCAGTGGTGTACAAATTTTCGGCAGTGTTAGTGGGAAATGTTAGGCAGTGGTTGTGGTTGCAAAAATTGAGCAAATTCGACAGTGGTCTATGAATTTTTAGGCTGTCGAGGGACTTCACAGTCGGCAGTGGTGTACAAATTTACGGCAGTGCCCTGAAAATTCGGCAGTGGTGTACAAATTTTTGGGGTGTGAAATGCCCCCCAATTTCCATAGTGACCAAGGCTACCCAATAAACATTTTTTATTATATAAAGGTAACCCAAAGTTGCCGCAACTTAATATTTAATATAAATAATACTTTTATAAATAAGTTATTTTAAAACCATAATTAAACTACGACTATACTAGACTATACAACCAAGTTACTCTTATAAACTTCATAACTGCTATAAAAGCTGTTGAAGGGCTTAAATTGGGAATCATGTAGTGGTCGCGAGAACTAAAATTCAGAGGTTTTAAGATGAAAGTAATTATAAATCAACCATCATTACTATTATAAATATTGCTTATATAACCTATATGTAACCAGAAAACAATCTGTTGTTATCAGAGTGTGTTCACTACCTTTATAAAACCTTCCTGCCTATCTATCTATCCTTTTCTTTTCAATTAAAGTTGGTTAAAATCTTTCTCTTTTATCGATTGCGCTGTAAGTAATCATAACGGTCGAGAAGTCGCATTATACAGGGTGAGTCTGAAAGACTCCACATCCTTTATACCACAGAATCTACTGTTCAAATGATGAAGCTGGGTGCAAAAATTATTGGTCAACTGCGATTCCTCTTGATGTATAAGCCGCCAAAGATCTTCATTTTTAAACGTTCTTTTTAAATATCTTTCGAAAGGTGTATCGTAGGATTTTGAATTTTTGCACAGCATTGTTACAGACCAAGAAGCAACTGCTGATGGTACTTAAGACATTATCCAAAAAGCGAATCCCTGTTATACAGGGTGGCCCCGAGGCTATTTGCCCTTCAACTTTTTTATGTTTGAAAATATTGCTAATTTGCCTATGCGGCCGTATTCCCCGTTCAATTCTAAAACTTTTTTGACTCTTGAAATTTTTCGAAAAAACTAACCACTCACGAAGAAAATTGAAAAAACCGAAAACATGATCATCGTGATAAACCTACAATTTCAATAAAAAGCAAAGTGTACGTTGACACGCATCACATTTCAACTGTTTTTTTGCATTGAAGGTGTTGTCCTACATCTGTGCCCAGAACCATTGCTCACAACTGAAGAAAAAACATTGATGGTAATTTCACTTTTTTATGAGGTAGACTCATCATTGGTTTTGAGGTGATTACCTGCATCATGTTTTTGGTTTTTTCAATTTTTCTCCTGAGTGGTTAGTGTTTTCGAAAAATTTTAAGAGCCAAAAAAGTTTTAGAATTGAACGGGGAATACGGCCGCATAGGCAAATTAGCAATATTTTCAAACATAAAAAAGTTGAAGGGCAAATAGCCTCGGGGCCACCTGTATAGCAGGGATCCGCTTTTTAACCTCCCCACAACCAATATAAAAATGGGAGGTTACTGCAATCAGTCCAAAATTCGAAATTGAGATAACACCAGATCTTTACGTTTCAAGGTCTCAGGATCACGAAAAAGTGGTTTTTAAAAAATGTCTGTGTGTATGTACGTACGTATGTACGTATGTACGTACGTATGTACGTATGTGAGCACGATTTCTCGGAAACTACCGAACGGATTTTAGTGAAATTTGGTATGCAGGTTAGTGTTGGCCTTCTGGTGAGCCCAGTTAATTTTGTTGCGAATCCGAAGAAGCCAAGTGCCTTTTAGGCATGTAAACTATGAAATTTGACTGATGAACACTAATTTTTCTTAACAGCGCATGAAAGGTCTTGAAATTCTGTATCTGAAAGTGTACTCACACTTAGCGCCTTTTTGGCATAAAATCGAAAAATTCGAAGTATTGAGGAAACATTAAATAACACGCTACAGCCCAAACTGCTGGATCGATTTGGCTGAAATTTGGTAGGTAGAGATACCGTCACCCGCCGAAGAACTGATTTAATTCTGGTGGCAATCCGAGGGCGGCAAGTGCCATTTTGGCATATCAACTTTGAAATTTCAATAATGAACTCCTATTTTCTCTATCAGCACATGAAAAGTCTTCAAATTTAGTTTTCAAAATTGTACTCAACCTTAATGCCCTTTTGGCAAAAGATCGTAAAATTCAGAAAACTCACAGAAAACACATTTGGTTTGGTGGAGTAAAACTTAGGCATAGTAAATAGTAAAATTTAAGTGATATTAGTGATAGGATTGGATCATTCACCAAGTGGGGAGGTTTCAGCCGCTTCCGTAGCTGCCCATTTTTTGGATAATGTCTTAAGTACCATCAGTAGTTGCATCTTGGTCTGTAACAATGCTGTGCAAAAACTCAAAACCCTACGATACACCTTTCGAAAGATATTTAAAAAGAACGTTTAAAATGAAGATTTTTGGCGGCTTATAACATCAAGAGGAATCACAATTGACCAATAATTTTTGCACCAAGCCTCATCATTTGAACAGTAGATTCTGTGGTATAAAGGATATGGAGTCTTTTAGACTCACCCTGTGTATTATAAAAAAAGTCCTCACTCTTAGTAACAGAAAATGTTCATTGGGTAATCTAATAATTACATATAGCCAAACGACAACTTTAAAGTAATTTAGATGTACCTGTAATAAGCGAACGTCGATCGATAAAACGAGACCCCCAGTCATAATATCTTTATTACGGCCTCCTTCATCAAACGAATGGAAGGATTCGTACAAAAGTGATGGGATGGCCTTTATGAAAACGTTTGTAGCTTTTAATTGTCTCTCGTTTTTGAAGTGACAAGATATTAATTAATATGTACATTGACAGAACAGAGTTTAGGGATAAATGAAACAGTAGTTATGGAAGTGTAATGACAAATGATCCGCGAAACTAAATAAATTAAATGGAGTTTTCCTTTGTTCTGTTATTTGTTATTTATTATCCAATGTTTATCGGAATAAAAGAATTAATCTAATTAAAATCACAAATTGTAGTTTTTTTTTACACAAAATATACAGTAGATTTGATCATTTCGTCTATGTATTTGTTCAGTTGTAATCATTGATGGATGCACGGATAAATTCATCTCATATTACAATTTGTTCTATACCTTACAATTAAACTTTTAGGCGAACTTTATGATTTAACTTTCCAGTAATAATTATTATTGATTTCAAAGGTCACATCTGTGGCACTTATTAATTTATTGGAAATTTAAATCCCACTGGGAACTAATTTAAGGTTCGTTGCGGAAACAACAAACCTCCACGCCATTTAACAAAAGTTAAATAAAAAAACTCCGAAATGAAGACTTTTTAGGGTTTTCGCCGGCATTTGAGCTAAATAATTCAATTCGACCACTTCATTTGACTGGTTAATAATAACAATGTTGTTAGTGAACAATGTGTAAATTTAAGTGAAATGAATATGTAATAACCTGCCCTGATTTAATTAAGCGCTTTTACAGTTCGATAGATTTAATTCATGCAACGAAAATAAAACTTCCCTTGACAAAATAAAAAAATATTTAGTTGAATAAATAAATAAATAAATAGACTATATTATTTGGAATTCTGAGCTTAGTCCATTCCCAAATTTTGCAGTGATTAGTCAAGAAAGAAAATAAAACTTAAGCTTAAATTGAATTAGATACAGCACAGCAAAAGAAGAAGTAAGACAATAATTCTGGAGGTTTTTATAGTAGGATAACGATGAAAGCAAAGTAATATGACACCTTCCTACTTTGGGCTTGTGTAGCGAAATGCTTTGAAACAGTTTGAAAATACAAATTATCTTGCAAGGAGAGATCAATTTTATTTTCGATGAAACGATTATTTTCAACCGAAACAATGTTTCCCCGTGAATGGTTTGAATTATTTTTGACTATTTCAAGCCTTGCGAAGGTAAAATGAACAAAGTGCTGTTAAATCAAAACATTCAGTTCATTTACATCGAAAGATTCTTTTGTAACTTGGCAAAAAACACACACACATTTAATATCGCTGCATTTTTTCATTTTTATTTCTCGTCCAGTGTTGTAGGTAATAATTGGCGCGAGAAATGTTTGGGGAGGAAGTAATAACTAATAAGAGTTGGAGATTTATTTCCGGCGATATCGGTAGTTATCCTATAGAGGATAGGTAAACATTTCTCATCGCAGGGTCGGCATTTCAGTCAATCGCTTTTGGTTATAACAAAATTATTCTTTCCTGGATTTCGTTTTTTTATCTTTTAACATCTTTTTAACCTCGCCACAACCAATATCAAAAATTGACAGCTAAGGAAGCTTCGGCTGGAACCTCCCCACTTGTTGAATGATCCAATCAACCCCCAATTAAAAATTTCAATCCAGTCTCGAAATGTTTCGGAAGTTTTTCAAACTTTTTATTTTTTATTTTTTGATTGTGATTTTGACTGTATTTTTGGAAACAGAACTTTCAGAAGACGTGATAAAACAAATGGTGGACATCTTTCAAATTTCATAAATGACATGCCAAAAAGGCCGATTTAGCATGAGGGTATGTTTCTTCGCTCTAAAAATTTTAAGTCAATACCAATTTTCGTGAATCGGATATCAAAACTTTCCGAAATACGTCTAACCAAATGTCTTCGAGGAAGACCCTGTATTCAAAATTAGCGCCTTTTATTATTTTAATTATTTTATTATTATTAACCAAGTGGGGAGGTTCTAGCCGCTTCTATTGTCCTTCCAAATTCAAGTCTCTTTACAATAGAATTTACTGCAAAATTGCAGAGTAAATTAACGAAGCCAAAATTAGTTATCATTTTCCGATTGCATGACAGCAAACAAAATTAATTAAACGTGTATGTTTATGAATGCTGTATTGTAATGTTCATGTCGTGTTGAGAAAACAATAACAAATTATTGCAAACCATCAACAAACTCGTTTAAAGCGTAAAAGAAATGACAAAGCCAATGATAAAATAATATTGGGATCATTAATTGGAAGGGATGAAAAGTGGAGTGGCAGATTCACTTGTACAAAAAGTTGGCATCAGATATGGAGAATAATTTGGATGTGAAGATAAAAGGCCGTAATAATTTGGAATGGAAGCGGCGAAGTTTTCCAGGTTATATTTTAAAGCTGAATTTTTTCCACAATTTTTACAAGCACATAAATCGGGAAATTCATCGTAAAATTAAGCCGGATACACAAGGGTTTTAAATAAGTGACGGGGCAAATTTTCAAGGGGTAGTATAGAAAAGAGGTCGAGCAACAGTGGAGCAGGAGCGTTTGATATCGACAACAAATCACAAATGTCAGTCCTCCGTGCTTCCAACTAACGATCAATACTCATTGTAATACCCACTAAGCGTTCTGCTAATTGTACAGAACACATATCTCTATTCATATTCATTATTCCACGCCATTCTGAGCCAACCAGCAATTATTGCCCAAGCCATTACTGGCGCAAATCTGACAGCATTATAGGCACGATAAAAATTATCACACAAATGACAAAATTATTGCATTTGCATAATAATTGTGGAATAAACATTATTTCGATTTCGTAAACGCCACGTTTTTATTTGGTAAAGTAAGATCTCCGTTACTCGGACCATTCTTGTTAGCAATAATCAATAAGACGTCTTCTGTTTGCTGTTAGGCAAAATCTGTTATAAAAACGAATTAAAGATCTTGTCAAACCGACGTTGTGTGGACAATGTACGAAAGAGCCTAGGGGTCATGCCAGTCTTTTATTTATCTCAATATAATGAGATATTATTTCAATATAATGAGATGTTATCTCAATATAATGAGATGTTATCTCAATATAATGAGATAAATACCTCAATATAATGAGATAAATATCGCAATATAATGAGATAAATAGGGTGTTATTCAAAGGACCGTAGCTGCCTTGGGAAGCGTTTACCGTCATGTTCAGTTGAAATTTTCTTTCCAGAATGGTACAGGTGTGGGAACAGGGAATCAGTCTCTGAATTTATTTTTGCTAATTTCAGAAATAAAATAAAATATTTCCTCACTGTGTTCGTTCTCTAACCCAACTAGAGTCATTGTATTCGAAAACCATCTGTTCTAACAGCTTCTAAGTTCTAACTAGACTATAATAACTAGTTTATGTCTAATTTTTAGTTAGTGGCGCTCTGTAAAATTTTGATTTTATTTATTTGCCATTTTAGAATATTGTAGCATACGGCGACCATTCCTCTTGCCGCTAGAAGAATGGTCTAAACTGGACTAAAGCCGACTAGACTGGGCTAAAGTGGACTAGACTGAACTAAAGCAGGCTAGATTGGACGTAGGCTGACTAGCCTAGGACAAATTGAACTAAATCGAACTAGATTGGACTAAATCGAATTAAACCGCACCCAACTCTGAAATCTGGATGCGGTAGAATTCACATTTCGGGAACCGCATGAGGCAATTTAGTCCTATTTAGTCCAATTTAGTTCAATGTGTCCCAGGCTAGTCCGCTTTAGTCCAGTCTAGTCAGCTTTAGATCAATTTAGTCCGATTCACTCCAGTCTAGTTTAATTAATCCATTTAGTCCTGCTAGTCCTTAAATAGTCTGGCATAATCCTAGTCCGTGGTACATTTTTTTGTGAGTTTTTGCCCTCTCGGAAAGAATGAACTTTTGTTCGAAGTCGCCTCGAATAAAATGGTTCTCAATAGTTTCAAACATGGCAAACATTGTGGAGAGATTTTATTTTATTTATGAAATTAGGTACTGATGACGCAATGATAAAAAAAATAAGAAAAAACATTTAACGTACGAAGTTATTACTGTTAATGATTGTTGCCATTTGAAATGTTAAAGTTGGGGTTGACCGGGGTGGGGGGATGTTATAAAATTTCACCAAACAGAGATTTAAGTGTCCCCTTCGAAATAAAAATCAACCTGTTCGAGCGATTTTTACTCAGATGAGTCAGAAAGGAAACGATCTGGATTGCCCCTTTTCAGTGTTGAGATAATTTATCCCTTTATATTGAGATATTTATCTCATTATATTGAGATGTTATCTCATTATATTGAGATGTTATCTCATTATATTGAGATGTTATCTCATTATATTGAGATGTTATCTCATTATATTGAGATATTGTCTCATTATATTGAGATATTATCTCATTATATTGAAATATGTATCTCAATATAATGACTTATTATCTCAGTATATTGAGATAAATAAAAGAGTAGCGTGACCCCTACGCTCTTCCGTAGGTTTACACAATGTTACAGTATCTTTGCAGTCTCCACTGGATCTTCTATGAGGCTTAGAGTTGTTAATGCTTGTTCAGGTGTATGTTTCTCATTACAGTTTATACTATCTCTTAGTCCAGATACCAACAGGACACGCAGAGTAATATAGCAGTACATCTATCTCGCCTGGAATATAAAGGCCCTGTTATTCGATGTACCACCACTGGCCAACCGTTTATCGCGTAACATGAGATAGATGACAGATGACATCAGTGTCCAGCTTAATGAGCACTTTATGCAAAATGCAGGCCAGCCAATATGCAGCCATCAATATAGGGGTTGAAGTGGCGATTAGCTCAGATTCAATAATAGGAGAAGCGAAGAAAATCTGCGTTAATTACTGTCGTAGTGAGGAGGACTGATAGGTTTGTTAATTTATCATCGGCACAATCCTGGAATCGATGAATACGAAATGAATCACGAGTAAACGAGCCAAGTTGATCCTTCTGAGCGAGGAACAGCTGCCGTAAATCACATAGGTGAAGGATGTTAGTGGATGGCCAACCAAAATAAGGCAGGATATTCGAATTTCAAACGATTAACACCGACCCGACCGGAAACAACTAATTACGTTTGACGTGAACCACTCAACTGACAGAAAGACGTGTGCCCACTGTTTGTAGTTTGCACCATTTAAATAGGCAAACGTACGACTTAAAATATCGGATATTATTACCCATACCGAAATACACCCGACCTGACAAAATATCCTACCTAATAGGCGCCTTTGATGATGTTCAGGTGCTCTAATTTATTAACCCAATCTTTTAATCAAAGGATTTGCCACTTTTTAACTCATTCTCACCCCGAATGACCTGACGCCAATCCCATCTACACGCCGATCTACATCAAAGACAGAAAATCCGGCCCGGAGAAATTACAGTGATAGTTCACTTTCAGTGTGCTATTCATTATACATACTATGCATTCACTTTGGTATTCACCCACCAAGATATCTAACATTCAAAATTTCTCGAATTCTTAGGTCTACCAATTTACATCTAAAATTTTAACTTTTCAAACAGCAAACACAATATGGTGTAATAAACGTTTATTAAACGCAAAAAAGGTTTATTTTTGGTAAGGTATTTGGAGTAAACGTTTAATGTAACCGTTTATATAAATAGTAGTTTAAAAAACGTATATGCAACGTATTTTACATATCTTATGCACTATTTTTAGGTGGAATATGAACGATTATTAAAGGTTTATTCAGTTCAGTAATAAACGTTTTGCAGATATTATTGATAAACTTACACATTAATAAAAGTAATTCATTATACGTTTATATCTAAGGTTTATATGAAATCATATTATAAGGTATTTGGAGTAAACGTTTAGTCCGTTTATATAAATAGTAGTTTAGAAAACGTATATTCAACGCATTTTATACAGGGTGAGTCTGAAAGACTCCACATCTATACCACAGAATCTACTGTTTAAATGATGAAGCTTGGTGCAAAAATTATTGGTCAATTGTGATTCCTCTTGATGTTATAAGCCGCCAAAGATCTTCATTTTTAAACGTTCTTTTTAAATATCTTTCGAAAGGTGTATCGTAGGATTTTGAATTTTTGCACAGCATTGTTAGACTAAGATGCAACTACTGATGGTACTTAAGACATTATGCAAAAAGCGGATCCCAGTTATACAGGGTAGCCCCGATGTTATTTGCCCTTGAACTTTTTTATGTTTCAAAATATTGCTAATTTGCCTATGCGGCCGTATTCCCCGTTCAATTCTAAAACATGATGCAGGTAATCACCTTAAAACCAATGATGAGTCTACCTCATAAAAAAGTGAAATTATCATCATTGTTTTACAGATGTAGGACAACACCTTCAATGCAAAAAAAACAGTTGAAATGTGATGCGTGTCAACGTACACTTCGATTTTTATTGAAATTGTAAGTTTATCACGGTGATCATGTTTTCGATTTTTTCAATTTTCCGCGTGAATGGTTAGTTTTTTCGAAAAATTTTAAGAGCCAAAAAAGTTTTAGAATTGAACGGGTAATACGGCTGCATAGGCAAATTAGCAATATTTTCAAACATAAAAAAGTTCAAGAGCAAATAATATCGGGGCCACCCTGTATAACAGGGATCCGCTTTTTGGATAATGTCTTAAGTACCATCAGTAGTTGCATCTTGGTCTGTCACAATGCTGTGCAAAAATTCAAAATCCAACGATACACCTTTAAAAATGAAGATCTTTGGCGGCTTATAACATCAAGAGGAATCATAATTGACCAATAATTTTTGCACCAAGCTTCATCATTTCAACGGTAGATTCTGTGGTTTAGAGGATGTGGAGTCTTTTAGACTCACCCTGTAGGTAGGTATGTTGAATAAACATTTTGGAATGAATTGTTTTATACATGATTACATGCATATTAGTTTTATAAAATACCTATATTACAAACGTTAAGTCAGCAGCTATAGTATTTCAACAATAAACGTTTGACATTGTTGGCCATTAAACGTTTTTCTAGTTTATGCCATATACGAATAATAAACCATAATTTTTACGTTGATCAAATGCTTACCGTATATGAGCTATAAACGTTTTATAGAGATGTTTTTTAAACGTTTGCTAATTACGTTGTTTCAACGTATCTTATAACGGACATGTAAATGTTTCGGCCGCGGTCACTTCCCAGAAATATAAACGTTTATTATAAATGGTATACTATCGTATAAGCCTGAATTTAAAAAAACGTTTATTATACTATCTCGTGTTACTTGGATAGTATTGAAAAAATTGTGAAAAACATCGCAATCTACCTCATGCAACCACAAATCACTTCTTGGAATGTTTTACAAGAAGAGTAAATTAAAGTAAACGTGCAGATATCGATAAAAACTTTTAGGAAAGAATCTTGACACAAAATAAATTTTGTCTCCGCCGAATTTATTCCGCTTCGCACTAGCCACCACTCTTTATCGACTTTTGCTCATCAATAATGTCGAATAAAATCGTCGGTTTATACGCACGTGACGCTTCGGTGAACATAATTAAGTGTTGAACTTGTATGTGAAACTAATCTCGGTATCAGTAAATGTTTGTATACTGAAAAGTTTAATACTGAGAATTCGCGAGCTACATCAACACCCTTAAGTGGCCTATAAACTTTATCACTTGTAGGGTGACAGTTCGACAACGGTTGCCGCTTAAAATTTATAATTGAGCCTCACACTAATTATTGTTCCATTACTCCTTTAATTACTACCAGCAAACATCATCGGCTTAACATTAAACACAGATTCGCTGCAATATCCGGCTTTAGATCCACTTTGGTTCAAACAGATCAAATTATGCTTTCCAAAGCAAAACAAGGACTGTAATCATCCGCAAGTTTACGGCAAGAAAAGGGCGAATTCGGAATTTGCAGCATGAAACTGGAAACTTACTACTAGATTCACATTCATATCCAGGAATTTTACGTCAGGTGCTTTCAACATCCAGTTAAATCGCATGTCAAATCGAAATTTCTAGACTACAATTGCACAGGACGAGAATTTCAGTACCGTTCTAAGCTCAAAAGGAGTTACAACGAAAGTCTCGGAAACGGTAGAAACTTATACTTTTTCACAGAATTTGAAAACGTAGCAGTAGCAATAAATTAACCTGGTTCGATATTTTTCACCCCTAAAATCTCAATTTTCGAAAAAATGGCACTAAGGTTTTTGATCCATGAATACAATAGCCATCAAATCCTGTAGTAAGAAAATACAATTTTGCTAAGAGAAATTTAAAAAAGGACCTTTTTGCCACTAAAATGGAATTTGTCGAAAAAATGGGACTTTTTCGCTTTTGGCTTTGGCTTTGATGGCGAGCAGTTTGTGTTCGAAACATGTTAGCCGTTGAAATAAACCTTTTCGGTATAGTATAGGCATTTCTAGTGATAGTTATAATAATTACGCTTAGTTTTTACAGACACAGAATTTATTTCAGGTATCCTGTTGGTGGCCCAAAGACAATTGGTCAAATTATGAAACGCAACCTTAAATACTGGTATTTGTTAAGAAAGTCGACCCAGAATTTACTTCTCTAATAGTTTTAGAAATTTTGTCTTTTAAACTTCTGTTAATTTGATAATTTATCGGGGATACGCTGTGCATGAAATTTGACATTAAAGGGTGTCATCACCTTCCTTTAGGATGTGCCATAAATTCGGAAGAGAAAAACTTCAAAGCTTCCAAAATATGAATTTTTGACTGAAGTCTTGTTTTTGCCAAATTCTACACATTTTATTAAATAACTCAAAACGATTCAATTAAAGTATGGGGCACACCTGACACACAGAATGACACGTAGAAACCAAAAATTCATTGATATATGTTCCATTTAACAAAATGTAATTTTGTGCTGCCCCCCCTACACGAGCCGCAAATGTGAGTTCATAATAATTTTGGATTATGCACATTTTCAGTTGCCGTACACAGATTTTCGATATTATTAATGACGTGGACATAAATGAACTTTGTCTCACCGTTGGGACACCCTGTATAAAGGATTGTATTTTTAAAATGTGCCTTGTTTGGCCCTTTGCAACTTTGTATTTAACAATTTTTCGCTATCTCTAAAAGTAATGGAGATATCGATCGAATAGACAATTGGGACACCCTGTATATGCATTTACTTAGCTTATATTCAATCTCATTTTGTCCCAAATGAGAGCATTTAATCAAAACACCGACAGGAACAGAAAAAGTATCCGAATTAATCGGACTTTATCTAATGGGTTGTCTTCAACAAAGATAATAATAATAATAATAAGTGGGGCATAGGCGCATTCTTTACACCTAATGCAGTAATTGGAAGTAATTCATTACAAGTAATGCATTACTGTAATTTAATTACATATTGGAGTAATGGTGATGGTAATGAATTAGTAATGGTAATAATAGTTATTTATGATGTAAGTGTTAAAAATGGTTTTTTATTTTGTGAGAAGGGAAGTTTGGGACACGAGGCACTGTAACTAAGGTATAGTGACAATTTGTTGCCGCGGCTTGTTTAATTGTTGTTGCATTGTCACTTTTAATACTGAGTGTTAAATCACTTTTAACACTGGTGTCATAAAATATCATTTTTAACAATTGTCAACAAACGTTAAAACAAGTGTTTTTAATAGTGTTTGTAGAAAAATTACTTTATTTTCAAACGTCATCTAACAATTACTTAAATGACTGTGTTGACAAGGTATAACAGTCATTTTTATGACACCAAGTTTGAAAATCTTGAAAATAAAATATTGTATTTTATTCGGATTTTAAACCCTTTCGCTCATTCTGTGTTCAAATGAAAACATCACATTTCCGGTATAACCGGAAGTGCGTCAAAGCCGAAAATATTTTCATTCGACGGGCAATGAATTGAGGCCCCCGTGTGTGAATTTTCGTTTAGCTGCTCAAAATATCGCTGACACATTAAAAGAGACACCCTGTAGTGCACTACTTTCTACAATTATTACTTATTACGTCCGCCCCTTACCACGATGCGTTATCGACTGACTCCTTTATTCATTTACATAATAACACTACCAACAGTGCAGATGTAATACGCTACAGTTTCACATTTCATTTGAACACCACCTATCGTCAGAAAGATATAAATTTTTCTTTAAAATCGCGATAAATCAAGAAGAATTCTTTACACATTCTTAATTACCTTAAAAAAGTCTAATTTAACCAACTCTCCCCCTTTTATATAGTTTCCGAGATCCCAATAGTGGAACATTGAAATTGGCAATATTATTTTAAAAATCTTGGCTGGAAAATAGAAAATCAGCGTAATTGTCCAGTCCAGTCAACCTCAAAATGACTGAAAATTCAAAATTAATATCGGCGCTTGAAATCTATGGCCTATTCCGGTGGAGATTTAACACAAATTGTTCATAAATTATTTAAACACATAATTACAGCAGTTTGATATTATTTAACTTCCGAATGCTTTAATTAAGCGGATTATTGACGTAACTGTTTAAACTGAACCACTTTTCATGTAGCGCGCAAATGAAAACTTGATATAACAGCGATTGATGAGGAAACTCACATTTTTTTATCGTTTTCCTGCAATCAGGATTCAATAATAACCCACAATGAAACTTGATTTCAAGCTAAATATTTTTTCGAAGGTTAGAACAAAACTGTTAACGAGTTTCAGTCTAATTGACACATTGTTTGCCAAACCCCCACAAGCTGTAATTTCAAATCGCTTTAATCATTTTACTAATGAAATAAATACGTTTAAATAAACAGGCAAATATTGTTGCACCTGTGCGTGGCTAAATATACTTTTATTCATAAAAAATAGGATTTTCACGAGTAGTCGTTTCGAGCATCGATTTATGTTTTAACTCGAGCCGAACTATTATTGACAAATCAATTATTTAGTTTACGAACAGTCAATTGCTCGACTTTCATCACGCAATCGCTGCTCAAATTAATTACTCCAAATTCTATCGACGCTTTCACGAGGTGCCAAATCGCTCACATATTGTGCATAATAATAATAATAGGGTGTTGAAATTGGTCTGCTGTCTCCTTAATCATTTTGAATGAAAATATTTTAAGAAATAGACTAAGGACGGAAGTGGTGATTTGAAGGATTATAAAAGAGGCTAATTTTAATAGTTTATTTTTGAGCTGCAGTTATTTGTCCTGAAGTAATTGCTCGTTGATAACGGACATATAAATTTGAAGTAAATGGTGCATTAAAGGACAAACAAAAAGTAACATCCTGCATAAAAGTGCTAGCCGTGGGTGTGGATTAATTTTGGTGTGATGAGAATGTAAGGAGAATGCGTCTGCATACCATATGTATGTTGGACATAGCTGCAAGTCCATGCAGTAATGCGAGGGTCGAGAGGCCGGTGGTGATTCACAATTTAGATTAAACGAGAGCAATTGTGTCGTTTTTTGTCGGGTAAATAAATAAGGATTTTATTAAGGGAACTTACAATGTAATTTATAGTCGGAGAAACGTATAACTTACAGGCCATTGAAGCGAAAGTAAGCGTTTTCAGAAATTAGCTGAAACATATGTGACGGCGTTGCTATGATCTTATTTATAGAGCTGGAACTGTCAGGACTGCACCAAAGCTAATAGCTAATGCATAAAGCACCTAATTATAACACTAACATAACATTTCTCGTCAAGATTCGAACGCCTACCATGCCGGCTTTTGGAAACGAACACTTGAGAGACTCATTTCAAAGCTTTTCATCACTTATTAGCTCGTAAAAACTATGAAAAATACTAAAGACTCAAGACAAATTAGAGGCTCCCACCGTTTTCATTTCCTTATCGTTTATTCCTCGGAGCTTGCACTAATTGTGCGCTTAACTCTTAACTGTTTCACGTTTGCCTACACTGTTTATATTATGGTAATGAGCTCTCTTTTCACGCAAACACTCCCCTACTCCCCATCGTTCAAACTCAATTAATATAAGTATAGGTGGGTACATTAATACATTATATCATAAATCAACATTTAAAAAAGCACTTGCCTAGAAATTTTTAGTGCCGCAGCAGAATGCTCGCTCGTCTAGTCTGTCCGTCGGGTAACTTGAGAACGGGTTGACAAATTGAGCTATTTTGTACACAGATACAGGGTGTCCCGTAATTAGGCTGCAATATTTTACCTGTGCGTTCTACGATCAAAATTAGGACTAAAAGTTTAGTAAACATTTTTCGAAACATCCACCCTAAGGGAGCTAGGGCCCTTCAAAGGGGGTTAAAAAATAGTTATTTCTTCAATTTCTGAGGCACGGCTTACGATAGGGTCACGAAATTTTGAACTTTGTCGTAGATTTTTATGTTGAACAAGACTGATGTAATGGTTTTTGGCAGATCAAAGGGGATGAAATTGGAAATTGCTTCAAATAAATGGTGGTATAAAATTAGGGAGTTCGATAGTTTTCGGCCAATCATTGAAAAAAGTCTTATGAGTTTTCAACATAAAACCAACCCCCAAACCACTAACAACCCCTAATGCAAGCGGACAAATACATTTTATTTATTTTTTCTGAAATCCTATTGATTTATTTATGAACAACCGAAGTAAGTAAATACGCAAAAGGTTATGTAACACCATAGAAGTAAACTCACCCCTGTAAATCATAAAGGGGTACATTCATGAGGGGGTTAAAAGTCTGAATTGCCCAAATTTTTGAAATAAGGGGTTGGAGTTCAGGGGTTGAAACGTTCATGAAGCTTTATGACTTTACAAAGAGAAACAATATCTGCTGTGAAACTGTGAGGTCTTAGACATTGTATCCTAGAGAAAAGAGGAGTGAATTTTAGGACAAATTTATCGAAGGGGATGAAGTTAGGGTGGAAACTCGAATTTTCACCGAATAATGCAGGGTTGAAATTAATACCAAAAAACACCCTTAACATGTAGCAACACATAAATACAAGAAATCAAAAACAGCTCAACGTATTAAGGCTGAATTTGGTGCTTCAATTTACAGTGGCACTGTAGGCAAATGGGCATATTTTCATTAAGATCTAACAAAGGGGATGAAATTTAAGTGATGAAACTTGGAATTTTTTTAGGTAAATGGTGGAATAAAATTTTGGGGTTCGATAGATTTAGGTCATCCATTGAAAAAAGTCTTATGAGCCTTCAACCTAATACCAACCCTTAGGCTGCTAACAACCGCTAACTCTTAGCAAGCTGAGTAAAATTTTTTATTTATTTTTTCGGGGTTCTTTGTGCTTCTTCTGTAATTCAAATTCGTTTTGATTAACTTTTAACCTTTCCACAATTTTCAACCCCTCACACTCAAAACCCTCAAAAAGCTAAATTTTCGCAGACCGCTTATTCTTTTTCGTGTAATTTTCGCTACTTAACTACAGTTAATTTTCACCCCCCGTGACTTTTCATCCCCCTTCATAATTTTTCAACCCCTCGAGTCGCGCAAGTTTGTCCTTGCGGTAATAATTTTTTTTCAATTAGACTATGTTTTGCCATTTTTACTTTTTCGACCCCCTTCGCAATATGACCATCCTCCTTTACGATTTTTCAAGTTTTAATGCTGTTAATTTAGCAAAATTCGCGTAATTTCGTTTTTCTTCGGTAATAAATTGAACTCATTTGGATGATGTTTACCTTGTTCACTTTTTTCAACCCCATTCGCAAAATTTGGGTTATTTGCGTGTTACTTTCAGTAATTTTACTTAACAGCACTTAATTCTCATACCCTTTGACTTTTTATCCCGATTTTTCAACCCCCTAAGTGCTAATTTTGCAAAATTGTCGTAATTTCGTTTTTCGTCGATAATAAAGTTGAATTCATGTGGGATTCAGTTTACACGAAGGCGTAGAGGGGCCACATTTTTAACATTCGCTTCATAATACAAAATTGTCGACTCGCAATCGACAATAATTGTCGACTTACACTCGACAATTGTCGCCCCAATCGACAATTAAAAGTAATGCAAAAGTCTGTCATTGTCAAATTTTTGGTCTTCACAAATGACCATTGTCGACCCACACTCGACAATTGTCGATTGCGAGTCGACAATTTTGGATTAAAAAGCTATGTTAAAAATGTGGCCCCTCTACGCCTTCGTAAGTTAACCTTTTATAGTTTTCCAGTTTTCCTCACAATAGGTAGATATAAGTAGGTATTTCAACCAACACAAAAGTTTTAATCGCATAACAGGGTGATTTTGAGCAACAAATTTTTAACATTTCGCCTTTTTGACACTTCTGCGCGTCTGCGGAAGCACTACTACTAGGTGCAGATTGATAAAATTGCACCCGACTCCACCAGTAAGGCCAGCCGCCCTTACATACACATTAACGTGATAAACATCTACAGTGATACACATCGCATTGATATACATCTTCCGGGGGCTTTTAATACGAGGATACGTGATCGAAGCGTCTTTCAAAAATAGAATTTATGACAACTCGACAAAACCCTAGTGGGGGATACCTCATATCTTATAAACAGCGGTAATAAAAGCAAGGACGCTACTGCTAAAATTTCTATCGATTTATTATCAAACGATTAATTAATCAATTTATCAAATTTAATTCGATTACGCAGGTTATCGATGATCAATTTTTGTCAATTGAAAATAATGATCTATTATCAACCAGTGCTGTAGGTACCTTCCTATCAATTCATTTAGCGCCGACGATTACCAGCGAGGCGATTAATCGATTGTGTTTAAGTAAATTAATCAGGCAAAGGGCCTTTGATTGGTGAAGAGAATGTTGACCCGCTGTAAGAAAAAGTTGTCAGAGGTGTTGGGAGGAAGCGTGAATGAAACATGGATCGTTTTGGCGTGAAAGCGGTGCTAAACGGGCTATTATTAGTCCGGCCGTAAAGAGTGTCGGAGGGTGGATTCGAAAGAATTTGCATGAATGAGCGGTGTATAAACATAATTCAATTTGTTTGAGATGAAGGAAGTAAGGTAGATGGTGATTATTTAAATTTAAAATAAAATAAAAAGAACGTTTCAAAGTTAATATTTGAGTCGTGTAAGTTTGTAGGCAATTAGTAGGAACACGAGTCTCCACTGGAGGGACTAAATGAGGCTGGTAGGAGACAGCTGCCGCAGTAACTCATCATAATTCCCCACCTCCCCCCAACCGCCTCCACAAACAGCTCTAAACGCCTATCGTCGTATTTACAGTGATTGTGAGTTTCGAGCTATTAAGTAAAAAGCTTCATCATTAATAAAAGTGGCATTCTCAGTACAGATGTTTTTAGTTCTTAATATAACTGTTAGTAATTCCAAGCTCTCATTTTTATTTACTCTTCGATAAATACTCTCGATCATTATCTTAAAAAAACCGGTTTTGTCAGCCCAGGCAACTCACTTATATCGAACAAAACCGGTTTAAAACTCACCTGAGTTTCAGTAACATTAAGTAACTTTGCCATTTCGGATCTCTCACTGCTACTCAAATACTTCTTCATCTCAAACTGTTTCTCAAGTTCGAAAATCTGTCTTCCCGTGAACGTAGTTCGAGCTTTTTTCTTCTTACTTTTGGCATCACCGTCTTCTGCTATAGATTCAGTGGGATGAGGGGGATGCAACGACCCTGTTGATAATTTCAAATCCAGAGGCTCTCGAGTTTTTTTCCTCTTTCTTGTCGGTTCTAGAATTGAAATACAACATTTATTATAAAATTTATATCGCAAATTACTTAAATTACTTGAATGTAAAACCCTTACCACCACCACCACTTAATTTTACTAAAACTTACCCTTATCTCATTCCGATAATTTAGTGGTTATTATCCTGGAAAATAATTAATAGTTTATAATGACAAATTACAACGAAGTTGACTAACCGGCACCTATACTTCTCAATTATTGGGATTTTATGACATTACATATTACTTTAATTGCTACAAAGTACCTATTTTATTGTGTACTAAATTCGTCCGGACAACAACCAATTCAATTTATTGACCAATAATCGAGCCATAATTACATTCTTATGCACAGTAGTTGGTTATCGGATAAATGGAGATTGCTCTATTTACCAATCTCCATTCTATAAATTTCTGGTTAATATTAGCCAGCAACTAACTGTAAACCCCAACAATTTAAAGAAGCTTATTGATTTGCAGTTTTTATACAAGAAAAATTGCTCCTTTTTCGTTTTCGATGAATATTGTACATGCAGGGCCGGATTAAGCAATAGTGGGACCCGCTGTGGGCCAGCTAAGGTGTGGAGGGGGGGTGCGCATTTCGTACTGTCAGGAGACTTTAAAAAGACTTAACTGCCACTAATTTTTCACGTGAAAAATCTAAAATTAAAATTCAGCAAGAGGTATACACTGGAAGGTGATTTTTTTTAAACCGTTAGCGACCTGAAGTGTGACCCATCTTGCTTTCTCAATTTTGAGGGAGAATCAACTGGCATAAACTTCGAACTTCTAAGAGACACTCACTTCGAGAAAAGTAGATTTTCATTGGTTTAAAACTGCAAAATTCGATAAAATCAATAAATCATGGCAAGTTTTAATTAAAACTGGATTTTGTATTATAAGAGATGCTAGTGAAACCATTGCCACTTGTTTTTCTAAGAAAAAACCTTAAAACGCCAAAATTCAGTAGAAACTACACATTTTTTGCGACCGCAAGTGTGACCTATCTTATTTCCTCAAATTTGAAGAAGAATCTATTGGGGCAAATTTCAAACTTCTAGGACTCACACACTTCGAGAAAAGTAGGTTTTCTTTCATTTAAAGTTCCAAAATAGAATAAAACTAATAAAAATTACATTTTGTTTTACTAAAGACTCTAGTAAAACCGATTGCCAGTAATTTTAATGATAAAAACTTTAAAACGCGAAATTCACTAAAAAGCATACATTTTGTAAAAGTTTTTTGCGACCGCAAGTGTGACCCATCTTATTTCCTCAAATTTGAAGGAGAATCGATTGGTGCAAATTTCAAACTTCTAGTGGCCCAGACACTTCGAGAAGAGTAGTTTTCTTTAACTTAAAGTTCCAAAATAGAACAAAACTAGTAAATATTGGGAAGATTTAATCAAAAGTGCATTTTGTATTATCAAAGGCTCTAGTGAAACCAATTGCCGGCAATTTTCCTGATGAAAACTTTAAAACGTGAAACTAGAAAGCATCAATTTTGTAAGTTTTTTGTGACCGCAAGTGTGACACAACAGTTGTTAGGAATATTGTTTGCAATAATTACTGAATTGCAAAATTGCGGGGCCGGGGGCTGCAGCCCCCCCTTAATCCGGACCTGTGTACATGTGTATAGAATTCGCGTCCCACCGCCTACCTACAGTGAGTTGGAGCGAAGAGTCAGAGTCGAATTTGGCCAACTATAAACTTAATTATTAGACATTCATGAAGAAAATCTATATCCTATTTACCAAATAATTACACGCAAATGTGCCGCTTGCTCTGAATTGTGCTTAGCTAAAATATGAAATTAAATATTAATAGCAGTGAAATATTGTTTTGCCAAAAATAACTTCATAACTAATGTTATAAATTTTAGCCGTCGTCCGGGCTGGAGCTGTATAATTTTCATGATTTTTCACGCTCAAAACCTGTCACGGCATGTACGTTTATATCGCAAGATATTGGTTAAAATAACCACCGATTAATAGTCAAAACGAGGATGATAAGATGAGCAAAACAGGACGTGGTCACGTTTTTGTGGTGGGAAGACGTGGGATAATAACAGAATATTTAAGGGCGAATTTTGCTGTGAAATCGTTGATTTTGGGGCGTAAAATGAGTTTGACTGACGCTGTCGAACAAACAAAAATATTCTATTTGTGTTTGTATCGAAAACAAATTAATTTTTTGAGTCGCTTGTATGTTTTGTTACAATTAATATTAAATGAGTTGAGTACATTCTAAATTTACAGTTTGAACAATCAATAATTATAAACTAAATCGAATTACAGAATTAAATGTTTTCGAAACCTGGTTTTGCCCAAATTGTTGAATGAATTGATGAGACCTTCAAGTGAGTTAACAGCTTGCGGTTCCTTTTAAAGCGCGGACGATATATTTATGGCCCTGTTATATACACAAATTTTCTTATAAAAGCCGACTTTTACTCAATGATACTTTTCTCCTTGCTTTACACTCCTTGAGTAAACAGATCAACACTATAAAAGAGCTTCCGCGTTCGTATAAATAAACTAAAAGTTCATTATTACCCTATTTTTACCGTTCAATTAACTATTTATGTTTACCCAAATTGAAGTACCAGATAATTATCATTTCTCCGATGAAATATGATATAAATTCGGAAAAAATAATCATGGCATTTTATCACGAAAGCAAGCAATTTATCCTGGGATTATTGAAAATAAATTATATTTCCGTCGCTAAAAATTAACTTGGCATCAAAGTGCTAAATTAATTCTCGGAATCTCTGACATGGGAATTATGGGTTTTCTTTCTTTATATAAATGAACTCGCAGGAAAAATTTAATATGAAATTATATTCTGGCCTCAGTTAATGACTACTGCATTTCTTGTTTCAAAAACATGTAATAACGCAAAGGACAAGTTTATATTGGACTGGTGTTCATTGGTTTTAAATATTCTAACATTTCCACAAAAGCCGACTTATATCGTAATAATTCTGAAGTATACTGAAACATTTGACTTATGAAAGAATACGTAGGGTGCGAAAAAATATATTTAAACATTGAAGTGATCGGAAATTTTAAAATCTTAAGTATCTAGGTACATACATATACTCATATATACTTGTTTGATGTGAACTTATGTGCCACAGATGAATAAATAGTTTCAATGTTATAGAAGCAACAGGTTTGTCTATAAAAGATTATACGTTGTCAAAATCTTTATGGAAGGAAATAAAAAATATCTTAACTATTAAGTTAATCGAAAGCTTTTGTTTGAAGGAGTAATTTACTAGTCATCGCCAATAAATAATAATTGTTATGAATTAGTGAGTATAATAATTTACGCGAGCTTTAAAAAGTTATTTTAATTGTACATAAAACAGAGTTTGTTAGTTTTCCGTAATGGTATTCCGAGTTAATTTTATTAATTAAGTCTGAAACGCGTGGCATTCCTAGTGACCGCCTGAGTGAAAATTTACGAGGTGTGCAGAATAGTCCTTTAACATACCTTTAACACTTTTATTTCGCACTTTAAGGTCACTACGAATTGACAAATTTAAAGGTTCATTAATTTCAGCAGGAATTTTCGGGAGTTTTTCCTGCGGAGAAACCGGCGCACTAAGAGTCATTCTGTTCGTTTTTGAAAAATCGTCCTGCACTTCTTTAAATTGATTGCTTTTGTTCTGCAACCCCAAAATGTTCTCGATATAATGAGGGGTGGGTTTATTGGTTAATTTCCTATAGACATGTTCATGCCACGAGAATGTCCTCTCTTTATTAATCACACTATTTTCGGATGTGAGGGATAAAACTTCTTCGGTATCAGAATTCGTTTCAAAATTTTCTTCTTTGATGTCAGATGACATCTCTGATGAACCACCATGAAAACAACCACAATTTCACTCGTGTACTTCACTAAACATCAGCACGCGCCAATTACTGTTTTAGAGAGCTAACCGCGTGCTTCGACACACGCGCCGATCGCACAACAAATGCTATCCAGATCCACTACTGAAGCACCAAGCTGAAAGCTGTCGCGTGCTCTGAAACTGAAAGCTCAGCGCTCCTACTGATCGGCGGGGTGCGCCACCGAACGGCGCATATAACAGCCACTGGAGCTTTATATGCCAACAATGATCACTAGAATGGCCTAATCAACTTAAACTTAATTGCCGCGTATACCTACGTTGCACTTGCCTTCCACGTCAGTTTTAATTGTAAACAAAATTTCACTAAAATGAATCAACGAATCTATCAAAATCGACGGCCCTATAAAATAATACGAGCTGGTGGAAACAATATTTGGGAGACAATAAAAGCCGCCTCATTGCGAGGGTTGTAACTGTGACAATGACGCCCCGCTGCGTGGACAAACCCAGACGTTTGACTTACCTGAGGCTCCTAGATATTTTAAAAATCCCAAGGTGGGCCGGATTTGCGAATTTTCATTATCTAACAAGCACAAATCGATTGATTATAGATAATGAAATACTACTAAAATCATTGCACAGGCCCACTGCACTTCTAACACCCTCTGTCCATGTTTTTCTTGGTCTTCCCCTTTGCTTCTTCTTTCCAGTTCGCGTTTCGTACACTTTCCTCACCAGATTTTTCTCGTTCATTCGCATTACATGACCTAACCATCGTAGTTGTCGTTCTATTGTTGTACTAATCGGTTTTGTATTGAGATTTTCTCTGAATGTTGTGTTCCTGATTTTATCTAATCTTGTCTTTCCCTCTATCTTCCTTAGGTATCTCATTTCCATGCTTTGCATTCTGTTCTTCTGAGTTTCAGTTATCGTCCACGCTTCTTTTTCAAAAATTTGTATGTACTTTCGTTTGTTTCGGTATTTCTTTGTTCGCCAGAAAGGAGTTTTTTATACCATTAAATAGCCTCCCTGCTGCTCCCGTTCTTTCTATTATTTCTTCCTTTAAACTTCCATCCTGTGCTATCATCGTTCCTAGGTATTTAAACTTTTTTACTTGTTCCAGAGTCACAGTGTTTTGTGTTCTTTTTCTGAGTTGCTTATTATCATTGATTTAGTTTTGTTCGTGTTTATCTTCATGCTTTCGTTGTTCAAACTTCGGTTATATATATACTCCCAAGCATGTTGCACGTGGAGGTCTGAAATCCGACACACACACATATTTCGATAATATCTGCAAGATTGGACAAATGAAGTGGAAATTAGGGGTTGAAACTCGAAGTTTCAACTAAGTGTGGCTTGAGGTTCAAGCCATTCGATAACTTTCCATCAATGGCATAAAAAAATTGGAGGAATTGAAACCTTGACCTGCAAAAAATGTAATCATCCTGAAACTGACACCCCCGCACGATTCCCTTATCATATGCTTCGGCAGTGCTACTATAGGTGCGGATTAAATCTGCACCCAAAGCCACCAAGTCAATGTACAAATCGTTCACGGTGAATTAACATTTTCAGGAATGGACATCGCATTGATATATATTTTCAAGATTCACGGTGAATTAACATTTACAGGGATGCACATCGCATTGATATACATTTTCAAGACAAGAAGACTTATTGGTACAAAGCACAATAAAAAGTAAACTGTAAATAATCAATAATACAATGATTTCAATGAGTCACGCATGCGCAAAATCGAAATTCTTGAGATAAAAGTCAAGATCTTGAGATAAAAATCCAGACCTTGAGATAAAAGTCAAGATTTTGAAATAAAAGTCAAGAATTCAAAAATCGAAAAGAAAAGACTACCGACTGATCCCTCAGCGCTTCCGTACTTACCTCTCTCGGAAAGATTCGCCACTTGGCGAGTATTTTCCGAGGGTTTGGTTTAGGTATTTGGATGACATTTTTGCTGTGTTCGATCCCAGTCAGTCCAGTTTAGAGGACTTCACTTCAAAATTAAACTCAATTTTTCCGAGTACATATTAAAGTCACTCATGAAGTTGAAAAAGAGAAAAAACTCCCGTTTCTAGACACTTTAGTGATTAGAAATAATAATAAGTTAGAATTTGACGTTTGTAGGAAAGAATCCGGCACATACCGCTATATCTCTGCAGACTCCCATCATTGTGCACAACACAAGATGGCTCTGAAGAACAAAAACAGTGTGAATACATTTTTAAAAGCATAATTCGAAGAGCATTCATATGGTAACGCGAAAAATGGGAGTTTGCATTTAAATTTATAAAGTTGATGTGCCAAAAAGGCACTTTCCGTGGACCGATATGGCCCAAAATCTAATCAGCACCTACAAATTGTCCATTGAATATGTGTGCCAAATTTCATCTCGATACGTTCAGTAGTTTGAGCTCCAGAGTGATGACAGACAGACACACAGACACGCCGACAGACACACGCACACACACAGGCAGACATTTTTTCAAAAACCACTTTTTTGGATCCCCAGGACCCTAAAACGTGAAGGTTTCACGTTTTTGGTGATTCGATTTTTTTGATTGATTCCAGTAACTGCTTCGCGCTGCGTAGAAATTAAAAATTATTAACACCAGGGTGTTGAAAAATTGTGAAGGGGGATGAACAATGAAATAGTGTGAAAATTAACTGTAGTTAAGTAGAATTAGAGAAAATAAGCTTACATATTATTGTGAAAGGGGGGTCGAAAAATTTAAGAGGGGTGAAAAATAATGAAAATGACTTCAAGTTACCGAAAAATCATAAAAATGCTTTAAAATACTTTATCATTGTAAATTACCTGCCACATTAAATTCTGACATAACATGGGATTTACTATGCTTAATTACGTGTTCCTACAATCATGTTGAGGGTCGTGGCGCCAATAAAGCGGGTCCGTTAAGTTGGCCCACCAATTAGAAAATTTCATTTTTTGCTACATTCGTTTTGAAAGTGCTAAGCAAGTGCTGGCGAGTGCTGATAAAAATTCAAAAAGTGCTACGTAAATGTGGCCGTAAAATGCGTTTAAAGTTTGCGGGCCAAATTAACGGTAGCCCGCCCACTAGTGCCTCTCGCGATATTTAACGTGGCTGTTGTGAAGTGCTTACGAAGTGCTTTCGAGTGCTAGTGTTTATTTCAAAATTGCTCCAAAGGCAGGACTGTAATAAGCCCTCCTTTCCATGGGGGCCAACTTAACGCAGGCCGCCAACTTTGATTTTTATAAAATTTTGTGTGACCATCCTAAAGTGCTTGCCAAGTGCTGACGAGTGCTGATATTTTATTCAAAAGTGCTGAGAAAACAGGGCCGAAATGAGAGTTTCTTTCCCCGGCTACCGTTAAGTTGGCCCGTTCGCTACGATTTTCAAAATTTTTTGTGTGCCTGCTAGAAAGAACTTGAGAAGTGCTGGCGAGTGCCGATATTTTATTTCAAAGGCGCTTCGAAAATGTCCCTAATCGAGCTCTGTTTCGATGCGGGCCAAACTAACTTAGAGCAACCCGGCTACTTTGACTTTTATGAAATTTGATGTGAACAGCATGAAGTGCTTGCCAAGTGCTAACGAGTGCTCATATACTTTTTTCAAAAGTGCATGGAAAACAGTGCCGTAATAAGGCTTTCCTCAGCTGGCTACCGTTAACTTGGCCCGCCCACTGCGTCTTTTATCATTTTTTGGTAGCTTCTTATAAAGAACTTGCGAAGTGCTGGCGAGTGCTGATATTTTTTTCAAAAGTGCTGCGAAGACAGGGCCGTGATATTTAATAAGGCTTTTCTCAGCCGACTAACCGTTGACTTGGTCCGCCCACTGCGACTTTTGACATTTTTCAAAAGCGCTTCGAAAAAATACGACTCTAATAATACCTACTCTCCAGTTTCCCTTCTTCGCCGAATTGCCTGTCATAAACTTATATTGCTCCAGAAGTAGGAATTTTTCGAGGAATTTTTGTTTCTAAAACACGGGAAAATGTCTTATGGCTTGACCTTAATAATAACGCCTGATTGATAATTCACTAATTTTTGTCCTGAAAATGTACGAAACTAAATACTCATTATATTGCACTTATCCAAACCATGCCACAGACCACGCTCTTCTAGAAAACCTTCCAATGCCGCTTATGTAACCCTAACATTCAAAATGGACTTGGTCTTAAGGTCTACTCGACAATGAGGGAATTTTCGCCACAATCTCAAACTTATGGAGTTTAGGCCGTTATATACTATTGCCTGAAGAGTCCTGAGTAATTAAACTTGCAAAATGTTGCTCTCCAAACCCCGGAGGAACCCTTGAGAATTTTAGGCTAGGAGGTTGGTGTAATCTGGGTTTGCTCGAAAAGAAACCGTTGTGAATCTCCCAAATAGGGGGTGTCTACCTAGTCTGCAAAAGGACCCCTAAATTAATCACGTGTGTTCTGGTTGTTCAACTTCTACGAAACCGTAGAATTGGGGCAGATAGGTACTTATTTTATTATCCAATGAGTGTGTAATAAATCATCTGCGGGAGCAATAATCATTACACACGAATAGAACACTATGCTTTATCCACGGGTTTCAAAGCGAAACCATCTCTCACCCATTGTATAATGAGGTGGTATTAAGTTAGGTATGAACCGGAACAATTATATCGTTGAGTCCTACTAGCCGAAACGGAAACTTTGAAACTTTTCGATTATTGCGGCCAAAAAAGTTTAGAAAAGAGTGGCAGCAGAGAAGCGGCTGGAAAACTCCCCATAGTGTGGGTCTTTGGTTTCCGTGTCTTGTGTTTAAAATTTTAAAGTTGATATGCCTAAATGGCATTTCCAGCGGACCAATTGCTTTTCAGATCCAAGTTAGGTGATGAGATGCCTGGGTACCAAATTTCATCCAAATCGGTCCAGTAGTACGTACGTATACACACAGACACATTTTAAAAACCACTTTTCTGGTTTTCTGATAGACCTCAAAACGAATAGATCCCGTCTTATCTCGGTTCAAAATTTTAGTGAATGCAGTAACCTCCCATTTTTTTAAATTGTAGGGTTGGGGAGGTTAAAACTACGAAGGCGTAGAGGGGCCACAACAAAGTTTTTAAAATTTTCTGAAAAAAAACTTTGTTGTATCAGCAAATTGTCACTTGTAACTGACAATTGTCACTTGTAAACGATAATTGTTACTTGTAACTGACAATTGTCACTTGTAAATGATAATTGTCACTTGCAAGTGACAATATTTGCTATTGTAACAAAGTTTTTTTTCTGATAATTTTAAAAACTTCGTTGTGGCCCGTCTACGCCTTTGTATAAAACTGTACCATTGCTGTGTTAATTTTTGTTCGAATGAATGAATACTGAGGAACAATTTGGTATGATTTTCATCGAAGGTTATTACCGAACTTGTTCTATAGCTATTAATTTATTAGCCAACAGATGTTTTGTTTTCTAATTATTTATTGCGAAAACGTGACATCGTAGTCTTGAGAAAATCAGTAGGCTTTATTGTTAAGGTGACAGAATTCACCTAGTGCTTATGACATTTTGTCAAATTACGCTTACCTTTAAAATGTATCAATGTTGCCATGTCGCACAGAGCCTAATAATGTCGAAGGAGTACTTACAGTTCTGAAAATTCCCCTTATACTGAAGGCACACAAAATATGGCTTTTGCCTTCGTAATACCCATACTTAAGCATCTTTTTGGAAAACGGACTTGAAATTTGAAAAATCCTCTGTTTATCTGTGGACATCTCAAGATACAAGATCGTTTATAAGAGAAAGTTGCATTATCTTTTCACCGAGAATTTTTTTTTAGATTTTTAGTATCATAAGTGTACGTTCTTGGGGGTGTTACATTATTTTGCATATTTTTTGTTTAATGCATTTTCCTCACCAAATGATAATAAAATCTTAAATCTGCGATCAGTTCAACATTTTTGCAGCCCAGTCAAATTAGACAACAAATCGAGTGAAATAAATCCCGGAGTTTTCAAATTTGGCATAGTTGTTCGTTGGTACGTATAGTAGGTACATCATACTAAAAGTCGCGGTGGGTGGCTATCAATCCTAGCGAAAATTATTTCATATTCAAAATCAAAGTAGACTAAAGCCGTTTTCTGGCGGTCGTTATGTTTTTGAAAACAAACTTGCATTGGAAAACATACGGCGAACGGCTATTTTGTATTAAAACAGTGTCAAAATAATGTCAGTTTTGAATACATTTCCGAGATGAATTTGAAACTGACAACAAAGTGACAGTATATTAATTCAAAACAAGAGTTTATCATGCTTTCAAATGCAAGTTTGTATTTGAAAACATAGCCACCGCCAGAAAACGGCTTAAATTTCCTATCAAAACGGGCCTACTCATTTTTGACGTAGGATTAATACTTTCCAGGTTATATGGTGGGCAAAAAATCGAGAAATAGTGCGTGTTATCGAGCTAGGAAAGGCAGCATAATAGGCCAACCGTGGCCTGTGCAGTAATCTACCTCGGCAGGTCGCCTTCCCCCTCAGAATCACTCGTTGCTCTTCGAATAATATAACCTAAAGGGCCCTTTTCCCCTTAGGGAACGTTAGGGGTACACCTTCTCTCCCCCCTTTCCTCATCTTCTCATTCTTGTAAAACTGCTAGTAGGTATGTACAATGTACTTAGGTCCCTTTACTATGGACTATAATTATATTTTTACGAATCACCATTAAAAAGGGGAAAACTAAGCCATCCTAAGTAAATATGAGAACTTGTCAAGCTTATAATGTTTAAAGTATGAATCCTACGACAAAAACGAGTAGAACCGTTTTGATAAGAAATTTAATCTGCTTTAATTTCGTATACAGGGTGTCAGGAAATAACGATGAAACTTTTGGGGGGGTGATTCTGCAGCTCGAAATATGCAAAAAAGTTCCTATAAACATGTATCCGGAAATCGTTCCTAAGGGGGCTACGGCCTTCTGAAGGGGGCGCCTCAAATTCGGTTTCTATTGAATAACTCAGGAACCGCTTAAGATACAGTGACGACTTTTTCCACATTATCTAACATCAGTAAGCGCCATTAGATTATGGTATCTACCAAAAGCAGATTCAACCAGGGGCATGGAAAATAGGAGGGGCTTCAGCTTTCCCCACCCAAATTTATTTACGTGTTATCTTTTAGACAATTTCTTACCGGAATATGGTTTCCTGACTAAAATTACATAAAAAAGCCTCTCTTGTTATAACACCGTAGGATCAACCGTTTTCGAAAAAATTAGATTTAAAGATCCATTTGCATTTCCTAGGCTTATCAAACGATTTTTATTAAAATAAAAAACTGAACTGATCTTAAAAATTAGTATCTAAAGTAATCTAATGTTGCTTATCGATGTCAGATATAGTATGCAACAACTTAATAATTGACCTAGCCCCCTTAGAAGCGATTTCCGGACCCATGTTTATAGGAACTTTTTTTCATATTTTGAGCTGCAGAATCACCCCCCGAAATATTTCATCGTTATTTCCGGACACCCTGTATAGAACAATTTTCGCTACGATTGATAGCGAAAAACGTCGAAAAGCCACCTTCAATCAACTCCCCCACACCTCGCCCACCCCCTACCCACCAGGACTTCTAGTATGATGTTTTGTAGGTAGGTACTAACGAACAACCGTCCCCAATATCAAAACTTCGGGATTTATTTCACTCGATCACAAATTTTTTGTCTAATAGCCCAGTCAAATTGGACTAGGAGGTTGCCTCCTAATTATTGGCATCCTTCGTCGGTGATTTGGCCAGGAGTCCAGGAGCGTACAAAAGCGGACTGGGGCTGATGCCGACACAGATATCCTAGAAGTGGAATTGTTGTGGACCGTATCACTAACTGCGTACGCTGAAGATTAAGACAGGGTTCGAAATTCGCATTTTTACGGGATTAATTTAATTTTGTTAAATTCACGAAATACCAACTGTTCTACGGCAGAATTTGCAAATTGCATGAAGATTGACAGATTTTCAGCCAGTTAAACCCCAGCGGACGCTACGCCACTGAATCTGTCAGCGCCACCTACTACTTTAGTTGAATTTAGTACCTACTCTTAAAATTGTCCCTGCTTGATGCATTGTGGGTTGCTTCCTAATTTGGGAAAATTTATCTTTGCAATTTTGTGAATTATTTTCCCTCAAGCTCTTTGAGCTTGAGGTGATTATTTCTTGTATTTTATTTTTGCGGTCAATGTAAATAAATTGTTATCGGGGAAATGTAATGTTTATCCACGGGACGGGTGTTACAGAATGGACTCATTTTACAATGGGTGAGAGATGGTTTCGCTTTGAAACCCGTGGATAAAGCATAGTGTTCTATTCGTGTGTAATGACTATTGCTCCCTCAGATGATTTATTACACACTCATTGGATAATAAAATATGTACCTATATCGATCTGCCCCAATTCCACGGTTTCGTAGAAGTTGAACAACCAGAACACATGCACGTGATTAATTTAGGGGTCCTTTTGCAGACTAGGTAGACACCCCCTATTTGGGAGATTCACAACGGTTTCCTTTCGATCAAACCCAGATTACAGCAACCTCCTAGCCTAAAATTCTCAAGGGTTCCTCCGGGGTTTGGAGAGCAACATTTTGCAAGTTTAATTACTCAGGACTCTTCAGGCAATAGTATACAACGGCCTAAACTCCATAAGTTTGAGATTGTGGCGAAAATTCCCTCATTGTCGAGTAGACCTTAAGACCAAGTCCATTTTGAATGTTAGGGTTACATAAGCGGCATTGGAAGGTTTTCTAGAAGAGCGTGGTCTGTGGCATATGGTTTGGATAAGTGCAATATAATGAGTATTTAGTTTCGTACATTTTCAGGACAAAAATTAGTGAATTATCAATCAGGCGTTATTATTAAGGTCAAGCCATAAGACATTTTCCCGCGTGTTTTAGAAACAAAAATTCCTCGAAAAATTCCTACTTCTGGAGCAATATAAGTTTATGACAGACAATTCGGCGAAGAAGGGAAACTGGAGAGTAGGTATTATTAGAGTCGTATTTTTTCGAAACGCTTTTGAAAAATGTCAAAAGTCGCAGTGGGCGGACCAAGTCAACGGTTAGTCGGCTGAGAAAAGCCTTATTAAATATCACGGCCCTGTCTTCGCAGCACCTTTGAAAAAAATATCAGCACTCGCCAGCACTTCGCAAGTTCTTTATAAGAAGCTACCAAAAAATGATAAAAGACGCAGTGGGCGGGCCAAGTTAACGGTAGCCAGCTGAGGAAAGCCTTATTACGGCACTGTTTCCATGCACTTTTGAAAAAAGTATATGAGCACTCGCTAGCACTTGGCAAGCACTTCATGCTGTTCACATCAAATTTCATAAAAGTCAAAGTAGCCGGGTTGCTCTAAGTTAGTTTGGCCCGCATCGAAACAGAGTTCGATTAGGGCCATTTTCGAAGCGCCTTTGAAATAAAATATCGGCACTCGCCAGCACTTCTCAAGTTCTTTCTAGCAGGCACACAAAAAATTTTGAAAATCGTAGCGAACGGGCCAACTTAACGGTAGCCGGGGAAAGAAACTCTCATTTGGGCCCTGTTTTCTCAGCACTTTTGAATAAAATATCAGCACTCGTCAGCACTTGGCAAGCACTTTAGGATGGTCACACAAAATTTTATAAAAATCAAAGTTGGCGGGCTGCGTTAAGTTGGCCCCCATGGAAAGGAGGGCTTATTACGGTCCTGCCTTTGGAGCATTTTTGAAATAAACACTAGCACTCGAAAGCACTTCGTAAGCACTTCACAACAGCCACGTTAAATATCGCGAAAGGCACTAGTGGGCGGGCTACCGTTAATTTGGCCCGCAAATTTTAAACGCATTTTACGGCCACATTTACGTAGCACTTTTTGAATTTTTATCAGCACTCGCCAGCACTTGTTTAGCACTTTCAAAACGAATGTAGCAAAAAATGAAATTTTCTAATTGGTGGGCCAACTTAACAGGCCTCAATAAAGCTGGTTTTTCACGAATGATGAATACGATCTATTTGAACCATTCATTGATAGAAAACTATGGAAATCTATTAATTTCGACCCTAATGCTTTATTCAGTAAACATTAAGAGTTTCAACCCCTAAATTTCATCGCCTTCAAATGGATTCCTATTAAAATTCGCTTCTGCTTACTCGAAGACATACAATAATGTATAGGTACAGAGGTAGCAGGTACCACCTCACACTTTCATAACAGATCTTCTAAGTTGTAATCCCCTACTTCTCCACCCCCGCATGCCCTAAGGAAAGTTGCGTTTCCAATTTCACCACCCTAATTCAACTCAAACTGGTTTAAAAAATATGAAAAGGCATTTCTCCACTGGGAACAGAACCCGAGCTGTACGTCTTTATAATAAAATTAGCTTTCAACGGTTTTGATTTTCGAAAAATGTCAAAAAATGTATACTTAAATATGCTGATGAAATAAATGAAATTAAACATGTTTAGATCAGTATTTTTGTGTTTTTTGCACAAATGGAAAAAAATAGAAATAAAAAAAAATACAGGTTAAAAAAAAGTGTAATAAAAATAATTTATTAGTCTACAATTAAATACTTAAATTAATAATTATCACGGTTAATGTGTATTTTCTCTTATCCAATCCAAGTATTCGGTTACTCTTGTGTACACCCCGGGATATCCTGGCTCCCCGCATTTATTTCCAAATGATACTACCCCCACTTGCATCCAGCGGGTGTCCCAGTGGATCATCAAGGGTCCTCCAGAGTCTCCCTGAAACGATGTAAAAAAAAGCAAAAGTTCACTAATAGATTAAATTTTAATAAGTATGTACGTGTAACTTCGACCTTATTAAAAATGCTACCACACGTGATGGATTGGATTACAAATATTTATGCCTTGAAAAGTAGGTATGTACTCCTGCAGTAAAGCGACAAGCTAAGATAAAGTTCTTAGAATGGCACGTGCTAGCAAATGTCAATTCTCTTATTGTTGCCTAATTAAAGGAATTACGCCGCATTCTAATTACTTTTACAAAATTTGAGAATTTTAAACATGTTTTATTTCAGTTTTTCAAATGTAACAGCCTGTGTATTTTTAGTCAGTGTAATCTAGAATTTATAAACGAATATTCTTTGTAATACAAATATGTTGCTTAGTTTCATACGTTTTCGAGTTATTCCCAAATATAACATATTTTTTTATTTTCGAATAATTTTTATTTATAAAATTATAAAATTAGCATGTAAATCAACGCAGAAAATAGACATTAACGCCATCTAAAAAGTCGAGAAGCTACTACGTGGTGAAGAGTGCGACAACTCTACACACGAGCTCAAGACACTCAAATTGCCTACCCAGACAAAACAATTTTAATAATAGGTAATAAAAAAAATGCAGCAGAGAAGCGGCTGGAACCTCCCCAACGCATGGGTCTTTGATTTCCGTGACTTGTGTTTAAGATTTTAAAGTTGATATGCCTAAATGACACTTCCCGTGGACCAATTGCTCCCAAAAGTCTTTCAGCTCTTCAATGGGTTACCTAACCTCCATGTACCAAATTTCGGACAAATCGCTCCAGTAGTTTGGGGCTATAACGTGGTTTCAGTGTTATTACAAAATTTCGATTTTTCTACCCAAAGGGTACTAAATGCGAATAAATTTTATCTCATTTAAAACCAGAATTTGAAGACCTTTCTGATGATAACAATAAATCTTTCAAAAAGTTGTTTTTGATGGGTGAATGAGAGAATAATTTTAAGTTTCGAAATTGGTGTGCCAAAACGGCACTTTCCGTGGGCCGATTGAATCCAAAATTTGTTCAACTCTTCGACGTGTAATACAATCTCCATGTGCAAAATTTCAGACCAATCGGTTGCGGGGCTTGGGCTGTACCGCGATTTTAAAGTCCGAAAATAATCAATTTTTTTTTTATTTTTAGTCAAAAGGGCACTAAGAATGAATACATTTTTAGACGCAGAATTTGAAGGTCTTTCTTACGATGACGTGAAAAATGGGGGTTTACATTTAAAATTTAAAAGTTGATGTGCCAATATGGCACTTCTGGTTGCACGATTGGCTCCAAAAGCTTTTCAGATCTAAGTTGGGTTATCACATGCACACGTACCAAATTTCAACCAAATCGGCCGAGTAGTTTGGGCTGTGGCGTGTTTACGAACGTACGAACGTACGTACGTACGTACATACATACAGACACATTTTAAAAACCACTTTTTTGGGTTCCTGAGACCTCAAAACGTATAGATCCGGTCTTATCTCGAATTCGAAAATTTTAGTGATTGCAGTAACCTCCCTTTTTTTTAAATGTTGAAGTGGAGTGGGGAGGTTAAAAAAATTAAAAATTCTATCGATCGTAATTTCGCATAAAAAGTGTGCGCGTGTAATTTTTGAAAATAACTTGAAAACGGATGATTGCGTCATAAAAAATATTCGTTTACAAATAATGCTACATAACACCGGCTAAAAATATACAGGTGTTACATTTAATTGGAGAAAAAGAGCTTTAAAATTCCCAAATTTTGTAAAATAATTTTGAATATTCTGTACATAGAGAAACAATTAAAATCACACCAGAGTTTCCTAAAAACCTCTTACTTTCTTATAAAAACTGTAAAATTTAAGTTGAGTATTGTAACTTTAATTTTTTGTTATGTTGTAAGGCATTTTTTCCTAGCCCCCCACCCCCCTGTTTCGCACGCCTATGGTCGTCAATCACCTGTTTTGTTCCTACCAGATAATTTGTTACCCCAAATTACCTCAGAACCAAAACTTCGATATTCTATCTCCAACCGTTTCAAAAATAATTTATAAATATGTTTTTTAGAAACACTTTCTAAGGCCTGTAGCGCCCCCAAGAGGCACTTTCGGACATCTGTTTACATGAACTTTTCTTCCTATTCTTAGGTGTAGAATCATCCCCCGATATATTGTGACGTTATTTCCGGACACGCACTATAACGATTGCAGCATAGAAATCGTGGTTTCGATAATTATTGGTAAGCACATTATATGAGACATTTTGAACTAAAATTCCATTACACTATTGATCTAATTGGTAAAATAATTAAGTAGTGAAAAGTAAAAATATATTCAAGTCATTTTAGAACCATTTATCGACACCCCTGCCGTGAAATTCTAACGCATCGACACTAAACACACTTAGCAAGTTTAATGGACAATTTATGAGTTTAATGTTCTCACAAAAATAATTTACCTGGCAAGCATCTGTCCCTCCTTCAGAATACCCCGCGCAAATAAAGTTGGAAGTAATCGGTTGGAAGTAGGCCTGATTACAATCCTCATTCCTCCAAACTGGAAGTACAGCCTGTCTCTGTACAGTGCTTTCTTTCCCTCCGTAATAAGTGGTCCCCCAACCAACAACAGTAGTTTTCCGTCCAGCAAATTTCTCCGATTTCATTTCAGGCTGTGGCACGCATAGGGGAATCACATAGCGCGACTTTCGTGCAGGTCTGTCCAAAACGAGGATGGCTATATCATTGTAGAATCCGACACGACTGAATTTCGGGTGGGCCCTTATTTCCGATACTTTGAAAGTCACGGGGGCGGAAGGCTCATCGTTTCTTTTCAAATCGATGTCTCCGAGACGCACTGTGAATTGACTCGCTGCAAAACTGAACTAAAATGATTAAAACTAAATTCGGTTTTTACGGAAGCGCCACGAGGCTCTTTTGCAACTGTTGTACAACTCGTGCCACTCGCCCGAGTTGCACAACTCGTGCCAATAGGTCAATTTCCAAGAAATTCACTCACAACTCGTGCCAGTGGTAAGACTTCACAACTCGTGCCAGTGGCACGAGTGAATTTCTTGGAAATTTACCTATTGGCAGGAGTTGTGCAACTCGGGCGAATGGCACGAGTTGTCTAGCTCACGCAAGCTGTAAAAGAAGTTCAGTCACAACTCGTGTCAGTGGCACGACTTCACAACTCGTGCCAGTGGCACGAGTGAATTTCTTGGAAATTTTCCTATTGGCACGAGTTGTACAACTCGGGCGAGTGGCACGAGTTGTGAAGTCGTACCACTGGCACGAGTTGTGAGTGAATTTCTTGGAAATTCACCTATTGGCACGAGTTGTGCAACTCGGGCGAGTGGCACGAGTTGTACAACTCGTGCCAGTTGCAAAAGAGCCTCGTGGCCCTTCAGAGCTTCCGTAAATTTTGGATGCTTACGGTCTTTGCCTGGAGTCTCTGGTGCAATGTGCTGCTGTTAACACGTGCCTGGATGAGATCAGCGACCCTCCACACCAGAATTCTGTTCGTCTGGAACCGTGGAGGAAAATTGCTGCCATCCATGGCCAGCGGCCGGGAAGAGCTTCTTCGCCTCCTACCACTCGAAATTTTGCAGATTCTGGTTGACCACAATCTACAATGTATTCAGTATTAGCACCAAACCGGATTTAGCTTATTCGCTCGCTCGCTCGCTCCTCAAGTCTGTCCATCGGATAACTTGAGAACGAAAATTAAAATTAAAAACAGCGTGCTCATAGTCGGCGAAAGGAGAAAGTAAAATTCTTCCAAGGTAATTATTATTCTATTATGAATGTTATAAATTTTGCTATTATAGTCTGATGAAGTCTTAAATCAAGACGAAACGTAGCTACGAAGAAAAAAGTATTTTCTTTCTGTCCGAAATTCCCATAACCTCAAAGTGTTTAAAAAACTTTTTACGGACATCAAAACTGGATAAGTTAATTTTTTTGTAAAATTCGCGCAGTTTTGCATTTTTGCGGTAACAAATTTTACTCATATACATTGTTTGTGCCTTTTTCACTTCTTCAACCCTCTTCGCAATATTTCAACCCCCAAAAACCAATCCATAATTGGCTTATTTTCGTGTTATTTTCTGTAATTCTGTTTAATTACGATTAATTTTCATCCCTTTTGACTTTTCATCCCCCTTTATGATTTTTCAACCCCCTGAGTGCTAATTTGGCAAAATTGAGTAATTTCGTTTTTCTTCGGTAATAAATGAACTCATTTGGATTATGATTAATTTTTCACTTTTTTCATCCCCCTTCGCAATGTTTCAACTCTTCAAACGCTAAATTTACATAATTGGGTTATTTTGGTGTTATTTTCCGTAATTTTACTTAGCCACGGTTAATTTTCATATCTTTTGACTTTTCCTACACCTTTGCGATTTTTCAACCCCCTGAGTAGTAATTTCATTTTTCGTCGGTAATAAAATTGAACACATTAATTTGGGATTCAGTTTACCTTTTACAATTTTCCAGTTTCCTTCGCAATAGGTAGGTATAAGTGCGTATTTCAATCCTCACAAAAGCATCCCCTTTCGCAATTTTTCAGCCCCGAGTGTTAATTTTTCAAAATTCTCCTTTTGTTTTAATTCAGGCAATTCTTTTCATTTACTCATTCCTGTTCATTTTCTATTTTGAAATTCATTTATGTTACCGTTTGGCCGTGAGAGCCCTGTATTAATACATTTGGACCACCCTGTATGCAATTTATTTTTGTTGATGAACTTATCCATAAAATGGCTTATTGGTAATAAATTTGTTGTATTGTATTGTATTGTATTGTATTCGGATTTTAGTGCCAAAGCATATGCGCAGGCACTGTAGTTTTAGTGAATTTGCTCGCTCGTTCGCTCGGCCGGCCGTCCGTCTACTCTCTCCATCGCATAACTTGAGAACGAAAGCAGATATCGAGCTGAAATTTTGTACACATGTGTATACCCCGAAAATCTCGTCGGGGATTGTTTTTGGGCCATATCGGACCAGGTGGTGGGAGCTAGGGGTGAAAAACTGAAAGAAATTACAATTCTCGACGTTTGATCGCGAACGCTGCCTCAACGCTTGAAGCTAGAGCAAAAGTTTGTGCGGAGGAATTGTCGGCAATAAAAAGATCTACAAAAAAGTCCGCGACGGCATATAGCTATCTACGATGGGTAGCCCACCGAAATCGTTTTTGTGTTTTAATTTTTGACAAAAATAGCTTCAGTGGCTTATTGTCGGTTATCCGTAACAGATATTTAGATGCTGTCGCGGACTTTTTTGTAGGTCTATTCGTTGCCGACATTTCTCCCTAACACGATTTTAATCCATCTTCAAGCGTTTAGGCAGCGTTCGCAGTAAATGCGCGAGAATGCGAGGTTTTTCTCGGGACCACAAAACTATTAATTGTAATAACTCGAGAACCAATAGAGATATTTTACTGAAACTTGATATGTGTTTTTGACGTACAGGTCTCTTGAAGGTGAGGGGGTGTCAATTTTGGAGGACGAAATTTAGGGGTTGAAAATCACAAAAATACGAAAACTTCTCAAATATTTTGCACATGGAGGTTTGAAACCACATATATTTTGACATTATTTGATAAGGGATGGTTTTAACCTCCCCAACTCCAACAAAATTTTAAAAAAATGGGAGGTTACTGCAATCACTAAAATTTTCGAATTCGAGATAGCAAAAGATCTTCACGTTTTGAGGTCTCAGGAACCCAAAAAAGCGGTTTTCAAAATGTGTCTGTGTGTGTGTACGTACGTACGTTTGTAAACACGCCACAGCCAAAACTACTAAACCGATTTGTCTGAAATTTGGTGCGTGGGCATCTCATAACCCAACTTAGATCTGAAAAGCTTTTGGAGCCAATCGTGCAACTAGAAATGCCATTTTGGCACATCAACTTTTAAATTTTAAATGCAAACCCCCATTTTTCACGTCACGATAGGAAAGGCCTTCAAATTCTGCTTCTAAAAATGCATTCATTCTTAGTGCCCTTTTGACCAAAAATTAAAAAAAAAATGATTTTTATCGGACTTTTAAATCGCGGTACAGCCCAAGCCCCTGAACCGATTTGGCTGAAATTTTGCACATGGGCATTGTATTGCACGTCGAAGAGCTGAACAAATTTTGGATTCAATCGGCCCACGGAAAGTGTCGTTTTGGCACACCAATTTCCAACTTTAAAATTATTCACTCATTTAACCATCCAAAACAAGTTTTTGAAAGATTTATTGTCACAATCAGAAAGGTCTTCAAATTCTAGTTTTAAATAAGACAAAATTCGGTCGCATTTAGTGCTCTTTGGGTCAAAAGATCGAAAATTTGTAGTACCACTAAAAATACATTATAGCCCAGATTAGTGAATCGATTTGGCTGAAATTTGCTACATGGAGATTGGGTGACCCGTTGAAGACCTGAAAGGCTTTTGGAAGCAATTGGTCCACGGGAAGTGCCATTTAAGCATATCAACTTTAAATTTTAAAGCAAGGCCTCCTTTTTTATGTCGCCATTAGAAAGACGATCAAATTCTGGTTCTAAAAATATATTCACAGTTTCTACCATTTCAGTGGAAAATAGAGAAAAAATTCTTTCTCATTGAAAGGGAGCGGGCTGACAGTGGATGACAAATTCTGTTGAATTCACTACTATCTACACAGAATACAAAGATCTTTTCTCTGCCAACATTTCTCCCTAATACGATTTTAATCCATCTTCAAGCGTTTAGGCAGCGTTCGAAGTAAAAGCGCGAGAATGCTAGGTTTTTTTCGGGACCGAAAAATTATTAATTGTAATAACTCGAGATCTAATAGAGATATTTTACTGAAAGTTGATATGCGTTTTTGACGTACAAGTCTGTTCAAGGTGAGGGGGTGTCAATTTTGGAGGATGAAATTTAGGGGTTGAAAATCACAAAAATACGAAAACTTCTCAAATATTTTGCACATGGAGGTTTGAAACCACATATATTTTACATTATTTGATAAGGGATGTTTTTTTTCCCCAAGATGAAACAGAAAGGGGTGCAAATTAGGGGTTGAAACTCGAAATTTCTCATAAGTATTGCTTGAAATTCAAGCAATTCGATAACTTTTAATCAACGGCCCAGAAAAAGTTTTGAGCATATATTTAGTTCTTAGACCCTTAGACCACCTACGACAGGAAGAGAAAAAAATTGCACCTCTAAAACTCAACCCCTTCAACCTTGAAACAAAAAATTCACTTAGAGGAAATGTAACCCTTGGACCAGCTATTACCGGAGGAAACTAATTGAACACAAAAAATTGCACCCCTGAAACTCGCCCCCTTCAACCCCCAACCACAAAAACTTGACTTGGAGGAAATTTAACACTTGCACCGCCTACAACCAAGAGTTGAATTGAACAAAAAAAACTGCGCCCATAAAACTCATCCCCTTCAACCCCGAAACACAAAAAAATGACTTGGACGGAATTTAATCCTTTTACCACTCATTATCGCAGCAGACTATTTTGAACGCAAAAAATTGTACCCCCAAAACCCACAGTTTTCAACCCTCGAACACAAATAATTGATTTGGATGAAATTGAGCCCTTGGACTATCTACAACAGAAACAGACTAACTGAACGCAAAAAGTTGCAACCCCGAATACCACCCCCTTCAACCCCCAAATACGAAAAACTGACTCGGTGGAAATTTAACCCTAGACTACTTGTTACTGGAAGATACTCATTGAGCGCAAATGAATTTAAGATTTGGACCACTGTTATTGCAGGATAGGTAGCAAGTAAGCGCCCCTGAAACCAACCCCCTTCAACCCCTGAGGATTATAATTGAACGGAAAATTGCACCCCCTTCAATCCCCAACACAAAAAATTGACTTGGTGGAGATTTGATGCTTGACCTACATGTACAACCGGAAGATACTAATTGAACGCAAAAAAATTCATCAATTGATACACCCTCACGGATTCTTTGTCGTGAGGCACTACTACTAGGTGCAGATTACATCTGCACCCAAAACCACCAACTCCAACTCGATATATGAATCACTCACGGCGAATAAACATCTACAGGAATACACATCGCATTGATATACATCTTCCGTTGGCTTTTACCTTGAGGATCAACGATATTGCCGATGATATCAAGTGGAGGTTTTGTCAACAAGACATGAGGGGTTGTAACAGGGGGTAAAGTTGTAGCTGAAGTCAGTATTTGTGGCCGAACTGAAGTCACTATTTGTGGCCGAACTGAAGTTGGGGTTGTAATGATTTGATTTGTTGGAATTAGCTCAGAGTTTCCTTTATTCCTTGGACAACAGACGCCAGGTACAAACAGGCTTTTGAAACACAACGACTGTCTGAGATTCCCCAAATTGAGCAATAGCTGCGGGCAATCACTTAAATCGTCGCAATATCTGGAAAATTCTATGATTAATAAATAGCTGATTTCTCTAATAAAATTACCCGTAAACACCTTCTGGGGTGGTACAACTTCTAGGATCCTGATCCTCTTCATCATTTTTGTTATCTATCCCAACTGGTAAAGGTAGTGCTTCTCTCACTAAAGGTGCAATAGTATCAGTAACATTCCTCCCTAACACATTTTTGCTGATAGTATAAATGGCACTTGGAACTTCTTGAGCTATCTGTGTATTATCAGTCTCTCCTCTAGTCATATTGACTAAATATCTACCTACAGTATTCAACGCCCCTAAAGTTTCAGTAATTTTGTAAATAGTTTCAGGTCTGAAATGTCTACCAGACTCTTTATCATTTACAGCTTGATTTTCATATCTCGGAGCCATTCTAACCCATTTTGGGGCACCCCCTTCTAACCATGGCTCAAAATACTCCCTTTGGGCTAAGGCGGAGACGATCAAGAGAAAAGGTCCTGCAAAAATGAATTGTCAGTGATTGCGATAGCAGGGAACTCCGATTACGTCAAAGCGGATGCGCTTTTGGTGAAAGTGAAAACACTAGCTCGAAGCCTTGACACTGTAATATCGGTTTAATATAGATATAAAATAATAGTTACTTAACGTTTCAAGTGCAATTTTCCAGGGGTAAATACCAAAACAATTACGAGAAAGTTATTTATTATTCCTGCAATTTTTATTCGCGCAGATTTCTATTATATTTTAAGATTCAAAATATTATGTGCGGCATACTTTTGAAATCGTGGGAGTTCCGTGGGCTAGCTCATCAATTTCCACTATAAAAATATAGAAATTGTTTTGGTGGAAAAAGAAAAAATTAGTTTAGTAATGAAAATTCGTACCGGTCAAGGTAATCCATAGGGGCATCCTGAGGTGCATCAGTCTTGACACTAACACGGCATGTACGACACTTAACAGAAAGTCAATGTTTGACCCAAATTCGCTCAAGACCGACTAAAGAAAGTGATGGTAGTGCTCCCTTCTTTCTTCGAATTTCTCCCACTTGCATCTGGCGTTGCTTTTTACTTTCGTTGGGTACGAGGAATTTCACTTATGTCCGATTTGTTTGCAGGATACTGCGGTTCTTGATGGTTGAATGCAATTTCTTTTTGAGAAAATTTGTATAACCTGGCGCCCCGTTATTTAAATGCAGAACGAAGTGCTACTCGCTCTAATTGCTGGATGTTTAATGGAATGGATAATGCTTATTTACTGGAAATGTTTGGAAAATGCTTGGAAAAAATTTGAAATATTCCATGAAGATGACTAGGTATTTTTATTTTAGATCTCATCTTGAAGAAAATTAAATTTTCTTTTCAAGGAAACCTTCAGAATTCGTTTTTGAGGCTCCACCTTTACACAGGGTGTCCCAATTGTCTGTATTCGGTCGATATCTCCATTACTATTAGAGATAGCGAAAAATTGTTAAATACAAAGTTGCAAAGGGCCAAACAAGGCACATTTTAAAAATACAATCCTTTATATGTATAGACTGTCCAACTAAGGTGTAACAAAACATAGGTTTCTTTAAATGGAACACCCTGTATTTTAATTTTTATTGTATTCTATGATGAATTCCAAGTAAAATTCATTAATCATGTTTTGATCTGAAGTGAATGGTTTAGAAGATGTTGGCAATTTTGCGGAAAAAATTACTTTTCACCTGAGAGCAACGGTTTGGCTGCAGGAGTCGCCCAAAATTTAGCGAATTTTTCAAAACGCGACCATAGTCTATAATCCAAGAAGTTACCAAAACAATACTACAAATTTTGATCCCGGATTATCGCTTTGCACAATGATAGTGTGAACCATAGAGAACAATTTGAGACGTGGACCGACTAAAAATTTTCCTTGGATTTAAAGATAGCCCTTTCACTGAGGCCCAGGAAAGCATTTTTTTTGAGGTGCCACAGTTCCCTTAGGAAGCATTTTTCGCCACATGTCCATATGAACTTTTCTTCTTAGAATGATGCAAGGAATCGTTTTATATACTTATTTTCAATAATCAAGCGGATAAAATAAAATTTTTCGTCAAAAATTTTCGCGTTCCAAACAAATCAGAGACGTTTTATTCGAAAACGGTGAGCTCTAGCGACTTTGACTTTACAATCTGTGATTTCATTAATAAACTACTTTCAAGAAGTGCTAAATGTGTAGTTCAAATTTAATAAAATCTGAGAGGTCGACCACTTAAATATTTCGTGTATTGGACGTTGCCACGAAATCTGATCAGGTCAGGTCGGAATTCACCACTTTAGTTCGAGGGGCTGCCTACTTAAACATTTTAAGTACAAGTCTCACTAAATATAAACTGCAAAAAGTAACAAATACTTGTAGCAGTTTTCTTGCAAAATCTGAGGGGTTTACCACCAAAATATTTCAAGTACAAGCTAATTTTGTCGACTGCTTCCACTCAATCAGTTAGTCTTGATCTTTAGTTCCAATTTAACAAAATCTGAGGGATTGACCACTTTTAAGCGAATGTTGAAGCAAATTAAAATATTTAAATTGAAGAACAAGGGTCTAACCACTTTGCAATTTATTATTTCTTTAAGAATCTTTCGTCAACCACTAAGGGCCGGTTTAGCTTAAACTTGGTTTGGTTGCTAGGCTACAGCCAATCAGGACGCTTAACTCTGGCGTTTAAAGCAGGTTTAAAGTTAACCTCGAGCTGTACAAACGGTCCTAAATTGTTGAAACTTTATTAAATCTGAGGAGTTGACCACTTAATTTAATGTGCCAACGTACTGTTTGTGAAAATAATTCGAAAAAGCTGAGGGGTTGATTACTTTAAGAATGAGAATTTGTCTATTTCAAGTCCTGAAATTTTCACTTCATTCTTGATAGTGAGGCATAATAACATAAAAATGATAAACAAACATGTTCATTTGCTAAAGAACGAGGGTTGAACCACTTTGCAATTTGTAATTTTTTTAATAATCTTTGGTCAACCACTAAATTGCTGATATTTAATAAAATCTGAGCAGTTGCCCACTTAATATATTGTGCCAACGTAGTGTTTGTGTACAAAAAAAGAAAAAGTTGAGGGGTTGATCACTTAAGGTTGAGAATTTGTCTATTTAAATATTTTAAACCTGAATTTTTTACTTCATTCTCATTGATATCGAGGCCCTAGCATAAAACTATAAAAATAATAAACAAATATGTTCACTTGCTAAAGAACGAGGATTGAACCACTTTGCAATTTGTAATTTTTTTAATAATCTTTCGTCAGCCACTAAATTGCTGAAATTTAATTAAATCTGAGAAGTTGCCCACTTAATATATTGTGCCAACTTAGTGTTTGTGTACGAAAATAGAAAAAGTTAAGGGGTTGATCACTTAAGGTTGAGAATTTGTCTATTTAAATATTTTAAGCCTGAAATTTTCACTTCATAGATTGACATTGAGGCCATAGCATAAAAACATAAAAATAATAAACAAATATGTTCACTTGCTAAAGAACGAGGGTTGAACCACTTTGTAATTTTTTGAATAATCTTTCGTCGATCACTAAACTGATGAAATTTAATAAAATGCGAGGAGTTTCCCACTTAATCCCTGTATTTCTAGGAAGAAAAGTTTCTATGGACATATGTCCGGAAATGCGCCCCTTCAAAGGGGTACTCAAAAAATCAGTTTTTTGATGTGCTAGTAGCCTGACTGGTACTTCTTTTTAAAGTTTACTTTACGTTCATGCGAGGGTGCATGAGGATCAGTCAAACAACAACCAATGGTCTTTTCGATCGTTCTTTTTCTCTAAAAATCTTTTTTCAGAAGTTGATTTAGGTTTCAGGCATTAACTTTCTGTGTTCTTTTTTCAAGAAAATGTGTTTAATGACTGAAGTAACAGTGATACCTAAATAGTTTAACTGATGATCAGCCAAAAGGACTACAAAAGAGCTTAGAATTATTGTTTTGAGACTTCCGTAAGAAAAGTGCGGGGTTGTTTGTTTCATAAAAAGATTTTTGTTTTCGATGCGACGCTTAAAATACACCGATGCACGATAGTAGGGCCTTATCATTTTTCGAAGAACCGTTTTGGCCCTGGTTTTGGTAGATAACCTTTGCGATGAATAATTGCGGTGAGTAGAGAATTGTTTGCGGAAAAGTTCTCAATAACACAATTAGATACACTTGCTCAAACTGCATTCTCCATTCTTTTAGTGCCGTAGCAGAATGCGGAGGTACTCTTGTCTTAGCTTATTCGCTCGCTCGCTCGCTCGATCGCTCCTCAGTCTGTCCGTCGGATAACTTGAGAACGGATTGAGATATCGAGCTGAAACTTGGTAGGCAGCTTCGTCTCCCGAAAAGTAAGGCGGGGATTGCTTTTGGGCCATATCGGACCAAGGGGGTGGGAGCTAGGGGTGAAAAACCGAAAAACTACTAATTGCAATAACTCGAGAACTAGTGGAGATATCTTGCTGAAAATTAGTATGCACGTTCGACCTTCAAGTCTGTCGAAAGTGAGGGGGTGCAAATTTCGGGGGATGAAATTTAGGGGATGAAAACCACAAAAAATATGATAACTCCGCAAGGGTTGCACGCAGCTGTCGGAAACTCAACGTACACACATATATCGGTGAAATCTTGTGGGGCATGCGTTTTTTCGTAAAATCGAACAAATGGGGTGGAAGTTAGGGGTAGCAACTCGAAATTCCGCTTAATAAGTACTAGTCGAAATTGGCGTCATTCGATAGCTTTCCATTAATTATTCAAAAAAGGTGTCATTCATATTTTGCGAAGAACCGCCCTTATAGGCGCTACAACCCCTAACATGCAGAAACACAAAAATACGAGAACTCAAAAACTACTCAACGTATCAAGGCAGAATTTGGTTTGTGAATTTCCAGTGACATTATAGGTGGATGGACAAATTTTCAAAAATATCTAACAAAGGGGATGAAATTTAAGGGTTGAAACTTGAAATTTCTTCAAGTAAATGGTAGCCTAAAATTACGGGGTTCGATAGATTTCGGTCAACTATTGAAAAAAGGTCTTATGAGTTTTCAATCTAAAACCAACCCCTGGGCCATTAACCACCCCTAACTCTTTGCAAGTCGATAATTATATTTTATTTATTTTTTCTGAAACCCTATTGGTTTATTTATGAACAACTGAAGTCAGTAATTACGCAAGGAGTTATGTCACACCGGAAAAATAAACTCACCCCTGTAAATCATAAAGGAGTGAAATCATGAGGTGTTGAAAACATGAATCTACAAATTACCTTGATTTATAAACGAATTGGGTTAGGGAGGTGAAATTGAAAACATAACTTCCTTTAGGGCATGTGGGGGTGGTGAAATAGGGGGTTGGAGTTTAGGGGTTGAAACGTCCATAAAGCCCTGTAATTTGACACAGAGAAGCAATATCTTCTGCGAAACTGTGACATCTTACACACTGCATCTTCGAGAAGGGAAGATCGAATTTTAGGAGAAAATTATCGAAGGGGATGAAAGTTAGGGGTGGAAACTCGAATTTTCAATGAAGAATGTATAGTTGAAAATATTACCATTCGATAGCTTTCTATTGATGGTACAAAAAAGGTCTTATTCATCATTAGCGAAAAACGACCCTTAAAGGCGGTACAACCCCCTAACATGCCGAAACAAAAAAATGCGAAAACTCAAAAACTGCTCAACGTATCAGGGCTAAATTTGATGTGGTAATTTACAGCGCCACTGTAGGCGGATGGGCAAATTTTCATTAATATCTAACAAGGGGGATGAAATTTAAGGGTTGAAACTGGAAATTTTTTCATGTAAGTGGTGGAATAAAATTATGGGGTTCAATAGATTTCGGTCAACCATTGAAAAAAGTCTTATGAGTCTTCATCCTAAAACCAACCCCTACGCTACTAACAACCCCTAAGCCCTAGCAAGCGGAGTAAATATATTTCATTTATTTTTTTTTTGCTTTCTTCTAATTTGTTATTAATTTAAAGTGATTTTCATTAATTTTTGACCCATCCACAATTTTTCAACCCCTTTCATGATATGTGAACCCTCAAAGAGCAAAATTTACCCAGACCGCTTCTTTTTCGGGTGATTTCCGCTGGTTAATTTTGTAAAATTCGCGCAGTTTTGCCTTATGAATTGTTCTTGCCTTTTTCACTTTTTCGACCCCTTCGCAATGTTTCAACCCCCAAAAGTCAAATTTGCATAATTGGCTTATTTTCGTGTTATTTTCTGTAATTCTACTTAATTACGATTAATTCTCAGCCCTTTTAACTTTTCATCCCCCTTTACAATTTTTCAACCCCCTAAGTGTTTATTTTGCAAAATTCACATAATTTAGTTTTCCTTCGGTAATAAATTGAACTCAATTGGATTACGTTTATCTTTTTCACTTTTCCAACCCCCTTCGCAACATTTCAACCCCCAAAATCTAAATTTGCATAATTGGTTTACTTTCGTGTTATTTTCTGTAATTCTGCTTAATTACGATTAATTCTCATCCACTTTGACGTTTCATCCCCCTTTACAATTTTTCAACCCCCTAGGTGTTAGTTTTGCCAAATTCGGATATTTTCGTTTTTCTTCTGTAATAAATTGAACCCATTTGGATGATGATTAAATTTTTCACTTTTTTCATCCCCCTTCGCAATGTTCCAAGTCTTCAAATGCTAAATTTACATAATTGGGTTAATTTGGTGTTATTTTCCGTAATTTTACTTAGCCACGGTTAATCCTGATACCTTTTGATTTTTCATCCACCTTTACGATTTTTCAACCCCCTAAGTGCAAATTTTGCAAAATTCGCATAATTCCGTTTTTCGACGGTTATAAAATTGAACGCATTTGGGATTCAGTTTACCTTTTACAATTTTTCAGTTTCCTTCGCAATAGGTAGGTATAAGTGCTTATTTCAACCCCCACAAAAGTTTTAATTGCATAATTTGGTTATTTTAGTGTTTTATTTCGTAATTCTACTTAATCCACACTTCATTTTCATTCCTCTTGACTTTTAACACCACTGTGCGTCTGCGGAGGCATTACTACTAGGTGCAGATTTATAAAATCTGCACCCGACTCCACCAGTAAATTCAGCTCGCCCCTACATACACATTAACAAGGTAAACATCTACAGGGACACACATCGCATTGATACACATCTTTCGTTGGCTTTTATTAACTTGCTGCGCTGAAGCGTAGAAGGTAAAAATTGTGAACTTAACCCTCGACTTAACCTCTTTCAGTTCAGTGTTCTACACAATGTTGCCAGATTGGGCGATTTATCGCAAATTGGGCGATTTTTCAAAGGAATTTGCGGTGTAATTTTACAGAAAATCGCAAACCGCAAATTGGGCGTTTTTGAGCTGTGAATGAAATCCGCAAATAAAATCATCAATTTTTGATTTGGTGTGCGGTGTGCTTCCATTATGAACGTCGTCAAAACCAAATTACGAAATAAAATGTTGATAAATAAATATGTTAAATTTGATCATGCTCGTAAGGTCGTATTTTCGTGTAAAAGGAATTTGTTGTAAAAATTTTGTTCCGACAAGGGCAATGTTCTCAAGATTTAATTCAAAAATGTATGAAAATCCGAACTGCGAAAACAACGAGGCTCTTTAATAGGGGCTATTAGCGTGACGTAGGTCCGCTATCTTTGTTGGGCTACGTTAAGTTTGTTACCACCCAGCAAACCTCAATCTTATGGCCGGTTGCCGGCCGGAATGAGGCTGCCCGGACAAGCCGGAACCGGCCCAGAAGCGAGTGCCTTATCTGGCGCGGCCCGCATGTGTGCCTCTGGTTTTGTTACGGCCGATCTACGTTGCCCAGGCACGGGCCGGGTCTGGTTCTCTTTGAGCCCACATTACGGCGTTCTTATGGCCACGTTCAGGCCGGAACTACCTCGGGACCAAAAAAACGTGATAAAACGCTTCACCACCGGGAACCGAACCCGGATTCCTTGGACGACAGTCGAGTTTCTTGCTACTAGGCCGCTTCACTTCATACTTTACTTTGTTCGTATCTTGTTCATAAACTAACTGGCAATTATTTAAAAAATATGTAATACTCTTTAATTTTGCGAATTGTATGATAGTAAGGGTTACATTATCAAATTAATCACTATCATCATATTATTTAACTACAGAAACATTTTCAATACGGCCAGAATGAGGCAGCCAGAGGCCGGCCGGGCTAAGGCTGTCAGGAGTCGGCCGGGTTAGGGCTGCCAGAGGCCGGCCGGGCTATGGCTGTCTTTGTCTGGCCGTTGTTCGTATGCCCATAGTACGGCCACGTTAAGGCTGCTTTCGTATGGCCGATTCTCGTCTGGCCAGTACACGACCGTAATTCTATTGCCAGTGCCGGACTTGCCGGACAGTCGCCATAACACGGCCAGACCTTCTGTGTTTGCTGGGCATGGCAATGAAGCTAAACAAAGCGAGAATTTTCTTGTGTAGATTCAATTATTTCAGAACAAAGCTCAGTGTGGACGTGATTTAACGATTTCATTGATAGCAATTCTTCAATTTGTCAATAGTAAGGTCTTAAAACGCAACTCAGTAACTGTAAATAAAAAATTAGAGGAAAAATGCAAGTTTTCTAGAATTTGCACATTGAAATCTCGCTTTGTTTGGCTTCAGTGGGAGGCCTTGACTATGCCCACACAAAACAAAGATGGCGGTTATACGTCATCGCTAATATCGCGTAATAAAATACGGTATTAATATAAAAAGATTTTTATATATTTTTAAAAGTAATTTTGCAGCAAAATTCATCTACGCTTGCGATTTTGCTTTTGTCGCGTTTGGACGGTTTTTCACGAACAAGTTTGCGCCTTGACTTTTAGATATCTGGCAACACTGTAAAATCTACAGTGAACTTTACCTCAATGGGAATGAGAGTGGGAGAGGATGACAGTGTAAACAGAAAGATAAACAGTTAACCGCAATTCACTTTTATTTGAATTTTCGTCAACATAATGTTCTCTTTAAGGGCCCTACAATTAATATGTACAACAAAAATTGTTAACCAAAAACTAATTGTTGAATTTTCAGGTAAAAATAATTTGAGGTTATATTCAAGTTTTCCTCCGAAGACAGGAATAATTCTTGTCAATATGGGGGGGCCACAGAATTTGGCCCAAGTGCACGACTATCTCCACCAAATCATGACAGACCGGGACATGATTCAACTGCCCATTGCACAAGAGTATGACAATTTGTGGTTGGTATTGTCTTTAATTCGGTTTTAGTTATTTAGGTCCATGGATTGCGAAGAGGCGAACACCTGAAGTGCAAAAAAAATATGAGGAAATTGGGGGTGGATCACCCATACTCAAATGGACAAAGAGGCAGGGGGAGCTTTTGTGTAAGAAATTGGATGAGATATCACCCTCAACAGCCCCTCATAAACATTACGTGGCGTTTAGATACGTGCCCCCTTATACTAAAGACGCCTTTGCTGAACTTGAAAGGTGATGCACTTTATTTATGTTTATTTCATTTATTCAAATTTGGCGGGTGACCTTGAATAATAATGGACCGCATTTAAGCAGATTTTTAGCGTTGCAGCGTATTCGTTGGTTTGAACCGTTTTGTCGATGACGTCATTAAAATAACCTGACGCAAAAATTATGTTTTGAAACCGAATTGACAGGTGATCAGCTGTTCTGTCAACTTTTGACTTCTGTAAACGTCATGTTTTAACTTTTGCCTTCGCCAAAAATCCGCTTTTAACTTTTTTCCGACGTCGGATAAAGTTGGAGGTTTCCTGTCACGAATATTTTCAAACGCTTTTTGACAGATTATTCGAATTTCGGATGCATGTGTATGACGCTTTAGCGGCGCGAAATTTGAACGTCAATCGTAAACATTGAGCTGTAAATTCTCGCAATGCGATTATAGTTACTGTTACAGCCTTTGACCTAATTTCTTATCAGTGAATTGATATGTAAGCTAAAATATAAAGTTTTTACTTTATTCCTGTAAAAAAAGAACGATTGCTAATGCAGAAATAATTTTAATCGAAAATAAGTCAGAAATGTGCACGAGAATGTCGTAACTTTATCCCTAACGTGCGGTAGCGGGAGTGGGGAAGCGACAACTTAACTTCCGATGGAATGAGAACCGACACACGTCGTCTTCGCCAGTTTAACGTTTACTAATTGACGAATGTTCTTTATTGATTGACTAAAGTCCGTTCATTTTCTATAGCAGAACTGAAATTTTTCTGGAACTGTACAACCGTAATTTGTAAGGGCTATACTTTTGACAATTTGATCGAAATTTAGCGGGAAAGCAAAAACATTACATAACCTAAATCTTCCAGGGTTTATTTTATTGTTAGCAACAGTGTCACATAAACGTACCTGTGGTTTTTTCTTGAATATTTTTCTTTGCACTTTACTCAAAACTGCACGCACACAAAGGCCATTTTGGGCCAATTCAGTGCAATTGCAAAATTTTGACATTTGTCTTGTTTTCTGACGTATCGCATTGAAATCGTTTGTACCAACTCACCTGTTAGTAAAATTTCTTGCAAAATTTCCTCATACCAACCTAAAATTAAAATTTTGACGTTCTGTTACTTCAATAGAAAATGAATGGAGTAATTATACATACCATTGTACCTAATTTAAAATACGAGTACGCGCTATTTCTAAAACCTAACCTCACTAATGCGGTCTATTGTAGGTTACATCTCACTATAACGTAATTCTGTAACTGTAATTTTAGTGATGGGGTGGAGCGGGCTATTATTTTTTCTCAATACCCCCAATACAGCTGTGCGACAAGTGGCTCAAGCTTTAATGCCATCTACAACTACCTCAAAGACAAAAAGTGACACCTATTAAGAAAACATTAAAATTATTGAATTTTTTTTAGAAATCTAGTTGATAGAATGAAGCTTAGTGTGATTGATCGATGGCCAACACACCCCCTGTTAATTAAATGTATTGCAGAACTTATCAGAAAGGAGCTGGAAAGAATCAGTGTCAAGAACAGGAAAGATACTATTTTGCTCTTTTCTGCTCACTCTTTACCTCTTAAGGTGCTTTAGTACTAAACAAATTATTCAAATTGCTTTCTGTAGACTGTTAACAGGGGTGATTCCTACCCTTCAGAAGTTGGAGCCACAGTTCAAATGGTAATGCAAGAGCTGAACTTCTGCAACCCACATCAATTGGTGTGGCAGTCAAAAGTTGGGCCTTTGCCCTGGTTGGGACCCTTTACTGACGACGCCATCAAGCATTATGTTAAAAAAGGCAAAAAGAGTTTTGTAGTAATACCCATCGCCTTTGTCAATGAACATATTGAAACTCTTCATGAATTGGATATAGAATATTGCAGAGATTTGGCTCGAGAGGTAAAAGAAATCTTTTGGTTTTGTACATATTTCTGGTTTTAGGTTGGAGTGGAAGAGATTAGAAGAGTACCAACTCCCAATGATCATCCCTTGTTTATAGAAGCATTGGCTAATCTTGTCCAAGGTCATCTAGAAGGTGGAGTTCCTGTTGGTTTAAAGTTTTTGAACCGATGTCCTCACTGTGAAAGTAGCAGTTGCTATACTAGTAAGAAGTGGTTTTCTGAAGTTTGCAGGATTTAGGGCTGTCGGTTTTGGGGTAACGGTAAAAACTTTGTAAGAAACGATTGTTTTGGAGAAAGAACTTTTGAACAAAAAACTTGTTATAGGAAATATTCTTTATTTATGGAACAAATATTTAGAACTCGAACAATAATACTGATACGTTAAACATTACAAAACAGAACACATTAAAAACTTTAGTTATTGGTTTGGCTCCTGCCACTCCTCTGACCCTCCTGCATCAGCTTCGTACACTTCTACAGGTACTTCACGTGAGTTAGAAATTCTCAAAATAGACTCAAAAAAGTCTTCAATCTAAACAATTAGCATTAGTGAAAGTACTTGGATGAAAACAATTTACTGTGTAGGGTTGCTCTTCTTGTTGGTGCCCTGGGCGTATATCAATAGGACGCAACACCGGAAATACGGGGGGTTCAAGTTCAAAAATCTATAAAACTGTTAAAAAATCAAAATAAGGATAATAGTTACGTTTTGAGGCAATGGTGGAGGAATTGGAGGGGGTAGCGGAGCTGCTGGTGGATCTGGTAACAGTGGTTCAGCAACCACATTCACTTCCTAAAACAGTCAAAACAGTTAAATATTAATGAAAAAACCACTTTCACCTGAAGGAATTTGAATTTTGGGATTGGTTCAGGCTCTGGTTGAACGTTTTCCTCCTTCTGCTATTTAAAACAAAACTTTAACCTTAAACATAATTATAACGAACTTACCACTCTATAACGCTGCATGGCATCTACAAAACGCCCATGCGATTTCAAGGCTTCCTTCAATTCAGAAGATAGAGCAGCTGCAAACTTCCTAGCCTCGCCTTCTTCATATACACTAATTCCCGAAGCTTCTGACTGTTCTTCATCACCTAAAGAAACAGATCCGACAACAGGTTAGAACTGTGGTACTTTTGTTACTTGCCTTGAATATACAACTCATAGAATTCGTCACCAGGGGGCTCACTTGTTTCGTCACAAAAGTCGGGCATGCTGTTTTGAGGCCGATCCTGCAATATGGCAGTTGTCAAGCTTTTCCGCCTTTTGGAATCCGAGGCATTGATGTTCACTTCATACAGCTTCAATAGACTGTCAAGAGATTCGTAATAATCGTACACGTGGCACTTCAAATCGTTAATGCATTTTGATAAGGACTCTCTCTCCCCCACGGCTTCCATATTAGCCTGCAATGGAAATACGCAGAATAGCTTGATCCCTGATCCCTATTACAGTTCTCACAGAGCAGGGATCAAGTTAGTTTTGTTCGGCTAAAATGTGAAAATGAAGTAAGAAGTTGTAAATAAGTACCTTTTCGAGTCTTTGAAAGAGATGACGCGATTTCTCCAAAATCTCACTGGTGACGGCCACTGTGTTGTAGGTAGCCACTTTCAGTCTACTTGCCGCGTTGGGTTTGGGATGTTTAATGGGGAGTTTATTGAAAGATTTGTTCATGAAGTAGTATTTCACGTTGTCAAACTTATTGGTGATATTAGTAAGGCACAGGTTTAGAATTGTTTGAGCGGAACGGACGAATGTGTCTATTACAACATTGACGTTTAAGTCAGGATCCACCCACAAGGTTGGGCACAACATAAGGCTAAAGCACGTCAGACAGTGGGACGAGACTAGTACGAAAATATCACAAATTCCCTAAAACAAGAAAATTGGGTTAATGTACTGTTTATCTATTAGTCAGCAATTAGAGTTCTTAGGATGAGGCCTACAGGGTGCGAGATTAAAACTTCAGAAAGCTATAACTTTGTTACTTGTGGTCCAATTTTAGTGAACTTTCGCACCCTGTACACAAAATATTCAAACATTCTAGACTTTGAACAGATAACATAAACTGACATAAACAATGGAAACACTGGACAACTTCGGTGGAGAAATGCACTATCACTCGAAACACTTAATTTTCACTGCTGACGCGTTTCGAACCGTCAAAGAATTTCATAAGAGCCCACCTTAAATATAACAGAACTGAGAAATCCAGTGTTGTCGTACATGCTTTACACAATGACCATAGAACAAGTGATAATATTAAGTTAATTTGTAGCAGATGCTAGATGCGATGGAAAGTATCGCAATTTAAAAGTCTAGAGATAGGCTTATGAACGCCGATACAGGTCCGATCGCATATTCATCTCTGTTTACGCTACTTTAGGCAGGACTTGTTATATTTATACGTGTTCATCCACACGTGACCATTTCTCGACCTGTGATTAGTCTAATTTTCACAGCCGAGGGGTGGAGCTACGCGGGTGGGCCTATAAATATTTCAGTTTTCCGGCAGGTATGGTTGTTTAGTTTCGGCTTGATAATGAGCACATTGTGTTCGAAACACGCCAGCAGTGAAAATCAAGTGTTTCGGTGACGATATAACGTAAAGGTAACATTAAGCATTATTATTTATTTAATTAAATATTAGTCTCGATCAAATATTGCTGATGAATAATAATGAAGTAAAATTTTATACTTAATTATTTTAATTTTTCTCACCGGTTATAAAAAGTGGTTGTCGAGAGGTTCCTAAAAGCCTAAAAGAGATTTACACCTTGATTCTGTAACTTTTAACATCGATGTTAAGTACTGACTACTGTTACAATGTTAAATAACAGATAGCCGATATAATTTCTGTCATTTAACAGTGTCTAACATCGATGTTAAAGGTTACAGAATCACCTCCTTAACAGAAGTTCCTAAAAGCCTCTATCTTACTTTCTCATAAAAGGTGCAGCCTTGAAAATAGAGAATTTTGAAAATTTCAAAAATAATGTTTTGCTAGCAAACGAAAGTCAACTTTGACATGCCGTCACTATTGCACGATCCTTTATAAGCTTTTGTTCTATCCTTTTTTTACTGCAAAAAAATTTTCTATTCTCAAGTATAAGTAAATGCCAAATGCGATAAAGGATCAAAAATCAAAATACACATATTCTTACAAAAAAAAAGAATAGAATATAACGAAAACTTGACAGTTTTAGACAAAATAATTTCTGCATAAGTGCAAGAAATACTACAAAAAGTCAAAAACATGTATCATATTTGACCGGAAGTGCAGTCACGGCCACCCTAGATTTTCAAAAACATTGAAGAACTGCGCGATTACATTTGTAAAATATTCTTTTTGCTATTTTGGTAGATTGTGAAAAGTGAAAAAATTTGAAAAAAGGAAAGACAAATAAAAGGAAATTTAATTGCCCAGTTGAATTTGTATCAAAAAATAAGATTGACATGTGTTTGCAATTTTCAAAAATCTTGATTTTCACTAATTTCTTCAATATATCGAGGGTGGATGTGACTGCACTTCTGGTCAAGTATGATACATGTTTTTAACTTAGAAAAAATCGTCGATTTCGAATCAGTTGAGAAAAAAGTGTCATTCCACTTGAGGAAACAAAGTTAAGGCCACTTCCGGTGAAACCGGAAGTGGAAGAACATAACATATAACATAAATTGACTAGTCCGAGGATTTTTGCTAGAAGTCAAGGGTAAAAATGTAAGGAATTTTATTCCAGACTTTATACTCGCACTGTAGTATCTAATTACCAAAAGTAACTAGATACTTTTTTCTTCTTTCGAAATGTAACTAAGTTCTCATTTCCCAACATTGACCTTATATCTAGTTCCTTTGCTGAAGTAACTTGTAACTAGATATGTATCTAAATACTTCAAAAAGAATCTAGTTACTTTTAAGGTATTTAGTTACTTTTTTATGTGTTTAAATACTTCCTCAAAGTATCTAGTTACTTTTTATGCAATTAGTTACTTGCCCGTGCAGGCGATGTTCGTCAATTTTAAGAATATTTTGCGGCCAGAGCTGGGAGTATCTTTACAAAAAAGTTACTTTATTATAACTAGTCACTAAAAGTAACTAAAGTTACTTTTTTTCTCCTTGCGAAAAGTAACTATATCTAGTTCCTTTACTGAAGTAACTTGTAACTAGTTACTTTGTCTAAGTAACTAAATACTTCAAAAAGTATCTAGTTACTTTTTAGGTTTTTAGTTACTTTTTTATGTTTAAATAGTTTCTCAAAGTAACTAGTTACTTTTTATGCGATTTATTTTAAAAAGTAAATCCTTCTAAATTGGCGTACCTTCCTACTAGTACTAAAATTGTACATTTTCCAATTACCATCGTCGTTCCTCTAATAAATATGCTTTTGAAGTACAACTTAGAAATATCAAAATGCCCACTCAAAGGTGGCTGGTCCATATGACCACCAAAAAAAATCGACTTAGGTATCCATTATACTTTTGCACAATGCTTTTTATACGGAGGATAGTGCAAACGGCATAAATTACTTTAAAAGTAACTAAAAATTTAGTTACTCTCTCAAAGTATCTAGTTACTAAAAATAACTTAGTTACTCTGAAAGTAACTAAGATACTATATCTAGTTACTTTCATAAGTATCTTGTAACTAAGTTCTTTTTTCAGTGAAGTATCTATAGTTACTTTTATGAAAAGTAACTTTAAAAGTATCTAGTTACTATTTGAAAGTAACTTTCCCAGCTCTGTTTGCGGCAGTGTTCTAGTGTGCAGTCGCAATTGAAATTGCGTGTATATGATTATGTTATGTAAGAAAATGTATAAAATAAATAATAATAAAATGCATATCGGAGCCTGTATGAATTAAATTTTTGTAATAGTGCAAAACACATAATAACGTGACAGGCTTTGATATGTGCACTAAATTGAAACATACGTCATTCATTTCTGGCACAGTCAACTCTTACTTACTTTCTATGAATATCCTCTGAAAACTAAGTTATTTTTTCCATAAAGTATTTAGATTAAGTTACTTTTATGAAGAATATCTTGGAAAGTATCTAATTACTATTTCTATGACGTCACAAAAAAACAGTTAAAATATATATAGGTCATTATGGGGCAGAGCTGGGAAAGTTAGGTACTTTGAAATAGTAACTAGATACTTTTCATAAAAGTAACTTAAGTTACTGAAGTAACTAGACACTTTACTCAAAAAAGAACTCAGTTACAAGTTACTTATGAAAAGTAACTAGATAGTATCTTAGTTACATTTGAAATAACTTAGTTACTTTTGATATCTAGATACTTTAAAAAAGTAACTAAATACTTCTGTAAGTAACTAGATACAGTATTTTGGTTACTCTTGGCGTAATTTAGTTACTTTCATTCATGTTATAGAAACGGTTGGGGTTGGATTTAAATTTTAGTAAATACTTTCTCTATTTCTATCAAATTATCTACTACCTCACAATCTGTCAAAATCTCAAAAGTAAATAAAAAGAAAATGTTAATGGGTAGATGAATTTGCATCAAAAAATTCTGTTTTACTCAGCCTAGAAATGCTGAGAATAATGTCGTAAAAATATAATTAAAACTGATGGATATTGCCTACACATGCAACTTTTCTGAAAATTGTTGATATTAATGGAAAAGTATCGAATTGCATACAAAAGTAACTAGTTACTTTGGAAAGTAACTAAATACATGAAAAGTAACTAGTTACTTTTTTATGTCTTAGATACTTACCAAAAGTAACTAGTTACAAGTTACTTAATAACTAGATATAGTTACTTTTCGCAGGGAGGTAAAAAGTAACTTGTTACTTTTTGTAACTAGTTATATGAAAGTAACTTTCTAAAGCTCTGTTATGGGGTTACAACCACCTTTAACATGAATTTAACTAAAGCTATGACAATTATGACATCACATGAAAACGGTTAAGTATAGGTTATAGGCTATCAACTGGAATTGCAAATACAAAAATAATTAAAAAATATAATTTGATTACCTTGTGATGCTCAATGCAATCTTTAATATTCTCAATATGACTAGTGTTGTAAGTATCAAAATTGATCTGCTCCAAATAATCGTAACAGGCATTGAACGAAGGCACAATAATGTAAAACTCCTTAATGAATTCCCTAAAAGCCTTGAGTATGATAGTTTCTTCCCTGAAGACAGTCTCGATAAGCTCCTCAACCCCTTTGGTGTAAGGGTTGAGAACTTTCAAAATTTCATCGCTAAAATTAGACTTTTTCATAAAAAATACATTTATTTCCTACTAACCTGTAAGTAGAATATCGTTTTTGGTGAAAGTAGTCCCCAATAGATCTATTCAGTTTTGCCACCTTCGAAATGTTTTCAATCATTCGTTGAACATTAATTTTCTGATGTTTTTGGTACAAACTCTTGCGGAGGGTTTCTAACGCCAATAATATAACAGGTGAGGAGGCTATTACAGTAAAAATCACAGAAGGCCTTTTGTAAAGGACGAGAGCTGTCGCAGCAATGGAAGCACCCCCAACTAGGGCTTGCTTGATCCGGCTTTTTTCTTTCCTAATCCCGTCATAGCAAAAATGGTAATTTGGAAGGAGGATTTCCATGTCTTCCTCCAGGATGAGCCCGGAGTAGAGGATTTTCTGGATGTGGTTATCAAAAACCTAAAAAATGAGTCAATCAAAAATATTTGTGTGAAACTTACTTCGTGATATTCCGAAAATATGATTTTGCCTTTGGACGTCATTTTTTTAGTCAATTATTAGATAAAAACCGGAAGAAATGTGAGATTATAACCATAAACACATTCAAAACATTTTTTAGTTGTTGTCATTGTGAATGCCAATGAAATGATAGACAGCGGACAGCCAATGAGGACAAGGGAGAGTTGCGGCTAGCTTCACTGCATGCTGCAAGGCGCGCGATTCAAAATCACCTTTTTATTTTTAGAATTTATTCAGACTAGAATGAAATGTTAATAAAGAAAAGTTGCGAAATTAGGGTAATTATTTAGTATACCGTGAAATTGCAACTCTACTATTTTTGTGCAAATTTGGTATCAAAATTTTGGAAATTGAGAAAATTGTGGAGGAAAATGAGAAATTTTAAAAAGTAGAAGATAAGTCCCTGAAGAGTGAATTTTAGGAGAAATTTATCGAAGGGGATGAAAGTTAGGGGTGGAAACTCGAATTTTCACTGAATAATGTAGTCGGGTTAAAATTAATGCTATTCGATAGCTTTCTTGAAACAGGAAATTTTTTCATGTAAGTGGTAGAATAAAATTATGGGGTTTGATAGATTTCGGTCAACTATTGAAAAAAAGTCTTATGAGTCTTCAACCTAAATAACCAATCCCTAAGCCCTAGCAAACGGAGTAAATAGATTTTATTTATTTTTTTGGGCTTTCTTCTGATTTTTCGATAATTCAAAGTCATTTTCATTAATTTTTAACCCATCCACAATTTTTCAACCCCTTTCATGATTATGTGAACCCTCAAAAAGCAAAAATTACCGAGACCGCTTCTTTTTCGTATGATTTTCGCTAGTTCTACTTAATATACATCAATTCATTTTCACACCTCTTAACTTTTCACCCCCCGAGCGTTAATTTAGTAAAATTCGCGCAGTTTTGCCTTTTTTCGGTAATAAATTTTACTCATTTATGGATTATTCTTGCCTTTATGACTTTTTCGACCCCCTTCGCTATATTTCAACCCCCAAAAACCAAATTTGCATAATTGGCTTATTTTTTGTAATTCTGTTTAATTTCATTTCATTTCATTTCATTTATTGTTACTGTATAGATACAATTTCTGTATGTACAGCATGTCAACCTAATTCTAATGATAACTCATTGCACAACATAATATAAACACAATCATATTAATTGAGGCAACGTACAAATGTAAGTACAGACAACAGATAAAAACAATAAATTGGACCTCAATTACATTACATGGACAAATTACTCTATAGGACACGTGGACCTCATAAAATCTTCTGTGGAGTAGCAACATTATAGGGTTGCCATATTTTTCAAAACAGTAAGCGGGACAGGGGAGTGAGTACGCGAAAATTTTTTGCCCCCCCCCTTCTCAAACCTGTTTTTCAGTATTTTCAGTCCAAATTCAGATCAAAATCAATTCATTTCATTCTCATTGCGAAATAAAAAAAACACTTGGGTTGTCGCTGGCAGTGCACCGAAATAAGAGATAGACACAAGATTACCTTGCGATTTTAACGCTTGCAACGAAGATGGAAGATGATTGACAGAATGGACCCGACGTTTTGTAAGGCAAATGGTAAGGCACTACTCGCAGGACTGTTCTGACACTAGACACTACAAATAAGTTAGTGTAAATTTGGTTGCATGTACGTCATTTGACATGCGTTTTAAACCCTGGTTTTCAATAAAAATTAAGGAAAATAAAGGGAAAGGGAAACGTCAGAAAGCAAGTCCAAAAATCGGGACAAATTCAGCACTAGGCGGGACGCGGGACTCATTATAAGGAATCGGGACAATCCCGCCTAAATCGGGACGGTTGGCAACCCTAGCAACATATATTTAGCAAGATTCGTCTGACTGAATTTTTGAATTGGTAGGAATTTTGCAATTCTTTCACCCCCGCCGGGAGATGATTATACAACCTCACCGAGGAAATGTACGAACCCTTCTCCACCTGCGTAGAGCTGAAGCCAGGGGCGTGTTTAACGTAGGTTGGATCGGTGCATCGCACCGGGCCCCCAAGCAGATTCTGATCACTTGGGCCCCTATGCTGATTTCGATAACAATATTTTATTACGAACAAAACTTAAAATTCAGTCAGTGTCCCTCCAAAAATCTTCATTTTCTAGCGTTGAGGGCTGGGGTTGGGGGCCTTATTTGGCTTGGCATCTTGAGTTCCAGGCACAGAAATCTAAAGAGTAGACCGATGAAAAGACCCTTCAGGTTTCAGGAATTAACAATAAGGTCGAGACGTATGGCGCATTTTCAAAGTAAATATCCCATAATGCACACATCTTTTCTTAACACTCCCCATAGGGTCATGCAGCCCAGAACGAGCATTTAGTGTTCTAAGAAGAATGAAAACGTATTCGAGAAGTACTATGGGACAAAGAAGGACGTCCGACTTAGCTCTTTTAACAATTGAGCGAGACACACTCGACGAGATAAGTTTAGAAAACGTTATTTCAAAATTTTTGGCCAAGAAGGCAAGAAGAGGGGTGAGGATGTGAATTTGGAAAAATAAAATTGTATTTAACGTTTGTGATTGTCAAAAATTTTTTCTCGCGGGGGGGGGGCAAAAAAATTTTCGGGGGGCTACCGCCCCCCCCCCCATTGGGCCCCTTCGGGGGCTCTGCACCGGGCCTTCCACTCCTTAAACACGCCCCTGGCTGAAGCCCGGAATATATAGCTTGTTACACTGTCTGGTCTTATAAAAGTTGATATCCCCACAAGTCGTAAACCCGGCAATATGCTTCCTCACAAAGCACACACACTGCAAGATATAAAGACTATATAGATAGTTAGGATATTATGTTTTACGAAGTGTTCCTTGCAGGGTGTTCCAGCAGGGAGTCCAAGCATAGTTCTAATGATTCTTTTTTGTGCTCTAAATGCACGATCAATGTGGGCAGAGTTTCCCCAGCAGAGCAAACCATAACTCAGAATAGTATTAACACAACCGTAATAAAAAGTAAAAAGAGCTTCAATATTGACAAGGCACCTCAGGTTGTTAAGACAGAAATTTAAGCTGTTCAGCCTTTTTAAGAGATCATTAATGTGTTGCTCCCATGTTAGGTGCTTATCGATAGTTACTCCAAGAAACCTGGTGCTGTTACTAAACGATATAGAGCCTCCTCCGGACTTAACCAAAATATTATAATTAGGCTTATTACGGATATTGGTAAAATATAAAAGCTCAGTCTTTTTATCATTTAGAGTCAATCCATTTTCACTACACCATTTCTTAATCATTTCAACACAGTCCCCAGCCTTGCGACTCAAACAGTTATCAGTTTCTGCCGATATAATGGAGGAGGTATCATCCGCAAACAGGATCATCTCACTATCACTTGAGTTTAGCACATCGTTGAAAAACAATATAAATAGTAGCGGACCCAGAGTGCTACCTTGGGGCACACCTACGGTAACGCCAATTTCATCAGAAAAATGAATTCCCTTTTTGTTGTTTATTTTAACTATTTGAGTTCGCCCCGATAGGTAAGATTTAAGCCAGGAAATAGCATTTCCTCGAATTCCGTAGCTCTCAAGCTTATTACATAATAATGTGTGGTTAATCGTATCAAACGCCTTACTAAGATCAAAAAATATACCCACAGTTTTGCATTTTTGATTTAGGCTTTCAAGAATTTTGCGATAAAATTCATTGATTGCCTCTTCCGTGTTTTTGTTTGTACGAAAGCCGAACTGGTTATTTCCAAGTATTTTATGTTTATTGACAAATGATGAAAGTCGGTTATAAAAAACGCATTCATACACTTTAGAAAACACAGACAGGAGTGAAATTGGCCTATAATTTTCAAATTTATCTTTTTCTCCTTTTTTGTGAACTGGCACTATTACTGATCTCTTGAGTTCGTGAGGAAAATATCCATGATCAAAACTGTTATTTACAAGATATGTCAAGGGCTCACGTATAAGATCAACGACTTGGAATGGTATATTGCAAGGGATACCATCATGCCCCGCTGATCTTTTTTTAGCAACCTTATTCAAAACGTTATAGACCTCATCAGAGGTGGCATGATTTAGATACATAGAGTTTGCCAAAGATGTTACTGAGTTGTTAATTCTAATAGTAGAGTCGGTTTTTTTTACAATTTTGTCTACAGGATCGTGAAAATATGAATTGAATAGATTAGCCACCGACCCCCCTGTGACCTCCTCGTTATCAGCGGTCGTAAAAACCTCAGGAAATGATCTGTTGTTTTTGGAATGCCTATTTGCATTTATAATGTTCCAACACGTTTTACCCATGTTATCAGATCTCAGTAACAACTTGTCATTGTAATTTCTTTTTGCATAGTCTATATGAACTTTATGCTGTTTCTTGAGAATTTTATAATTTACCTTCACTTGGGGGTCATTAGATCTTAAATATGATTTATGCAGTTCTCTTAGATTTCTACCCTCCTCAACAATCTGACTGTCGATCCAACCATTACTTCGGCCGCTGTCTGAATTCCTGTCACATTTGATTCTAACTAGGGGAAATGAGCACTCAAAGTAGTAACAAAAGGCTTTCATAAAAAGCCCAAACTTGTTAGCACACTGGGGCTCATAATTGCGATTAATTTTCATCCCCTTTGACTTTTCATCCACCTTTACGATTCAACTTACGATTCAAGTGCTAATTTGGCAAAATTTGAGTAATTTCGTTTTTCTTCGGTAATAAATTGAACTCATTTGGATGATGTTTACATTTTTCACTTTTTTCATCCTCTTCAAATGCTTTTACAAAATTGGGTTATTTTGGTGTTATTTTTCGTAATTTTACCTCATATACCTACCTTTTGACTTTTCATCCACTTTTTCGATTTTTCAACCCCCTAAGTGCTAATTTTGCAAAATTCACATAATTTCGTTTTTCGTAGGTAATAAAAGCCCCCGGAAGATGTACATCAATGCGATGTGTATCCCTGTAGATGTTTATCACGTTAATGTGTAATGTGCATGTAGGGGCGGCTGGTCTTACTGGTGGAATCGGGTGCAGATTTTATCAATGTGCACCTAGTACAGTCAGGAGATAAAATATTGGCCCTCGACCGCGAACAATGTCGACAGATTCTTAGAAAAGACTCAAAATAGGTTTGTGAAGGCTTGTTGGGGTTGAAATACATACTATATGTACTTACCTATTGCAAACGAAACTGGAAAATTGTAAAAGGTAAACTGGATCCCAAATGAGTTCAATTTTATTACCGACGAAATACGAAATATGCGAATTTTGCAAAATTAGCACTTCTGGGGTTGAAAAATCGTAAAGGTGGATGAAAACTCAAAGGGTATGAGGATTAACCGTGGTTAAGTAAAATTACGGAAAATAACACAAAAACAACCCAATTATGCAAATTTAGCGTTTGAAGAGTTGAAATTACGGAGGGGGTTGCAAAAGCGAAATCCAAATGAGTTTAATTTATTACCGAAGTAAAACGAAAATACACAAATGTTGCCAAATTTGCATTTAGGGGATTAAAAAATCGTAAAGGGGGATGAAAAGTCAAAGGGGATAAAAATTAATCCTAATTAAACAGAATTACAGAAAATAACACGAAAATAAGCCAATTATGCAAATTTAGCTTTTGGGGAGCGGGAGTTAATATTGCGAAGGGGTTGAAAAAGCGAATAAGGTAAACATAATCCAAATGAGTTCAATTTATTACCGAAAAAAAACGAAATTACCCGAATTTGGCAAAATTAACACCTAGGGTGTTGAAAAATTGTAAAGGGGGATCAAACCTCAAAGTGGATATGAGAATTAATCGTAATTAAGCAGAATTACAGAAAATAACACAAGAGTAAGCCAATTATGCAAATTTAGCTTTTGGGGGGTTGAAATATTGCGAAGGGGGTTGAAAAAGTGAAAAAGATAAATATAATCTAAATAAAAAATTAAGCTGGTTGAAAGCTTGGTCCATTTTTCAAAGAGGAACTGATGTTTGATTGCACAAGGTAGTTTCACAGTCTCGTTCCACAAAATTTTGTGGAACGAGACTGTGAAACTACCTTGTGTAATCAAAAAATTAAGCCCAAACTATTGGATCAATTTGGTTGAAATTTGGTGCATGGAGATTGGATGATCTTGCGGATTGACAGAGAATGGCAATTTGTCAAAAAGTGTGATTCAATAATAATAATAATAATAATGATGAGGTCGTCATTTGCCAAATAGCACGTGCAGTTTAATTGGGCGCTGGCCGGATGTAGAACTCAGGAATCCTGGTTAGAGCATCCGCACGTTAAGCGGCAGGTCCGGGGTTCGAGTCCCTGCCAGCGTTCAATTTTTCTGCAATATTTCCACTTTTCTCTTAAAAACTAAATGCCTGTAGGTTAAGGTTAACCTTCGTAAACACAAAAAATCATTAAAAAATAATAATAATATTTCAATTTGCTGCTGGCTACACGGAAATCAAAGACCCACGCGATGGGGAGGTTCCAGCCGCTCCTCTGCTGACTGCTGCCGGTTTTTAAAATTTGTGTGCAATTAATTTTTACATTAATGCCCAAGTTACGAAAGCCTGAAGGTGCCACTGTTTTGCTCCAAAAAATTTCGAAACTTCGGCTTTATTCTCGAAGCTTCGAGATTTTAAAAGTCGACGTTTCGCCTTTATTCTCGAAGCTTTGCGATTCTAAAGGTCGAAGTTTCGCCTTTGTTCTCGAAGCTTCGAGATTTTTAAGCCCTCCTACTTTGGTATTACAGACCTCTGAAACGGCTTTTAGGGGCAAAGTCTGGCCGGCAATCAGTAGAGAGCCTCCTTAGGTCACTATGCATGACTTCCGGTCATTTATTGCTAAACAATCAACGTCCGATGCCCATAGGACACGACTGAAAAAGTTCGTAATTACGAAAATATTTTCGTAACTACCAGATTTTTAAGCCGTGCCTAAAGACCCCTCAAACGGCTTTTAGGGGCAAAGTGAGGCTGGCAATCATCAGATCACTTTGCCCCTTTAAAAGCCGTTTCAGAGATCTGTCATACCAAAGCAGACGTGGCTTAAAATTCTCGAAGCTTCGAGAATAAAGGCGAAACTTCGACTTTTAAAATCTCGAGGCTTCGCGAATAAAGGTGAAACTTCGACTTTTAAAATCTCGAAGCTCGAGAATAAAGTCGAAGTTTCGAGATTTTTTGGAGCAAAACAGTGGCCCCTCCAGGCTTTCGTACCAAGTGACCGAACATAATACCCAAATTAGATTTATTTAGAGGTAGGTACCTACAATACCTATTACAGGATTGTTTAAATTTATTCCGGCAGTCATTTAAAATTGAAGTTGATATTCATAGACACTAGTTGAACCGGATAAAGCTTTTTTAAACTATTTAATTAAAAATTGAATTTACGAAATTCATATTATTTTGATTAAAGAACGATAAATAACAGGATAACACGCGTTACGTAAAAATCGTAAAGCGTGATTTATAGATTGACGTCCTGCCTACGTTGCAACGCTGACGTTCTGTTCATTTAGGTTCGGTTGCCAACTGAAGTGACCAGAAGTGACGGACACAATGCTGAACTATAAATTTGACAAGGCAAATCAGGTGTTGATGATGCTTAGAGTCGACAGAAACGTCAGCGTTACGTAGATAAAACGTCAATCTATAAATCGCGCTTAAGATGAACACCAAACACTTCATTTAATCCGTTTAGCCTATAAATTGGTGATAAATTATATTGCAATCCATCTGTGTAAAATAAATAAAAATTGAAAGACAAAGACTGCTGTCTATAGAAAGATAAAAATGATTAGGTAATAGTATATTAAAAAACACGTTTCATAAGGCCAATTATTATCGCACGAGGATGTTTGGACAACGAGGGCGAAAAGCCCGAGTTTTACAAAATCCGAGTGCGATAAGAGCCTTATGAAACACGTTTTTTATGAAATTTTTTCTATCTCGGAGATCCAACTTGTTAAAAAAAAAATTGGTTATCCATTTTCAAAGACAGAGGTCAATGTTCGCTTGACAGTTTCACGATTGTTGGACACAATCGTTGTCTAGGTTACGATGTAAACAAAAGCCGTGCTCTAATAGAGCACATTAGAGAACGCGTTTCGGTGCTATAAAGTGTTCATTAGGAAACCGAAATAGAAAAACTTTGTTTTTCAAACGATTTATTAAATCGTCTTTGAATTAATTTCCTAAAAAGTATCTGCTTATCCTAGATATCCTGCAAGAACAAAACATTTTCTCACGTTTTATGTTATCGTAATTCGTAACATGTTCCTATGATTTGCAAAAATGTTAATTAAAGGGCATAAATTAATTGCGGGAAAATTTACGCCTCATTGATTTATGAAAGCAAAGAATGTGATTGACATTTCTTTATAGTATAAATATACCTACATAATCAGCTGGCGCTTGGAAGGAAGTCCCAAGGAGTTTACGTACAGGTGGGTCCGTAAAAGTTGGAACAAATTCTGCCTGTTAATACAATTTTTATTTATAATCCGATTTTAATGAAATTTTGTGGGGTTGTTAACTCAACCTTTCTACGTCGAGGCCACTCATTTAATGTACCAACAATTATTTAGTTCTTGAAATATTCTTCAGTAAATGGAGACGTGACGTTTAGGTTCGCTGCAAAATTAAATCAACAGTGATGGGCTGCTCTGCTTTATATTAGAATCATATTTGAAGTTTTCTGAGCGGAGATTTTATCAATCTGCACCTAGTAGTAGTGCCACCGCAAACGCACAGATGTGAAATATTAAAAATTTCTTATTGAAAATCACCCAATTATGCAATTAAAACTTTTGTGGGGGCTGAAATACCTACTTATACCTAAACTATTGCGAAGGAAACTGGAAAATTGAAAAAGGTAAACTGAATCCTAGATGAGTGATAAACATCTACAGAGATACACATCGCATTGATGTACATCTTCCGGTGGCTTTTGCTTTTGTGTCAAAGCAACTATGATCGTTTTTGTGTTTTAATTTTTGACGAAAATCGCTTCTGTCGGTATCAGATATTTATATGCTGCCGCGGGCTTTTTTGTAGCACTATTCGTCTTTGACATTTCTTCCTTACACGATTTTTATCGATCTTCAAGCGTTTAGGCAGCGTTCGCAGTAGAAGAGCGAGAAGGCGCGTTTTTTCAATGAAATGAAAAAACTGCAATTGTAATAACTCGATATGCGCTTTTGACGTAGAAGTCTAAGGTGAGGAGCTGTCAGTTTTAGGGGGATTAAATTTAGGGGTTGAAAATCACAAAAATAGGAAAATTTCTCAAATATGTTGCACGTGGAGGTCTGAAACCCGACACATATTTCGAAAATATCCGATGGAGTGGAAATTAGGGGTTGAAACTCGAAATTGTTGTGTGTTGTTAATATTACAGAAAAAAGTAGTCTGTCACTAAAATTCTTTCGAAGCTTTACAAGGCGATTCATTGACCTCTAACAAAATTCAAGCCATTCGATAACTTTTCATCAATGGTCCAAAAAAAGTTATGAGCATATTTTGCGCCCTTAGACACTTAGACCACCTACAACCGGAAGAGAAAAAAATTGCACCCTAAAAATCAACCCCTTCAACCTTGAAACATCAAAAAATTCACTTAGAAGAAATATCGAGGGAAATATAACTTGAACTGACTATAACCGGACCAAGTGGACCCAATATAATACCCAGCGAATCGAATCTGAGAGTTACAAAAAAAAATTAATTAGATCTATTATCAGATATAGTATTGCAAGATAGGGTTATTCCGGCAGTCATTTAAAATTTAATTTGATATACATAGACACTTGGTGAACCGGATAAAACTCTTTTTAAGTATTTAATTAAAAATTGAATTTACTGTCACTCAACGAAATTAATATTTTGATTAACGAACGAAAAATAACACGATAACACGCGTTAAGTAAAAATCGTGAGATAAACACCAAACACTTCATTTAAGCATTTTAGCCTGTAAATTGGTGTTAAATTATATTGCAGTCCAATTTTGCAAAATAAATAATAATCGAAGGAAAAGACTGTCTAGGAAGATAAAAATTATTAAACTTTGTCAAACAATTTATTAAATCGTCTTCTTTGAATTAATTTCCTAAAAAATATCTGTTTAAAGTATACCTATGATTTGCAGAAAGGTTAATTAAAGGGCATTAAATGAATTGCGGGAAAATGTACGCCTGATTGATTTATGAAAGAAGCAAATAATGTGATTGACATTTTTTTTAGTATAAATTACCTAAGCAGCTGGCGCTTGGAAGGAAATCCCAAGGAGTTTACCTACGTCAAATCGGATTAGTTAGAAGTTTTTTTACTTTGCTAATTAATGTTTCAGTTTTTGTATTATGTATACAGAGTCTTATAATAGCGTGTCGGGCTACCATATCAACTGCTTAGGTATGTTAAACTATAAATAAAACATATTATTATTTCAGAAAAATATTTTTTAATGTACAGGATGGCCAAAGTTGACCTTTTTAAATGGAATGCCCGGTATTTTTACCATATTTACAGCCCTAAGATAATATTGCTCTCGAATCGTCGCTTTGGGAGAAAAATATTGGAGTTTAAAGGAACAGTAAACTTAAAAATATTAATTTTTCAAAAATTAGTCTAATTGATAGTTTATAGCATTTTATAAATGTTGCCGTAAATAAAATTGCCCCAAAGACCTTCAATTCGTTGCTAGAATCGGTTTGAATGAGGGGCGTGACGTCATTTGTGATACAGCTGCCCGCTCGTGCTTGCCAGCCTGCAGTGATCTTATGGATCTCGCGCCGTAGAAATAATTATTGTTTCTTCTGTAACTTTTGAACGAGTGGATGGATTTCAAAAATTGTTGCATTGGTTTACAGAGGATTTCATACTCCTTAAAATGATGCTTCACAAAGGGTCCAAATGTAATTTAAAATTTTTGTCAAAGGGCACTACGTGTGAATACATTTTTGGGAGCAGAATTTTTAAAGAAGACCTTTCATGTGGTGATAAGAAAAATTGGTGTTCAACAGTCAAAGACCAGCTTCAACTTTATATAAGGGTTTGTGCCGAAATTTGAAAATTTCTAAATTCCTAAACTCTATTACACAAATTATTGGTGACTCCGTGTGTAATATCTGACTTAATGGTAGTAAATAATGATCAAAGAATGTTTTATTCATCTTAGAAACTACAGAGGGATAAACCATTCTAAAACGACCATAAAAATTAGGGCATTTTTGGGCAAAGTTGACTTTTTTTAAATAAGATGCCCGGTATATTTTAGCATATTTACAACCCCTTTCGGAGCCTTTGTTAATCCCTAAAATATTACGGCTTTTGAGTATTTGGTTTGGGAACAAAAAAATATTTTTTAAAAAAATTGGAGTTTACATCACTACTTAAAAATTCCCCATTTACATGGATGCGTTTTTATAAGAAAAAAAGGCAGCAGAGAAGCGGCTGGAACCTCCCCAACGCGTGGGTTTTTGATTTCAGGGACTTCTGTTTAAGATTCTAAAGTTGATATGCCTAAATGGCACTTCCCGTTGACTAATTGCTCCCAAAAGCCTTTCAGCTCTTCAACGGGTCACCTCACCTCCATTTACCAAATTTCGGGCAAATCGATCCACTAGTTTGGGCTATAAAGTGGTTTCAGTGTTATTACAAAATTTCGATTTTTCTACCCAAAGGGTTCTAAATGCGAATAAATTTTGTCTCATTTAAAACCAGAAATTGAAGACCTTTCTGATGGTGACCTCGATAGTGACAATAAATCTTTCAAAAACTTGTTTTGGATGGGTAAATTAGAGAATAATTTTAAATTTCGAAATTGGTGTGCCAAAACGGCACTTTCCGTGGGCCGATTGAATCCAAAATTTGTTCACCTCTTCGACGTGTAATACAATCCCCTTGTGCAAAATTTCAGCCAAATCGGTTCAGGGGCTTGGGCTGTACCGCGATTTTAAAGTCCGATAAAAATCAATTTTTTTTTATTTTTGGTCAAAAGGGCACTAAGAATGAATGCATTTTTAGAAGCAGAATTTGAAGGCCTTTCCTATCGTGACGTGAAAAATGGGGGTTTGCATTTAAAATTTAAAAGTTGATGTGCCAAAATGGCATTTCTGGTTGCACGATTGGCTCCAAAAGCTTTTCAGATCTAAGTTGGGTTATCACATGCACACGTACCAAATTGTGTGTGGCGTGTTTACGAACGTACGTACGTACGTACGAACGTACGTACATACATACAGACACATTTTAAAAACCACTTTTTTGGGCTCCTCAGACCTCAAAACGTATAGATCCGGTCTTATCTCAAATTCGAAAATTTTAGTGATTGCAGTAACCTCCCTTTTTTTTTAAATGGTGAAGTGGAGTGGGGAGGTTAATAAGATGAGGACGTTGTTGTACAGGCCTTTAGGAAGCTCTGGTCTTTTCGTCATTTCGTACAGGGTGTTCAAGATACATTTTCAAAATTTGAGAATTTTGAAGTCGTTTTTCCCAACTTTTTCAAATGGAACACACTGTATATTTTCAGCTAGTGTAATGTAGAATTTATAAACGCATATTTTAACCTCCCCACTCCACTTCAACATTTAAAAAAAAGGGAGGTTACTGCAATCACTAAAATTTTCGAATTCGAGATAAGACCGGATCTATACGTTTTGAGGTCTCAGGAACCCAAAAAAGTGGTTTTTAAAATGTGTCTGTATGTATGTACGTACGTACGTACGTTCGTACGTTCGTAAACACGCCACAGCCCAAACTACTCGACCGATTTGGCTGAAATTTGGTACGTGTGCATGTGATAACCCAACTTAGATCTGAAAAGCTTTTGGAGCCAATCGTGCAACCAGAAGTGCCATTTTGGCACATCAACTTTTAAATTTTAAATGTAAACCCCCATTTTTCACGTCATCATAAGAAAGACCTTCAAATTCTGCGTCTAAAAATGTATTCATTCTTAGTGCCCTTTTGACTAAAAATTAAAAAAAAATTGATTATTTTCGGACTTTAAAATCGCGGTACAGCCCAAGCCCCGCAACCGATTGGTCTGAAATTTTGCACATGGAGATTGTATTACACGTCGAAGAGTTGAACAAATTTTGGATTCAATCGGCCCACGGAAAGTGCCGTTTTGGCACACCAATTTCGAAACTTAAAATTATTCTCTCATTCACCCATCAAAAACAACTTTTTGAAAGATTTATTGTTATCATCAGAAAGGTCTTCAAATTCTGGTTTTAAATGAGATAAAATTTATTCGCATTTAGTACCCTTTGGGTAGAAAAATCGAAATTTTGTAATAACACTGAAACCACGTTGTAGCCCCAAACTACTGGAGCGATTTGTCCGAAATTTGGTACATGGAGGTTAGGTAACCCATTGAAGAGCTGAAAGATTTTTGGGAGCAATTGGTCCACGGGAAGTGTCATTTAGGCATATCAACTTTAAAATCTTAAACACAAGTCACGGAAATCAAAGACCCATGCTTTGGGGAGGTTCCAGCTGCTTCTCTGCTGCCTTTTTTTGTAATACAAACATGTTGGTTATTTTCATCCGTTTTCGGGTTACAACAACAATTCCCAAAAATTCCTTTGAGTTCCCAAGAATTCTTCTGAATTTCCAAGAATTCCTCTTGATTTCCAATAATTTCTTTAAATTTCCAAAGAATTTTCCAAATTTCACAAAGAATTCCTCTGAATTCCCAAAAATAATTCCAAAGAATTCCTCCGACCCTCAAAGAATTCCTTTAAATTTCCAAGAATTCATTTGAAATTCATAAGAATTCTTCTGAATTTCCAAGAATTTCTCTAAATTTCCAAAGAATTTCGACTTTCCAGGAATTTCTCTGAATTCCTGAGTCTTCCTGTTGAATGGCTCTGAATTCCCAAAGAATCTCTCCGACTTCCCAAGAATTTCTCTGAATTCCCAAGAATTCCTCTGTTGAATTATTCTGAATTCCCAAAGAATTTCTATGACTTTCCAAAGATTTCCTCTGACTTCACAAGGAAATCCTGCCTTTCGAAAGAATTTCTCTGATTTCCCAAAGAATTTCTTCGACTTCCCAAAGAATTCCTCTGAATCCCCAAGAATTTTCCAAATAATTTCTCTGAATTCCTGAGACTTTCTGTTAAATTATTCTGAATTCCCAAAGAATTCCTGTGACTTCCCAAAGATCTCCTGACTTTATAAAGAATTCCTCTGATTACCCAAACAATTTCTATGGCTTCCCAAAGAATTCCTTTGATTTCCCAAGAATTTCCCTGAATCCTAAACATTCCTGAGACTTCGTGATGAATTCGTCTGAATTCCCAAAGATTTCTTCTGACTTCCCAAAGAATTCCTGATTTCCCAAAGAACTTCTCTGATTTCCCAAAGAATTCCTCTGAATTCCCAAAGAATTTCTCTGAATTCCCAAGAATTCCTTTGAAATTCTCAAGAATTCTTCTGAATTCCACTGAACAACAACATTCTTGTAGGCTAGACCGCACGCTAAATTAATTTTTTCACCAACATATTTTGTCGTTTTACATTTTTTTTCTCACGTATTATATTATATTTTGTTCTAGTAAAAAAAAGTAAAAAAAACAAGCTTCAGATTTCGTAATATATAATTCTTAAAATCAACGTTATTGGTACCTAATTGGGTAAGTTAGTCTAGAGTCGACATACATAATTTAAATTTCTCTTTTATGTCAATAATTTCTATTGTTTTATTATTTATTTCTGAAAAAGTAAAAGAAAGTAGCCTTTCTGTGTGCTAAACGCAGGTAAAGCTGGTACCTATCTTGACTGATGTTTTCAACGAGCGATCAATTTCTGCAGGGCCTATTATAAAGTACATTTTTGAAACAGCTCTGATCAGTGCAAAAAAGAAAACTTTGATTTTGTGTCAAAGCAATTTTGAAATAATAAAGCAAACTTATCGCACATGAGCATGATTAGCGATCCACTGCAAACAATTTTGCAAGACTGGGTTACACGTAGATAAACAACAATAAAAGAGTAGCCGACAAGATCTGTGCCCAGATGGATGGCCCCAGAACAGGTCGCATACCTACCACATTTTTTCTTATTTTCAGGGCGCGCGAATTCACGTTTTTCGCATCTCAGACGCGAAATGTCTAATAATTAATTATCAACAACAAAAGGACGATTACAAGGCATGCATCATGTAGGTACTTATGAGTGATTAGAATTTTCCTGCATTACTGCAGAGATGCCTGATAAGAGGTTAATGTTTTGTTTCAATAAAATTATTGTGCGATTAATGCCGCGTCAGCAAATTCGCGACAGACCTACATCATTATTTCCTACGAGCATAAGATCACGTAGTCACCAACCTGAGCCTACTCCACTTCGCCCCTTTTCTTAGTCCCGTAACTAAGCCATTCACCGGCCTCCACTTCCAGTATCTTTATAAAACGGCCACTTTTACGACTTGCCGTACTGCGGACATTGCTTTGAAGGAAACGAAACGGCAAGATTTCAAGGCAAAAGGTTTATTGTTGCCTGGAGAATTCGTAATCGCAGTTCTAGATACTCAAAAATGAATCAGTCTGAATTTTGAACAGGTGGGGGTCCTTAGATAACAATCGAGTGTAACGAACCCATCTGACATCATTGTTTTAAAGATGCAAAAAATTAACTTTTGAGAATTTATTGGAATTTCTTCTTCTAAGATGATTTTCTTAGAATTCTTCTTCCTATTTTTCCCCGCTTTCCGCTCATAGAAGCAGATATTGTTTTGCTCATCAGTCCCAAAAAGAGTTTCGGGCCTAAAGCTCAAGGCTGTTTTTCATTTTTGAAACTTTCCTGCTCCACGACAATAGACAATTGGACAGCTTTTTGCATAAAGGAACCAAACCACAAACTTCAAATTTTTAAACTGAAGTCATAATCACATTATTTGCACTATAGTTTTTCATTAAAAAAATGCTAATCCACGAAATTGTCTTTATATCGGCTAAAACTAGGTGGAACCAATCCACATGTTTTGCTAACCCTAATCATTAGTTCTGCAGAAGGGAACCAACCCTGCTTGAACATTATACGTATACAGGGTTAGTAGTTCATTTTCTCTGTTGTGTGTGGCTTGAAACCTATGCACAGTTGAAAGGAAGGAATTCAAAAAGATTTATAAAAAAATCACTTCCATTTTAAACGGAAATGACCCTAGTTTTGCTTTTTCAAATGGAAACCTACATTTTTCTCAATTCGGAATCTACGAATTTCTTTAAGTTCAAAAAATATCACATTTTACCGTGATGGCCACTCTAGATTTTCAAAAACATCGAAGATTTCAGTGCAAATTCCGAATGTTTGAAAAGCGTAATAACGCCCCTCACCTTTATTTCCTCGATACAAATTTAACTACTAAATTTAATTATCCAGGTGAATTTGCGTCAAAAATAATGTATTTTTTATTTTTCAGAAATCTAAATTTTTCACTGATTTGTTCGACGTTCTTGAAAATCTGAGGTAACTGTGATTGCACTTCCGGTCAAGTGCGCCACATAGTTTGAACTTTAATTGTTAGACTCCGAATCCGCTGAGAAAAATGTAGTTTCCAATTGAAAAAACTAAATTTCGATTATTTCGGGTTAAACCGGAAATGGAAAAAAATTCTTACAAATGTTGTGTGAAGCATCCCTTTTCTTTTTTACTGAATTAAGGTGGTTCTGTGCTGGTTCTCTTCTTCAATAACAATGCGCCATGAAGACGTGCATTTTTAATTGTTTTCATTTTAACAAATTTGAAATTGAATAAAGGGAGCATCGAAACGTCGGCCTATTCAAACTTAATTTTTAGGCTTGTCCCGAACCTCAGAACTACCTTCAATTCTTACAAATATTTTTGAATTCCGTGCACTTTCAACTGTGGATAAATACTAAGTTTCAAAGTAAAATCTTAAGAAATAACACTCAGGGACTTTGTACTAACCCTGTGCCATTCGGTTGCAACAATTGAATGAAAAATATTCCTATGAACTTATTCTAGATTTTTAGATTACTGCTTTCCATTTTTTTTATTGGTAAAACAAACTTTTTTAAGTGACTAAAAAAGTTTACATTCTGTACGAATACGGTTCCTTTCTGCAGAAACCTGATATCCATTTAAACAAGTTTGCAGAAAGGAACCAATGATTCTAAATGCCTTCCTTTTCAATGTTCAAAATTTTGTTGCCGGTATCTGTATTTCGCCGAGTTTTAATTAATAAGCATATTTTAATATACAGGGTGTTATTTTTAAAACTTCCCACCTTGAATATCTTTGGATGTAATAAAGATATTGAATTGAAATAAAAGTTGGCCAATCTCGCACGGAGGGGGACATTTGTGCGTATATTGAGGGAATTTTTTCCATTTCCGGTTTAACCGGAAATTACCTTAACTTTATTTTTTCAAATGGAATATCCATATGTAGTACTGGGGGGTAAACTGCTAACCGTATTTTGTACACCAGACATCCTCTGAAATCCTCGGACTTCCCCCTGAAATTCTCGGATTTTCCCCTAAAATCCTCGAATTTCCCCCTGAAATCCCCGGACTTCCCCCTAAATTGTACACCTGACATCCCCAGCAGTTTGCCCCCCATGTAGTACTTACCTTGAATTGTCGTCGTCAAATTGCAGCCACAGAGACTTTTGAGGTTAGAATACTTTGTCAACAATCACTGCGCATGCGTAAGACACATTGATGACTCATATTAATACACGATATTGTCTAGTAATACCCAGTATTACCTAGTACTACCCCAATATTTCCCAGTATTACCAGGTATTATCCAGTATTACCAGGTATTATCCAGTATTACCCGGTATTACCCAGTATTACCCGGTATTGGTATTACCCAGTACTACCCGGTATTACCCAGTATTACCCATGGCTTGTACATCAAATTACCTACGCGGTTGGCCCCTCGGTTTTAGACCATCCCCAATTCCAAGGAAAATTTTTTTGATTTCTTTTAATGAGTGGAAAAGGTGCCGAGGATCAATATCTCGGGACCCTTTTGTCGTTTTCTGCCGATAACACTTCTTCCTCCAGGAATTAAAAAATTACTTTTTTTTCATTAACTCCCTGATAACTTCTTCATTCATCAACCAATTTTCAAGATCGTGGGCTCTTTGTAACCATAAAGAATTGGCTAAACAGAAAACCCCCAAAGAAGTCTCCTAGCACAAAAATGCAAAATGGTAGAAGGTAAAGAAATCACCATAAAATTTTAAACACGTTTTATGTCGAACATTAACAACGAATCCTCTTTCTCCCGTCTCCAGCTAGAAAGGGCTTTCTCGAGGAGTATTTTGATGCGTTATTTGAGAATGTTACGTTAACACTTGGTCAAAAAGAACAAGAATTTTGATTCATTTTCTGACAGATAAAACACAAAGTTTTCACATGAATCTGATTTATAATTTAAGCCAATTGCTGTTGAAAATCATCTGAAGTCTACCCTAAGAGAATTTTAATTCTCAATAATACTGCTCATGCAAGTTTTTTTGCCCTCCTTAAAGAGCAAGAGAAAACCAATGGTCTTAAATTAATGCAGTGCGACCCTTCCTTTAAGTTTCCATAGCGACATTATGATAGTGTGTATTCGATTCAAAAACAATAATGCAATAATGACACTTTAATTGTCACATCCTTGCACTGTCGCCCTATATCGTCATAGAAACTCATGGAAGGGCTGGCTTCATTAATTTAAGACCGTTGGCTTTATCCTTCAGAACGGGAATCAAAATTCTTGTCCTTTCTTTAAACAACTAAACAACTAAAAAGAAATTATTCTCGTACTTTGAACTAGAATCTTAAGGGTTTCTTTTTCATGCCACTCTGTCATTTGAGATTATTTGATTGGATTTCTGATATGATTCATTCAGCGCAGTCATCTTTTTTTCTTTCAGTCATCTTTTACCTTGTTACATTTTCTTTTCTTTCCTTACATTTCGGTTTTGTAAATTGTAATTTGTAAATTTAACCGTTTGAAACATTTGTATTTTGTAAATTGTCCACTATAGGCCATAGGCCTGCTGGAAATCTATATATTATTAAAAAAAAAAAAGGCAGCAGAGAAGCGGCTGGAACCTCCCCAACGCGTGGGTCTTTGATTTCAGGGACTTCTGTTTAAGATTCTAAAGTTGATATGCCTAAATGGCACTTCCCGTTGACTAATTGCTCCCAAAAGCCTTTCAGCTCTTCAACGGGTCACCTCACCTCCATTTACCAAATTTCGGGCAAATCGATCCACTAGTTTGGGCTATAAAGTGGTTTCAGTGTTATTACAAAATTTCGATTTTTCTACCCAAAGGGTTCTAAATGCGAATAAATTTTGTCTCATTTAAAACCAGAAATTGAAGATCTTTCTGATGGTGACCTCGATAGTGACAATAAATCTTTCAAAAACTTGTTTTGGATGGGTAAATTAGAGAATAATTTTAAATTTCGAAATTGGTGTGCCAAAACGGCACTTTCCGTGGGCCGATTGAATCCAAAATTTGTTCACCTCTTCGACGTGTAATACAATCCCTTTGTGCAAAATTTCAGCCAAATCGGTTCAGGGGCTTGGGCTGTACCGCGATTTTAAAGTCCGATAAAAATCAATTTTTTTTTATTTTTGGTCAAAAGGGCACTAAGAATGAATGCATTTTTAGAAGCAAAATTTGAAGGCCTTTCCTATCGTGACGTGAAAAATGGGGGTTTGCATTTAAAATTTAAAAGTTGATGTGCCAAAATGGCATTTCTGGTTGCACGATTGGCTCCAAAAACTTTTCAGATCTAAGTTGGGTTATCACATGCACACGTACCAAATTTCAGCTAAATCTGTCGAGTAGTTTGGGCTGTGGCGTGTTTACGAACGTACGTACGTACGTACAAACGTACGAACGTACGTACATACATACAGACACATTTTAAAAACCACTTTTTTGGGCTCCTCAGACCTCAAAACGTATAGATCCGGTCTTATCTCAAATTCGAAAATTTTAGTGATTGCAGTAACCTCCCTTTTTTTTAACCTCCCCACAACCAATATAAAAATGGGAGGTTACTGCAATCAGTCCAAAATTCGAAATTGAGATAACACCAGATCTTTACGTTTCAAGGTCTCAGGTTCACGAAAAAGTGGTTTTTAAAAAATGTCTGTGTGTATGTACGTACGTACGTACGTACGTACGTATGTACGTATGTGAGCACGATTTCTCGGAAACTACCGAACGGATTTTAGTGAAATTTGGTATGCAGGTTAGTGTTGGCCTTCTGGTGAGCCCAGTTAATTTTGTTGCGAATCCGAAGAAGCCAAGTGCCTTTTAGGCATGTAAACTATGAAATTTGACTGATGAACACTAATTTTTCTTAACAGCGCATGAAAGGTCTTGAAATTCTGTATCTGAAAGTGTACTCACACTTAGCGCCTTTTTGGCATAAAATCGAAAAATTCGAAGTATTGAGGAAACATTAAATAACACGCTACAGCCCAAACTGCTGGATCGATTTGGCTGAAATTTGGTAGGTAGAGATACCGTCACCCGCCGAAGAGCTGATTTAATTCTGGTGGCAATCCGAGGGCGGCAAGTGCCATTTTGGTATATCAACTTTGAAATTTGAATAATGAACTCCTATTTTCTCTATCAGCACATGAAAAGTCTTCAAATTTAGTTTTCAAAATTGTACTCAACCTTAATGCCCTTTTGGCAAAAGATCGTAAAATTCAGAAAACTCACAGAAAACACATTTGGTTTGGTGGAGTAAAACTTAGGCATAGTAAATAGTAAAATTTAAGTGATATTAGTGATAGGATTGGATCATTCACCAAGTGGGGAGGTTCCAGCCGCTTCCGTAGCTGCCAATTTTTTTAAATGGTGAAGTGGAGTGGGGAGGTTAAAATGACGCATTAAAATACTCCTCGAGAAAATCCTTTCTAGCTGTAGACGGGAGAATGAAGATTCGTTGCAAATGTTCCACATAAAACGTGTTTAAAATTTTATGATTTCTTTACCTCCTACCATTTTGCATTTTTGTGATAGGAGACTTCTTTGGGGGTTTTCTGTTTAGCCAATCCTTTATGGTTACAAAGAGCCCACGACCTTGAAAATTGATTGATGAATGAAGAAATTATCAGGGGGTTAATGAAAAAAAAGTTATTTTTTTATTCCTGAGGGAAGAAGTGTTATCGGTAAAAAACGACAAAAGCGTCTCGAGATATGGATCGCATGCACCTGTTCCACTCATTAAAAAAATTCAATAAATTTTTTGGTGGAATTGGGGATGGTCTAAAACTTCACATTTTTGCAAGTTGTTTGGAAACAACCATGTCGAGCCATGGATGAAACCCCCAACCCTCTTATGATAACAATGGAATGAAAGCAATAAAACGATCTTGCTAATGTAAAAAAGCGATTGATTGCGGCGATGTGTAAAAAGTTATAGTCATTTGAACAGACGCGAGAATTTTAGCCTGAAAGGTTCATTTAACCACCAGTCAATCAATATTTATTTGGTGACTACACTTTCTCTCTCTGTAATATCAATATAATAAATTGTGCCTCTTTCCCTAACAACAGTTTAAAGATACGTACACTTTTCTTGTTTTTCCCTATTAATCTCTCTTTTGAAACATTCTATTGCAGACACCAAAATACCTAGTTTCTTCCTTTCTTGTTGATGTCTATGCTGGACAAAAACTCAACCTCTAATGATTCAAAAATACATCAAATAAAGCTAAGATACTTATACTTTTGGGTTCAAGGTGCTAAGTACTAAACATAGATTTTGTCTCCCAAGTACATTTGAACTTTGAATCAAATTTCAGATCCTCGCATCCAGATCTCTAAATGTGGCACCTTTGTTTATCGCTCTTGTCACGGAAAGTTTTACCAAAATCAGTTGAAAATAGCTAACGTCAGTCAATCACTTGAGAGTGCTCCGATTTTAGATATTTTCTCACTTTGATTAGCAGTTATTTTCGGCGCCAATTTTCTATAAGGTTTTGTAGTAAATTTGCGTCATCAATTTAACGCACTATTACACCAAGAGCCAACTGCAGAGAAGTAAAAATATCCTAAACGCTTTGCGTCAAGATTTACTCTTTTTACGTGCCATTTTGCAGGTACTAAAATGTTATCACGTCTGATAAAATATTTCAAAGTATTTCAATAGTTTAATTTTTAAATAAAATTTGGTGTAGGTCCAGATGCAGACGTGACTAGAGAACCGTATCCAGTGATAATAAGAATTCAAAGAATGATGACTCTAATGGATTTTGTGTCATGAACCCAACATGAAGCATGCAAAGGTGAAAAGATTACTGCATTACACATGTAATGAAAAAAATATGTCGTAATCTGTCTCAGAGTTAGCTTTCGCTCTCGAGTCGTTGCAAAGAGACTAGAGAAAGCAAATCTTGAAGATCTGACCCGTGAACGCTAAAATTCGAGGCGATGGCCAGGGATCAAAATAGCATGGAAGGCATTCATAATCATTAGGCGTGATAGTTTTATCAAAATTAACCTTGTAACTCGCCAATTTTTAGCTGTTGGAAGATTGGGGATGCCCTAGAAACTGCCATATCAGGTGATCACTGAGACGATATGGATCTAATCAATTTGTCTGCACGATTTTACTCCTGATATTCAGAATTTACTTAATCTTTCGCCAAGGTTTGACTTGATATATTATTTTTAAAGAATCTGGATTAATGATGGCGGTTTAAAGCATCTTGATAATGTCTAAAAACCAATTTTGGAAATCTTGAAGACGCGATAAGAAATTCAGTACGCGTACAATTTTCTTTTTTTGAATCCATCTATCGGATGTCCCAAAAAAACCGGACAAAATATTTTTGGGAATAAGTCTCCCATTTCTTAACCGATTTGGATGAGCGTGGTCTTAAATTAAAGCCAAAGAATCAGGCTTTCGACTGTATGAGAAACTACGGCAGATGGCGCTGCCGTAGTAGTCCTATTGATACTTGCTTTAAAGGTTTATTTTAGCTGCATGGGGATTGGTCAGTCAACGACCAATCGGTATGACACTCGAATAGCCTTGAAGATCTTTCTTTTTTGTTCAAAAATCCTTTTTCAGAAGTCGATTTGGCTTAAGCATTAATTTTCTGTAATTTTTAAAAAAAATGTGTTTATGAGTATTTTCACGCAAAGAACAGTAATGCATATAAATCTTAATATGGTGAAAACAGTGGCGCGGATGCCAGTGGGGGGCAACTGAACAGTCATCATTGAAAATTAAGCCCTATGTGCATCAATGTTACTTTTGGTTATGGAAGCATGAAAATACGCAAAAACACTTTTTTTTAGAAAAATCACAGAAAATTAATGCTTACACCAAATGGATTTCTGAAAAAAGATTTATGAAGAAAAAAGAAAGATGTTCAAGGCTATTTGGGTCTCATAACCACTGGTTGTTTCCCGACCAATCCCCACGCACCAAAAATAAGCCTTAAAGACAAGTATCGATAAGGCTGGTACAGCAGCGCCATCTGTCGACGTTTCTTGCAAAGTTCGAAAGCCTGATTCTTTAGCTTTAATTTAATACCAAGTCTATCCAAATTGGTTAAGAAATGGCTGACTTATTTCAAAGACTATTTTGTCCGGTTTTTTTGGGACACCCGATATTAAAAATAAATAGGAGAGTGCGAGAATTGTTAAATTCAGTCAGGATCCTAATAAAACAGGAAAATGTGCCAGAGGGGAAGAATTTAGCTTTAGCACCCTTAAAAAATTGGAATAAAATCTTGCAAGATTCCGCACAGATTTTAAAAGTTAAATCAGAAATTGCGCAGGTTTTGGACTTTGACTACTTTGCCACCCATAGAATTTACAGGCAGCACTTAGTCAGGCAACGAGTATATGATATCTGGATAGACTATTGACCTGATATTGTTGATATTATTTAAGTTACGCTGTGGAATGGAAAATGCCGACGATCTCTCATTAAAACCGTCTAGACTCTAAAAAATTTTTACTGGAAATTTCCAATTGACAAATGGAAATTGAACGGGAAATTTCCAATTGGTAACTGGAAATTTCCAGTTGCTTATTAAACGCGTGAAAGGCTTGAGGGTACAAATTCAAAGTCTAAATAATATACCGGTGACAACGAGACTACGTACGCTCCAATAACTTTTTCAATTATTGACATAAAAATCTAAAAATTTTTTGACATACATTGCTGGCAATCGAACTCGATTTTTCTATTAATCGGTTAATCGATTTTTGATTAATCGCGATTTCTGTGCTAATCGAAAATCGATTAATCGATTTTCGATTTTAAAATCGACTTCGATTTCAGAATCGACTATAAAATCGACGATAAAACAATCAATAGTAAATAGAAGTCAAAAATTAAAAAATGAGACCCCTTTGAAATCGGCTTCGATTTTGAAATCGAAATCGATTAACCGATTTATGTCGAAATCGATTTTGGTTAAAATCGATTAATCGATTTCATAAATTTCTCGATTTTGCCAGCACTAAATGCAACTCTACCGCTTCCGGTTACGCCGGAAATGGCTTTACTTTGAATTTTTAAAAGGGACCCCAGTATATTTTTATATTTTTGAAATCTAGAGGTCATTCTGAGTATTATGTAGTGTCATTTTAGAGTTTTTTCTTGTTTTTTGAGAAATTTTGTTGTAGATCTACACCTTTTCCAATTGGATTTGAGAAACGGTCACATTTATTTGAGAAAGTGAAATTTGTATTTGATATTTGCCACTTGTAATTGAGAATGTAGCAGATGTAATTCAGATTAATCAATTATATTCAAGTAAGATATAATTGATTAATTCTTAATTACAACATACGTTTTCTCAAATAAAAATTGTAATTCTGAATTACAACTGTTATTTTCTCAAATTTAATTAATATTTCTGAATTACAATTAAACATTTCTCAAATAAAACTCATTAATCTCTTAAATACAATTGGAAAAGGTGTAGTCTGAAAACTTTTGAAGGGGTACATGGACCTAACACTAGAAACAAGGAAAATTTTATCTTGAAACACAAAAACGACAAAAAGGCTCAAAACACGATTTTTTTTTAACTTTAATTACGTACAATAAATTACCAAATAAAATAAGGCAATCATACCGGGATATCGGTGATTGGGATGGAATGGAACTACTTTTTTCTTGTATTATTTAAGAACAGTTTATTTTGGTTAAACCAGTTCTGCAAACGAGTTAAAAATTCGGTTACACTGTCCACCACCTTATCTTCCAAAAGAATCGAAGTGTCTTCTGCATAAATCGAGAATTTGATTGGATTAAATTGATGTGGAAGGTCGTTTACAAGCACTAAAAATAGAAGTGGGCCCAGGACCGACCCTTGTGGTACCCCAACCAATATATTTTCCGTTTTCGCGATTTGTTAAATAATGCGCTGGTCCCCTAATTCCTTATCGTTCTAATTTGAGTAACAATATACTGTGATCCACACAGTCGAAGGCTCGTGAGAGATCCCAGAAGATACCTAAAGTTTTTGTTTTATTTTCAAAACTTTAATATTTCTTCGTAAAATGAATATAACGTCGATCGATTTTATTAACTTGCTGCGCTGAAGCGTAGAAGTTAAAAACTGTGAATTGGGATGAAAAACCTGAGATGATCCTTTACAGTGTTTACAGTAGAAAATTAACAAAAAACCACAAAAATTTACGAAGTCTGCAGAATTAGCGCATTCCAGAAGGTTGAAAAATACTGGAGGATGGACAAGATGAGAAGACCAAGGCAATAAAAATTTACTGCAGTTAAGTAGAAATACCAAAAGAACATGGAATTTTGCGAATTTTGCAAATTTATGTTATGTAGGGGTTGAAATATTGTGAATAGAGTTGAGAAGTTGGAAAGAGTGAAAATATAATCCAAATGAGTTGTTCAGAATTCAATTTTGGTGCCCTACGCCGAATTTCAAGTCAAAATTTGGATTTTGATTTTCCAAAAAAATTTTTAAGCTCGCTTTTGTCCGTTTGTGTTAAAGGTATCGATAGAAAATATTGAGGAAAAGTTGTTCAAAAGTCATACGTTTAACAGCTTAAATGCAAAATTCGCAATTTATTATTTTTAAATTAGGATTTTTCCCGATTTCCCTAAAATAAAAAATTCGAATTTTGAATTTAAACTTTGCATATGAAATCAAAACATTTGACTGTCTTCATCTTAAGTGAGGCACACTGTATTTGTATGAAATTTGACACACATATACATTATACATATAGCGTGATAAACTGTAATATTTGACCGAGAGAGAGTTTGAGTCACTTCTGGTTTCAGCGGAAATGTATATCTAAATTTTAAATGGAACTTTTGAAATATTTTCTAGTTCAGAATGAAATTCTGAGTATTGCAGAATTTTTTTTATTCAAATTTCCGATTTAATTTTCCCGAAAAACTTGATTTTTATTTCTTTATCTAGAGTGCTATGGATTATAAACTAACTATAATCTAGATAAACGATTTCCAAATTACTAATTTTTCGAATGGAATCGGAACAAGGACCTTTTAGATTAAAACAGTATCAAATTAGATGGCAATTATTTTTATTTTACAATGGCCTACTACTTTTACGGTTTACGTGTAACATTTAATTAGGAAAAACAATAACTTCATTCCATATCTATTGATTACATGTTTCATTTTAATCATTCAAATCTTACACCATTATATTCCTAAGAAAACCGTATATAAAAAATGAGTAATTTGGAAAAAACTGCTTTGCGTTCTTTCAAACGAATCAGGATGAAAAGTAACAGGTAGAAGCAGAAGCCTAAAATAAATTTTGATGAGGTGTTTGATGACTCTAGGCTCTAGGTTAGTTTTTGAGGGAGAATAAAAATTTAAAAGGGGCGAGAATTAATCGTAGTTAAGTAGAATGCGAAGGAGGTTGAAGAAGCGAAAGAGGCAAAAATAATCCAAATGAATAAAATGTATTAAGTACTTAACGAAGAAATACAAAATTGAGCAAATTTTGCAAAATGAACGGTTGGGTAGGTTGAAAAATTGTGAAGGGGGATGAAAAATCAAAGGGAGTGAAAATTAACTTTAGTTAAGCAGAACTAGCGAAAGTAACAGTCTGTCTAAATTTAGCTTTTTGAGGGTTCACATGTCGTAAAAGGGGTAAAAAAATTGTGGATGGGTTAAAAATTAATGATAATGACTTAGAAAAATGACCGAAAAATCACAAAAACGCTCGGAAAAAAACGGCAGCTACGGAAGCGGCTAGAACCTCCCCACTTGATGAATGATCCAAAAGGGCACTGAGTTTAATTGCGTTTTTGGAAATAGAATGTGCTGATAACTCAAAAGGTTATCATTTTTCAAATTTCATAGATGACATGCCAAAAAGGCACTTGTAACTGGCCGATTGCCGCCAAAATTAAATAAATTTTCCTGCTTGCTACGAACCTTAAAGCGTTTTCTGCGATTTTTAAAATTTTTACGATTTTTTGCCAAAAGAGCACTAAGTTTGACGACATTTGAAGACATTTCATGTGCTGATAGAAAAATGAGAGTTTATCATTCAAATTTCAAAGTTCATATGCCAAAATGCCACTTTCCGTTCGCCGATTGCCACCAAAATTAGATCAGCTATTCGGCTGGTAATGGTACCTACCAAATTTCAGCCAAATCGATTTAGTAGTTTGGACTGTAGCGTGTTATTTAATGTTTCTTCGAAATTTCGACTTTTTTGATTCTTGCCAAAAGGCGCTATGTGTGAATACGTTTATAAATACAGAATTTTAAGACCTTTCATGTGCTGATAAGAAAAATTGGTGTTCATGAGTCAAATTTCATAGTTGGTGTACCAAAATGCGAATCGACAAGAAAATTAACTGGGCTCTCCAGAAGGCAAACACTAACCCCCATTCCAAATTTCATTAAAATCCGTTCGATAGTTTTCGAGAAATCTTGTTCCCATACGTACATACACACAGATGCGTATTTGTTGCTTTTAACATGAAAAAGATGAACGAAGTAACGGCCCTAAAACACTTGAAAACATTAATTGATTTTGAAAGTATTTGTATTAAGACCTTTGCAAAACTTAGTAGAACGTGCAGTTTCAAGCGTTTACGGGATTATCCAAATGATTCTAGAAATTTTATTTGGACAATTTGGAAGGGATATTTGTATTGCAACCACAACCACTAATAGTAATAGGTACTCCACAAATGAAGCGTATCAGAAAAAATCCTCGATCGTTCCACGAAAGTAAAGGTGCTCAGGGAAAACTCCAAGACGCAAACAATTTTTTTATAAACGTGAAATCACAGGTGCTTCATATTGACAATGATATAATAAGTAAGCACGAGCTTGTCATGCCCTCAAGGAAACAAAGAAACAGTCAACCAGATAATTACATATCATTGAGCATCGATAACAGTCCTTGGATGCAAAATAATAATAATAAGATGCTAGCGGAACTGAACTTGGAACCTTTTCTTGGATCCATTCCAACAGCACGTATTTTGCTAATGCGAATACGCGAGGATCGGCTAATTTTGCATAGCATATGATTTCTGACGTAGTTCTACTGTTTTGCACTTACACCTACATCTAATAATTTCGATTGTTATTACATTACAAAAAATCGTAAAAATGCAGTTTTGGTTTATCTGCAGTAATATAATTTTTTAGTGCGGAAACCTACAACGGAAATTAATTAAAAAATTGAAAAATGATATGGGCAAAGTCAAAAAACAATATAATTTTTATGATTATTACATTTTGAGGTGATAATACAATATCGGCGAATTTTGGATAACAGGTGATTTATCAATTAATTAATAAATTGACGCGGTACACGTGCGTCAAGATAGATGTTGGAGGGGGGAGTCATTCATATAAACGACTTACCCTATACCGAACCGTTCATTAGGTTTATTCCTCGATTGGCGTTGTGTGCTGGTGAGAGTGTCTTAAATTAAATTCAAAATGTGTGTTGGAAAAGTAGCCAGTGATATTGATGTTCCTGAGTTTCGGACTCGCAAACAAGTGACTGGAAAATTGAAAATAATTGATGAAAGTGGCAAACTGCAGTACCATGAGGATATCTTGGCCGTTTCCACGTATTACACCAAAGTGGTACTCTTCTGGTTTGGTGATCTCTTCAGAGCCTTCCAAGAAACAACCTTCTACAAGTAAGTCATTACTACCAGGTCAAGAAGTAATATTACTAACAAGATTGTAATTTCAGAATCCTGTTCCACACAACTCAACCTGCACATTTAGTGACTGCCTTAGCTGTGATAGTCATCTCCTTCCTATCAATTCCTAGCAAGAACCACTCGAGCCTTCAGTCACCCCTCTGGAACCTCGTTTATTTGGGATCCTTCAGCGCCCATTTCGGGGCTCAACTATGGATGACTTTCGTCTCCGGCCTTTCCCTGTATTTCGCACTACCCCGTCATACGTTTGGGAATGTCCAGCAAATTTTATTCCCCAAATACTTTCTCTTGAATTCTGCCTTGAGTTTAACGACTCTTGCAGTATTCCTCAAAGGTCATAACCACCAACTGACACAATCGACTGAAATCGCTATACAGGTAAATGAAATCATCGATAATTAAACGAAAATCTAATTTTTTCCTTTAGGCTGCTGCTATGGTGCTCTGTTTTTTGACAGAGCTAGTCATCAGACTGTATTTAACACCCCCTCTTCTGTATTTAATGGCTGTGAAAAACCAAATGGAAAAAGACGCCGGGGTTGGAATGGAAGTTGGAAAATTCCAAGGCGGATCTCTCCTCAAATGTCCGCACTATTTAAAAATTCACAAGTCATTTAGGAAAGTTCACATGACAATCGCAATGGGAAACATTGTCGCCATGGGTTGTACCATGTTACACCTGTATTATTTGTCACAGAAATTATGCACGTTGTAATAATATAGAAAATTCATTTCTTAGTACACCCCCGAATATTATGTAATTTATTTATTTATTCTCTTTTTATACAAAATAAATATTGTCCACTTTTAATCTTTTAATCAATGTACGAACGTCACCCCATTAATTTAAATTGCAAACGAAATTGGACGCTTCCGTGATATTTGCACAAGCGTTTGAACCCTCACGTAGACAGCTAAGATAAATGGTTCAGCCAGATCGAAAAGCTACCGCCTTGTTCACATAATTTATGCTAATCCGGCGTTTTGTCAGTCTAAAGCTTTTTCTAAAACCCGTTCTGGCTTTCGGTACTCACTCTTTCTTCCCACGCTTCAAAAATATTTAAACTGAAGGCTGCTTCACATAGGCCCTGACCTACGACAACTCATTCATATTTGCATGCAGCTCACATAATTATGTCAAGTCGTAAGTTTTTTAAGTAAATTGGTACCAGATTGCACAATATTATGACAACGGATGTTTTTTTTTATTAACGCTATACTGCATCATATTTTCAATTCGTTAGCGTTGGAATGCTAAACAGTAGCCCCAGAACCGCGTTTAATTCGCGTGAGTATTGTCAATAAAAATGTCGTCGAACCTAAAAAAAACTTTGAAATCTAGAAGATTCGCACTTCTGGTTTTGTCTTCAAAATGCTTTCTTGTCAAAATCAGAAATTTTCGCCTAGAAAATTAAGAAATGGTCCACGAATGCAAGTTTTTTATTTGACTTGAAGGTTTTCCAAAGACTGTTTAACGTTTATTCCACGTGCAAAATTTCAATTGGTTATGATAACTTATCACTTATCAGTTAAGTACCTTTCACTTAAGTCGTCATTTTAACGTCAGTTCAGCCACAACCAGGGGGTGAACTGGGAAGGGAAAAAGTAAAGTAAATCAGATGAATCTGTTGATGATGAATCTGATTTCCTCCACTCGGTTGAAGCTGACTCAGTTAACCAATTCCAGAAACATTAACTTAAGAGGAAGATGATTGAGAAGGAAAAAAAATTTATGACAAAATAAAAAAAAAAATTAGTAATGTTTGTTGTATTTAGTTTCTTTTCTTAGTTTTTTTAATAAATTTGACATACATCGATAAGGTGTTACTAGATGCACATTTAATAAAATTAATGTTGCACAAATCACAAAATTGCAAAACACTGAAAGGAAAAATTAGTTTCGGAACCGGAACCGCAAAAATAACGGCTCTTTGATTAGGCACCCTTATGGAACCGGAACCGAAAAAAATATCGGTTTCCGTTTCATGAAAGAACCGGAACCGAAAATGTTTTTCGGTTTTTTGTGTTAACAAGAACCGAAACCGGTATTTCAGGGTTTGCTAAAATTTCAGCTTCAAAATGAATTATTTCATTCTACTCTAAACCTAAGGACAAAAAAATTCTGTTGAATTGACCACACAGAATACAAAGATTCACGCGATGGGGAGGTTCCAGCCGCTTCTCTGCTGCCTTTTTTATTACATGAAAGAGCTTCAAATGCTGTTTCCAAAAATACATTCACGTTTGGTGCCCTTTCGGCAGAAAGTCCAAAAATTATGTTTCTTATGAAAATTATAAAACACGTCACAGCCCAAACCAAAAGACGGATTTGGCTGAAATTTGTTACGTAGATGTGCCATAACCCGTTGAAGAGTTTATAAGATTTTCGTGGCAATCGGCGAACGGCAAGTGCCATTTTGGCAATGCAACATGGAAATTTAACATAAAAATAAATTTATTTTATCTGTACTTGAAAGAACTTCAAATTCTGTTTCCAAAAATGTCCACCCAGTGCTCTTTCTGCAAAAAGTCGAATAATTCGAAATTTCTTTAATTGCTTTATGCTCCTACTTTGGTTCATTCTTCTACCTTAGTTACCGCGGGGGTTTATTTGCTTATTTGTTTTAATTTTTCTTTTGGTTCTTACTTGTGTTATTTTTTAATGTTTGTTTCTGTTTTAACAATGTCTATTTCCGGTTTGGGTGCTAATTTTGAATTTGATTTGAAGAAGATTATTGTGATAATTATGTGTGCAGGGATGATTATTCATAACCTAGGGGGATGTCAGGATATTCGGTGTATAGGTTCTGCGGTTTGTTTTATGCCTTTAACTTGTTGTTATTTTAATGTTAGGAATTTGTCTCTTTGTGGTTTGCCGTTCTTATCTGGTTTTTATTCTAAGGATATGGTTGCCGAGGTTTTGAGGACAGGGTATTTGAATTTGTTTGTGTATTTTGTTTTTTATATGTCTATTGGTCTAACGATTTGTTATAGATTTCGGTTAGTTTATTATTTTTGTTTTGGGAGTTTTAATTTCACTAATTAACTAAATAAACTACTCAGAATGTCAAATGATTCTCAATAAAGTAAAAAATACTGTCGAATTAGTCGATCATCTGAACATGCCAAGCGGGCACACGGACGTTGAAAAAACGTTTAAAAAAAACCAGATTGGTACGTTAAAATGACGTTGAAGTGTCCGCGAAATCAACGTGATTTTCAACGTCTTCTCGTTAATTGTACGTCAGAAAATCAACGGCCCTTTAACGTAAACTTTTACATTATTTTTTAACGTCAACAGATAAACGTTAAAAAATTACAAAATACACGTCATTTCTCCAACAGTGTGTTTAAAGATCGTTTAAAATTTGACGTGTTTTTCGGTACCGAAAATAGGTGACCACTGACCAGACAATGTTAACGTCTTTTCTACGTAAATTTCCAGGATACTTCAACGTCATTTTGACGTTGACGATTCGACTAAAATTCAACGTGTGCGCTCGAAGATAATTGACAATTACTCCCCTCGACCAAACATTCAGAAAATTATCCACATCTCATCTCAACGTCGACGGTGAGAGAGAAGAGCTGTAGGTACTGTGAGTAAGTGACTACCATCAATTCCAGTTTATCCTGTGGATAATGTTTTGGAGTGATTTTACAAATGTTGTCTAGAGCTCTTATACACGGTTTGCTAAGTAATAGCGGCTCATTTCAACTATCAGCGCCACCTACACTCCCTCAATGCAACTACACAGGAAAGTCAACTTTAAGTCGGAATTTCAACGTCATTTCAGAAACGACAAAGAAACTTTAACTTACAACGTTTTTATAACGTCCAAAATTATACATATATTTAACGTTGAACGGCATCAGTGGTTACACCCTTTCGATACGTCTTTAAGTCGTCTAAATAAAAACTGAAATATGACGTTACAAATAAAACGTGCAAAAGTGTCCGCTATAATTATAAATATCCCAATTTCGTCATTTCAGACACGACTAAAACACATTCATATTACAACGTGTATATAACCTCCAAAACTACACACATATTAAACGTTGAACGCCATGGGTATATTTCGACACGTTTTTAAGTCGTATGTATAGAAACTCAAATATAACGTTATAAATTCAATGTTTGTTCGACGTGTCCGTTGGTTATAGAAATATTCCACTTTAAGTCGTGATTTGAACGCTACTTTAAACACGACTAAAGAACGTTAATATTGTAACGTACTTATAACGTTCAAAATTACACACATATTTAATGTTGAAGTGCAGCACCATTTTGACACGACCTAAAGTCGTCCATAAAAAGACTAAAGTATAACGTTGCAGATGAAACGTTTATTCAACTTGCAAAAGTGTCCTTTGGTTAGAAATAGTCCACTTTAAGTCGTGGTTTGAACGTAACTTTAAACACGACTAAAGTACGCTTAGATTGTAACGTACTTACAACGTTCAAAATTACACTCATATTTAATGGTGACCTGCAGCACCATTTTGACACGTTTTCAAGTCGTGATTAAAAAGACTAAAGTTTAACGTTGCAGATGAAACGCTTATTCAACGTGCTCAGAAATATTCCACTTTAAGTCGTGATTTGAACGTTACTTCAAACACGACTAAAGAACGCTAATATTGTAACGTAGTTATAATGTTCAAAATGACACATACACATATAGTTTGACGCATTATGCACGTGTTTTATATGTGATCAAATAGACGTCATTTTAACGAACGAATATCTACCTTTAAAAGACGTCATAATCACAAAATGTCCAATACCATAACGTGATTTTGAAGTCAAAAAAAAGACGTGTCTGATTTCACCAAAATTTCAACGTCACCTTTCCAACCAGTAACGTGAAATCAACCACCTCAACGTGATTTTAACGTTGAAAAAGCGTATGTGTGCCCGCTGGGTGAACTGATATAATCCTGCTTACCTAAATAAAACCCTTCATTGTACAAGTTCATTAAACTATTTCATGCTTATATTCATTTAAATATTTACTTATTTGAGAATCTTAAATGTTATCCAAATACTAACATCAACTACTTTCGTGCGATAAAAACTAGAAATGAAAAACGCTAAATAATCTCTCAGAACCATGTTGGAAGTGAAGTATTGTTTAGAATGGCAAAATATCACCGTAGAAATTGGGCAAAAACAGGCGAAGCCGAAGAAAATTGTTTTAGACAATGGTAGTATTGCTAATTATTGATTGAAATTACCTACCATTTTTTTAGTTTCCGGGAGAGCGTGTTCAAAATCCTTAACGGCGATCATGGGAACCAGGTAAGTTTAGAATTTTTTCGAAATTTATTTACGCAGATTTTAGTGGATCGGGCAAGACAACTTTACTAGGGGCAATTTCTGGGCTACTCGAAGGTATATTGACAATAATTAGAAATATTTAACAATATCTTTTCAGACAAAAAAGGCTCAGTAAAAATTAATGGTCGGGTAGTTACCAGCAGTTTTCTTAGAAAAATTTCAGGATATATTCACCAGACCGACATATTTTTTGAAACATTGACAGTTATGGAACATCTAAAATTTATGGTAAGTTCTCAGAGAGTGATCTCAAAAATTTTGCTTTGCGTTCAGGCAGCTTTTCATCTAAGAAAGAGCAGTGAAGAAAAGCGTGAGATTAAAATAAAAAAGTGGCTGCAAGAAATTGGGTTAGAGAATCAAACAAACACTCAAATAAGGCATCTGTCAGGTGGAGAAAAACGCAGATTATCTTTAACGACCCAAGTAAAATTTTCTTATATGTATGTTGCTTAAATATCAAGTTTTAGCTACTAAACAACCCCCTGATCTTATTTTGCGATGAACCTACAACAGGTCTGGATAGCTATAATGCAATTAAAATTGTGCAAAATTTGAAACAACTAGCACTATCCGACAAAATGATTTTGACAACAATTCATCAACCATCTTCACAGCTATTTAATATTTTCGATAACTTTATTCTGCTGGCAGGAGGCAAATTAATTTTTTGTGGAAGTCAAGCAGAAGCGAAATCTGTTTTTGAAAGGTAGGTCCCTGCTCATAAATCAGTTGTAAAATTCACATTTCAGCGTTTCTCTTTATTGCCCAGCTGCTTACAACCCTGCGGATTTTTATATAAAATGTGTTAACGAAAATGATTTGTCAGGTTTTGGTGATGTTTTTCAGAAAAGAGGAGGGAATGGATTTGTTGAAAACAATGTTCATTTCGATGACTTGGAGAAGTAAATATTTATTATACATAGAACCCTCAAAATATAATTTTACGTTCTAGCAAAGATGATTCTTTCTTCTACGAAGTTAAATGGTTGGTGTGGAGGTCCTCCATAGAAATGAAAAGAAATGCAAAATTGTACATGATAGGCTACTTTTTATTAATGGTAGAATCCTTTTTTTATAACTATCCACAGGTTTAGCATAGTCAAGAAACCTCTAACCGTATTTGATTAATCTAAATCGACCCTAATATTTTATTGACGTCAATAATTAATAAGTCATCACGTCGCGGCATTCCATATCTATTAAAGATTCAACTGCATCAATGAACTTAAATTTATTTTTTAGGTAGAAGGATTAGGCTTGGCTCTTGTATACTCCTTCGTTGATGTCACTGATTCTAGCAACGTACAAAATATTCAAGGACTTCTCTTTTCGATTATATCAGAATTGGGCTATACAAACATGTACGCTGTTATTTACGTTTTTCCATCAGAAATATCAGTATTTTTACGAGAAAAAGCTTTGTATTCCTCGCATTCTTACTTCTTTTCCAAGCTATTAACCATGGTAAGTGATTTTGTACCATAAAATATAGTATCGAACTAATTTTCAGTTACCCATTTGTATTTTCAGTACTTTAAGTTACTGTAGTTTATTTTTTATTTTGTTGCAATTTCTGAGCGGATTTGGTTTATGGTTGAAGTTTACATACATGATGTTCCTGACAGGGATGGTGTCTTATAGTTTAGGTAAGGTTTTTGATCAGAAAAAAACTAAGATTGTTCACAGGTCTTGCAGTTTCTGCAATTTTTTCACATGTTGAATATATGGATTTAATTCTGGGTCCCATGGAAATGTTATTTATGATTCTGTCTGGATTCTGGGTCAAAATTGGATCAGTTTGGGTTATTTTTGAATGGATCAAGTATCTATCTCCGTTTTATTATGGATTTTCTTCTGTTTCTAATTTATTTTGGAACGAAATATCCAGTAAGACAAAGACGATGATTTCTGATTAAGTAGTTTACATTTTTCAGGTCAATGCACTAGAAATCAGACAGTCCCATGTTACGGTAAAGGAAATGAAGTTCTGAATGAATATGGAATTTCCGGAAACAGTTTAGTCACAGTCAATATTTTGTATTTGCATATTTTAACTCTTGTATTCTGTTTTATTGGGTTTCTGGGAATTTTTTGCAGGAGAAAAATGTATAGTTCATATTGAATAAAACATACTTTTACTATTTTTGTGCGAGTGTTTTTGGACACGGAAAGGAGTAAGACAGGGATGCTCACTCAGCCCAACGCTGTTTACAATTTATATAAACGATATTGATGAGATGTTTAAAATGGCGCAGACAGGGGGGTGTTTGGCATATGCAGATGATTTGGTGATGGTAGCGAACGAGGAGAGAGGAATGAAGGATATGATAACAAATGCAGAGAGGTATATGAAGAGAAAAAGGTTGGAAGTAAATGTGGAAAAAACAAAGATGATTTTTTTTGGGAAAGGGAGAGGAAGGGCAAAAGAAAGTGAGTGGAAGTGGAATGAAAGAAAAATAGAACAAAAAAGGGAATTCAAATACTTGGGGTACGTATTTAATGAGAGGAATACATACAGAGCGCATGTAAGAGAGTTGGTTAAAAAAGCAAATAAGGGATGATTTGGGGAATTGGAGGAGAAAGTTTGAGCATGATTTTAAGGGAAGAGGAATGATGTTTGACCGATTGGTGAAGAGTATGTTGATGAACGGAGCGGAAATCTGGGGGTGGGAAGAACTTAATAAGGGAAGAAACGAAAAGGAGTAAGTTAAGAGTGGAGACAGGGAAAAGGGCGGTGAAATATGATGACAGAATGGGAGAAAGAGGAGAGTGTAAAGATATTACAGGAGTGCTGGAAAGAGAAAAAAGAGAGAAAGAAAAAGGGAAGGAAAGGCAAAGATATTACGAGAGGAACGAATACGCAAGTGAGGATATAGAAAGACGCAGGGAACAGGGGAGATGGATGAATGGAGCGATGTGGGAAAGAGATAGAGACATCGATGGACAGGAAACAAGAACAAACAGAGAATCAAGATATAATGCAAAATATGAGAATATAATAAGTGAAGGGTTACCAAGTTACTTGGAGTACTTGGAGAAAGAAAAAAGAATGATAGCGAGATTTAGATGCGGGAATGTGGAGAGGGAAAACAAGTTCTGGCTGAAGGAAGAAGAGAGAAAGTGCAGAGTATGTGGAGAGGAGAGAGGGACAGTAGATCAACTGCTGGAAGAGTGTGTGGGAATGAGAGAAGAGGAAAGGGAGAGAAAGAGTATTCTGAACGAATGGGGAGAGGGAATAGAATGAATGACGGAAGTTGAGAGAGCGAGAGAAAGATGAAGGGGAAAAGAGAAAACAGAAGACAACCGAGAGAGAAAGAAGTAGCCGAAAAAGAAAAAAAAAGAAAACTAGACCAAAACATGTAAATATGTATTAAATTAGTATGCATCTACTATTTTTGCGTTTTCTATTATTATTTTTTGCTTTCCTTCTCTTTTTTCTTTCGGCTCTACAATTGGATCTTGATATTGAAAATTATATGGATATGGAACAAATAGGCCTTGAAAAGATCTTCTAGTAAATCAACAACTGCAACAAGTTTACTCAAACAATATATTAACCTTGCTGCCTACAACAATAATGAAATACGAGAATGAAAATTTAAATAATTACTACAGGTGATGAATTAATGACTCAGTATAAAAATACAACCATAAAATAAACACTTTAAAAAAATCAACATGGACATTTGCTGGATTTTTGATAATCGCCGCTTTTAAGGGTAAGCTTTTCGTTGTCTCTGTTGTCTCTGTCTGCGTTAAGAATAGCATCATCTTCTAGAATCTGAAAGAATCTGTAAAACTGCTTGTAAAAGCTCATTTACCTTAGTAACTAGGGCTTTGGCTGCTTCATCTATATTAATATTGTCTTTTGCTGAAGTTTCAAACCACGCAGTGAACCCATTTTCTTTACAATATTCGTCCATTTTATTGTGGTTATTGACTATTCCTTCTTTTGGCTGGTCACACTAAATTTTTTCTTATTAACAATTTAAAAAATTATTACAAATACCTTGTTGGCTAAAAGCACACAGGGAATAGGAGATCCATCAGATAGCTGCACTTTGGAGTCCAAATCCTGCTTCCATTTAGCAACTGATTCAAAAGTTGTAACTCTAGTAACATCAAAAACAATAAATGCTCCTACAGCTTCCTTATAGTAAACTCTTGTCATATTACCATAACGTTCTTGGCCTAAAATTACTGTAAAATTAAATTCAAAAAATATTATTTTACCTGCTATATCCCATAGTTGTAGCCTAACCAAAGTATTTTCATCCCAGTTTAAAACTTTTAAGGCGAAATCTACCCCAATGGTGGCTCTGTAATGTTGCGTGAAGAATCGATGAACGTAGCGTTTGATGATTGAAGTCTTCCCTGCTCCAAGGTCTCCGATTACTAAAATTTTGTACAAGTGGTCCTTTTTCTCGCCAGCCTTAGTTACGGGGGGCTGAAAAGAAACGGCAAATAAAATCTTTTGGTTTAGATTTTTTCTGGAAGATATCAAATTGCAAATATGGATTACGATAATTATTCATATTACTTTTTCTGCGTGTCAAGATTTTTGAAACGGCAGATCCTTATCAGACTTTCTGTGATAGGATCAGACGGAAAAATTCACTACTTGTTCTTGATATTATTGTTTGTACATTTATTTAACGAGTAGTTTACTCATCTTATCTCTCATGAAACAGAGTAAATCAAATCCTTCGCCTAGTAAATAGTACGTTTTAAAATATTCAAAAAATTACCGTGCAATCGAGAATAAGGTCACCGTAAGCTGGCATCTTTTTCAAATTTTCTAAAGATTTTCCACGTTCAGACACTACTTTATCTTTCAAGCTCTCACTAGACTTAAGCACGTTTTCCGCACTTTTCCACGACTCGGTGAGATCTGATTCCGATATAGATTTTGAAAGCATGAAATCCTCTCCTTCTGGAGTTGGCCGTCCCGATGTGCCCGGCAAGGAAGCACTCACAGGGAAATTTCTAATTGGTTTCGACTTCGATTTCAATCTTTTCATTAAACCTCCGGGGATAAAAAATTTCGAGGAAGGGATAATAACTTTTTTGGACTTTGTTTCTTGGTTTGACTTTTCATCTTTCATTTCTTCGAGAGTGCTAATATTGAGGTTGAAACAAGACTGAAATCTGATTACAGGAAGGTTAGTATACGTGGAAGGAGAGATACAGTGCAACTATCACACGGTTCTCACCGTTTCACAAATATCAAATTCTATTCGCGGAAATTAATGCGGGGTAAGAGGAGTTCTGAGATTTAGTGCCAGAATTTGTTCTTGAATAATTATGAATTAATTACAATTTATTTTCGAGTGAGAAAATTCGAGAAGTTCTACTGTATTTGTTACTGTTTGGCTTCGGTGTTTCGTGAGAGGCATTCTTATGGCTTCATTGCGTGACCTGAAGTTGATTTTATTGGGGGTATTGAAACATTTTATAAGTTGTTTAAAATTGAATTGATAAACTTAAATGTTGAGTAATTTAGGGGCCTGAATTATTGTTAAATATTATATAGGGTGGAGGGGAAATTGTTAGGCGTTTACTTATACATTTGCTATAGTTTTTTGATTTGTATTTTTTATCGGTGATCAATAAACATTATTATTATTATTATATTTACATTCAAAGTAGAAATGGGACAGGAGTTAGTAGCCCCACTTGTTCCGGCGCATTCACCAATTTACTCGTAAAGCATTTTTGTTGCGCATTCTAGGGAACTAGGAAAACTTTTAAATGCTTTTAATAAGATCAAAATTAGGGGTTGAAACACCAAAATTTTGATAATAAAATGAAGTATTGTACACACACACAAAAAAAATCAAGGAACTGATTTCTTGGTTCATTTGAAAATAAGCAAAGAAGAAAAACCGTTTTCTCGACATTGTCGCACAACTGCATAATAAATTAATCCCAAGTTTAAAAAAAAATCGTTTTTTTTTGCAACTACGTCATCTGAATAAATTTCGAAGTAGAATAGAGAGAAAAACAGGGCTTGACCCGGGACTCAGTCCTAACGGGCTGCAATCACGCTAGATGGGCCACAAATAGCTTACATTTTCATATTTTTCCCATATTTTCATATTTAAAACATATTTTCGTATTTCAAATACATTTTCGTTATTTTCTTATTTCCATTATATTTCCATATTTTCATTTTAATTCCATATTTCCACCGTATTTCTTTCCCGTTTAGGTACATAAGTACATGACTAGATAGGAAGCAATACAATATCTAAATACAGAATCGATAAAGTACGCTTTAAGTTTGTTATTCATTTTTCTAAACAAAACAAAGACATCTGACCACTAACCTTAGTAGGTAATGAATTTTATTGCTCCCGACTCTCGAGGATAACGTTTATAATCATTACACCACGAGTAGAATACTGTTTTATCCACGGGTTTTAAAGTGAAAAAATCTCACATCCATTGCATAATGAGTCCTTTCTGCAATACCCGTGAATAAAAACTTTTTACAATTCTTTATATTTTAACTTCCACGCATCGCGGAACAGTTGCTGGAATCGATCGAAAAATCCAATCACCAGGGTCCTGGGAAACCAAAAAAGTAGTTTTTGAAAAATATCGAAAAAATGTCTCTAAACACGCTACAGAAACTACTGAACCGATCTGGCCGAAATTTGGTATGTTCACATTGTATGATTTAAGGAAGAACTGGTTGGACTTTGGGCCAAATCTACTGAAATCTACACACGGAAAGTGCCATTTTGCACATCAACTTAAAAATTTCAAATGCAAACCCTGATTTTTCATGTCAGAATAGGATAGCTCTTCAAATTCTGCTTCCAAAAATGTATTAACACTTAATGCCATTTTGCAAAAAAATCATCAAAGACACGCTACAGCCGAAACCTACTAAAAATATCGAGATGGATGCGAGTTTGTGCCAAATCGGTCGATTACGGTGTCGTATCATCTCATCCCAGGTGACAACTCATCCCAGACCAACTCATCCCAGACCAACTCATCCCAAACCAACTCATCCCAGACCAACTCATCCCAGACAAATTCATCCCAAACCAAGTCATCCCAAAAGACAACTCATCCCAGAACGCAACTCATCCCAGACCAAGTCATCCCAACGGACAACTCATCCCAGCAGACAACTCATCCCAGATCAAAATATCGGTTTGCAGTGCGAGAAGCTAGGGCAGTTCAGGTCTATGTCAGGTCAGGTTTTTTTTTTAATAACATTTTCTCTCAAATTCTGCCCGTCCAAAGTTCCACGCGAGCAAAGCGTCAAAATATCGGTTTGCAGTGCGAGAAGCTAGGGCAGTTCAGGTCTATGTCAGGTCAGGTTTTTTTTTTTAATAACATTTTCTCTCAAATTTTGCCCGTGCAAAGTTCCACGCTTGCAAAGCTTTAAAATATCGGTTTGGAGTGCGAAAAGCGAGGGCAGTTCAGGTCTATGTCGGGTCAGGTTTTTTTTTTAATAACATTTTCTCTCAAATTTTGCCCGTCCAAAGTTCCACGCTTGCAAAGCTTTAAAATATCGGTTTGGAGTGCGAAAAGCGAGGGCAGTTCAGGTCTATGTCAGGTCAGGTTTTTTTTTTTAATAACATTTTCTCTCAAATTTTGCCCGTCCAAAGTTCCACGCTTGCAAAGCTTTCAAATATCGGTTTGGAGTGCGAAAAGCGAGGGCAGTTCAGGTCTATGTCAGGTCAGGTTTTTTTTTAATAACATTTTCTCTCAAATTCTGCCCGCCCAAAGGTTCACGTGAGCAAAGCGGGTAGGTACTCGTCGAAATATCGGTCTTGCAATGGTGCGAGAAGCTAGGGCAGTTCAGGTCTATGTCAGGTCAGGTTTTTTAATAACATTTTTTTTAAATTCTGCCCGTGGAAAGTTCGACGCGAGCTTTCGGCGGAGCCGAAAGCGAGTACTCTTCGAAATATCGGTATTGCAGTGCGAGAAGCTAGGGCAGTTCAGGTCTGGTCAGGTTTTTGACCTGGGTTGTAGTGTCATTTGGGATGAGTTGTCTCCTGGGATGAATTGGAAAATTGTATGAGATGATATTAGCCCGCGGCTACCTTAAAGCGAACAGCCCAAACAATAACAAGCAAGAGTTGGTCTGGGATGAGTTGGTTTGGGATGAGTTGTCTGTTGGGATGAGTTGTCGGTTGGGATGAGTTGTCTGTTGGGATGACTTGGTCTGGGATGAGTTGCGTTCTGGGATGAGTTGTCTTTTGGGATGACTTGGTTTGGGATGAGTTCGTCTGGGATGAGTTGGTCTAGGATGAGTTACTTTGGGATGAGTTGATCTGGGATGAGTTGGTCTGGGATGAGTTGTCAGATGGGATGAGTTGGTCATTGGGATGAGATGATACTAACCCGTCGATTACATTATATACAGATTTGTACGTTTATGGTGTCTCCCATTAGTTTCCATGGAGTATATTCGGAGAAAAAATGCCTTTTTTAGATAAGAATTAGAACAGATTCATAATAACTTTTGTAAGCTTTCGGAAAATTAGCAAATTTTTTTCAGTATATTTCTTTCATATTTACAATAAATTTTCCTCGAAATTTCCCATATTTCCAGTATATTTCACGTATTTTCGCGTAAATTTTCAGAATATTTGCATATTTTCAGTATACCGGGTGATTCAGTTTGGTATTCGCCCCCCTATAACTTTTTTATTTCAACAGATAAACATATAAACTATGTATATTTGTAAATTGCATGACAAACTCTATTAAATGGCGTCATTGAATCATATTTTCAATATATTTTCATATTTTCAATATATTTCGCGTTTCAACAACAAAGTTTATGTTGCAGTAGGTACGAAAAAACGGAGGAAAGGGAGAGAAAGAGTAATCTAAACGAATGGGGATAGGGAATAGAATGGATGAAGGACGTCGAGAGAGGCGAAAGAAAGACGGGGGGAGAAGAGAAAACAGAAGACAACCGAGACAAAAAGACGTAGCCGAAGAAGAAGGGACAAAAAAAACTAGACCAAAATATGTAAATATGTTAATATTAAATTAGAATGTAAAAGAGCAGGGGCGCAGGGCTCATTACAAACCGAAAGGTAGTAATAAAGTTTTCTAATCTAAGTACCTAGGGCCAACAGTTTCCAAGAAAAATGGCCTGGGCGTCGAGTTTAGATCAGCCTGTACATGTAAAATAAACAAAAAACGTTTGAAATATTAATTGAGTCATGAAAAACATTCGTCAGGGTCCTCAAATAATGTACGATTTTTTCAAATTTTTACTGTAGGACCTAACCTACTGCAAATGGTTGAAAACGAATTGTTAACGGACATTGTAAAATCCGCGAAATTTGATGTTTCCATGTACCGAATGTTAAACTTTAATGGTTCATCAAACGACTGATTTAAAGGCTAAATATTTCGTTCTTAAAAATGATGCCAGTACCTTTTCGTGCCAGTCAGAGATAGGTACAATAAAGTTTTTCCCAAATATTATGACTGACCTAGAAGTTTAGGTACAGCATTTTGTTCTGGTTTCTAAAGGAATAATTCTTCCTTCAATTCTTATAATACGTCTTACGAATATGGAACTTGACTCATCCGGAATTTATCAAAATTGTTGACGACTTCCGATTAGACCGGAAGTAGGGTTCAACTTTGAAATTTTAAATGGCAACCCCCATTTTTCATTGCGGATTCCGATGCAGGAAGAAAAAGTAAGTCTAAAATATCTAACATGTCACTTACACCAAAAAAATGCGCAAAGCAGTGCTGTGGAAACAATAATTAAAATTCGGGTTTTAAATTTCTTTAAATCGACTTTGAATCAGTTTGCATATGATTTTTTGGCAAGCATAATGTACTACAGTCTTTTTACTTTACAATGGTGTATCATTCTTATCTTTATCGCCCGTGGCTTAAAAGTTATAGTAATTTATCCACAGCACTGCTTTACACATTCTTTTTTCTAAAATGTTAATAAAACCCAGGCAGCTGGTGTTATGTAAGCGAGTTACATGTTAGGTATATTAGGCTTAGATTTTCTTCCTCTGTCCAAATCTGCAACGAAAAATGGGGGTTGCTATTTAAAATTTCAAAGTTGGACCCTACTTCCGGTATAACCGGAAGTGCCCTACAGTCGCCAATAATTTAAATAGATTTCTGTAACTGCCAAATCTTATAACTGTACTTTGCTTAAGTCCAGAGATATCAATACTGTTCCATATTCGTAAGACTATGTAGACTAAAGGTGCCCCATGCAAAAATATTGTACGCAAAGGAAAAAATTGCTCACCGGTTTAGAGTCCATATTGCTAGATTCTTGAAATTTCCTCAAAGAGCTGTTATCGCCAAGACTGTTCTGAGGAGACGACTCAGACCCTGAAGATTCGCTCGAAAGAAAATCGGTCTCGGTTTCGTAACTATTGTGAATGGGAAATCCGTTCAAAATATAACGTTCCCGTCGCTTGTTTCGCTCACCACGTGTTCTTCGATTCAACCTTCTTACCGGCGATTCTTCAATCATTTCAATATGATAAATAATAACATACTAAATTAAGAAACCCATGCGACAATTAAATATCACTGCTATCAATACAGATACAGACGTGAGGAGCAGTGACCTATACTACTTATCACAGTCGATTTCAGATACAACTTTCTTAAGTTGTTTGGATTATGGAAATTATTACATTGCGAATGCCGCCAGTTTATCGCTAAAAATTTGATTCTTCGTAAATAAAAATCGTAATTTATTGCGATGTTAATTTTTCAGGGTTGACTCAGAAATAGGCGAAAACAATATTCAGTTGAAAAACAATAATTCTTATTTTTAGGAAATATTTTATACTTGGTACCTGCATACCTATGATTCATTTTAGTGTTTTATCTTTACAATTTTTCATACCTACTACACCAGTCATGCATGTTTTGTCAAGCAAAACAAATTATAGGAAAAAATAAACTTTTCACCTACCATTTCCTTTGATTTCGTTTTCTCCTCGTATTACCAACCATCAACACATTGGTCCAGTAAACAATTTTTTGCGCTCACGTTATAAAACTTACTTGTAGTTTACTTCAACTATTTTTTATACAATTATTCAATTATGTTTTTCTATTCATTCACAATAACTAAGTCACTACTGACCACCGATTACATTTATGATAAGCACGAAATTAAATACACTTCTCTGATAACAGACGCTACAGAAATCTGTAGACACACGTTATCTGTACACCTCATCGCACTATATTAGTTTTATCAAACTGTTATTTCCGTAATTTTTTTATACACGTCCATTTTTACATACTAATACAAAAATTATACTTCCTTGAAACCTCTCTATGGAAAACTTTTAGAATAAAATTGCTGTTCTTTATATAGAAGTTAAGTTATCAGAAAATAAAATAAATTTACGGGTTGTCTCTAGGCCGCCAAATTTTGTAGGTTGAGGTTCTTTAAATGCGATGCTCGAGTGTATAAATGGCTACATGTATGTAGAGCTGATGCACAAGCTGCCGCGTTTTCTCAGTGTTTCGAGTCCTAGGAATTTGAAATTGGCACCAATCGATTCTCCTTCAAATTTGAGGAAATAAGATCGGTCACACTTGCGGTCACAAAAAACTTACAAAATGTATGCTTTCTAGTTTCACCTTTTAAAGTTTTCATCAGGAAAATTGCTGGCAATTGGTTTCACTAGAGCCTTTGATAATAGAAAATGCACTTTTGATTAAATCTCGCCAATATTTATTAGTTTTGTTCTATTTTGGAACTTTAAGTTAAAGAAAACTACTCTTCTCGAAGTGTCTGAGCCACTAGAAGTTTGAAATTTGCACCAATCGATTCTCCTTCAAATTTGAGGAAATAAGATAGGTCACACTTGCGGTCGCAAAAAACTTTTACAAAATGTATGCTTTTAGTGAATTTCACGTTTTAAAGTTTTTATCAGGAAAATTACTGGCAATTGGTCTTTAATAAAACAAAATGTAATTTTTATTAGTTTTATTCTATTTTGGAACTTTAAATGAAAGAAAACCTACTTTTCTCGAAGTGTGTAAGTCCTAGAAATTTGAAATTTGCCCCAATCGATTCTCCTTCAAATTTGAGGAAATAAGATAGGTCACACTTGCGGTTGCAAAAAATCAAGTGGCAATGGTTTCACTAGCATCTCTTATAATACAAAATCCACTTTTAATTAAAACTTGCCGTGATTTATTGATTTTATCGAATTTTGCAGTTTTAAACCATTGAAAATCTACTTTTCTCGAAGTGGGTGGCTCTTAGAAGTTCGAAGTTTATGCCAATTGATTCTCCCTCAAATTTGAGGAAGCAAGATGGGTCGCACTTTAGGTCGCTAACGGTTTTAAAAAAATCACCTTCCAGTGTATACCTCTTGCTGAAATTGAATTTTCGATTTTTCACGTGAAAAATTAGTGGCAGTCTTTTTAGAGTCCCCTAACAGTACGAAATACGCACCCCCCCCCTCCACACAACCAAGGGGCTCCTTCATATTGATCAGCCCCCGGGCCCCACTATTGCTTAATCCGGCCCTGCGAGATACTCTTGGTTTTGATATTCGTCCGCTCACTCGCTCGTTCGCTCGATCGCCCCTCTATAATATAACTTGAGGACGGGTTCAGATATCGAGCTGAAACTTGGTAAGGATACAGTTGCGTATCCCTAAATACTCGGCGGGGATTGCTTTTGGGCCATATCGAACCGAAGGGGATGGGAGTTAGGAATGAAAACCCGAAAAGGTTTTAATTGGTGAAGGGTGAAGGGGTGTCAAATTCCAGAAAAATAAGGCGGGGATTGCTTTTGGGCCTTATCGGGCCGAGGGGGTGGGAGTTAGGGGTGAAAAGGCAAAAAACTATTCATTCCAATAACTCGAGAACTAGTGAAGGTAGGTATATCTTGCTGAAAATGTATGTACGTTCGACCTTCAAGTCTGCTGAAGGTAGAGGGGTGTCAATTTCGGGAGATGAAATTTTAGGGGATGAAAACAATAAAAAAATATGATTACTCCGCAAGGGTTGCACGCAGCTATTTAAAATCCAACAAACACACATATTTCAATGAAATCTTGCAGGGAATGTTTTTTCCGCAAAATTAACAGATGAAATGGAAATTGGGGTGCAACTTGAAATTCCGCTTAATTGGCAATTCCGCAAATTGGCGTCGATAGCTTTCCTTTAATGACTGAAAAAAGGTGTTATTCATATTTTGCGAAAAACCACCCTTAAACATGCAGAAACACAAAAATACGAGAACTTCGAAATTTTTTCATGAATGTGGTGGTATAAAATTACGGGATTCGCTATAGATTTCGGTCAACTATTGAAAAAAGGTCTAATGAATTTTCAACCCAAAACCAACCCCTAGACTACTAACAACCCCTAACGCGTGGCATGCGAATAAATACATTTTATTTCAAAATTAAGTTAGCCTGTGAAGAAGACCACGTGGAGAGGTCGAAACGTTGGCAAAATAGCTTAAGTTTTAAAGGTTATTTCTTCTTTCTGTCCATCAACCCAATATCAGCGTGGAATTGAAAAACAGTGTGCTGGACGATAAAAAAGGAAAAACTTCAAATTCTCGAGTTATTGCAATTAATAATTTTTCGGTTTTTCACCCCTAACTCCCACCCCCTTAGTCTGATATGGCCCAAAAGCAATCCTCGCCTTACTTTTCGGGAGACGAAACTGATGCCTACCAAGTTTCAGCTCGATATCTCAACCCGTTCTCATATTATGCGACTCTGCTTCTGTTTTAATCCACAGGTCCTTGATTCATTAGAAGAAAATTAGCAGATAAAGAAAAAAAATCAAGTTTTTCGAAAATATGAAATCGGAAATTTCAAAAGAAATGTTCGCTGAAACCGAAAGTGCCTCAAAATCTGTCCAAATGTCAAATAATGCAGTTATTATTATGCCATAAATGTTTACCAAATTTCATTTGAATATTTTAAGAAATACGGAAGAAAATGGGGGTGAGCCTGGTTTCGTATTGACACCCGGTATACATATAAAATCCCAGTACTCTGCATTAAATCACGTTTTCGCTTTCTCAAGAACTGTCAATGACAAATATGTGCCGAAGCACCTATACATATTAATGAATTCCTTGATAAAAGATCAATTCAACCGTATAAAAATATACGAGGTGTCCCATTTAAAAAAAGTGGAGTCTTGTGTATATCGTAAAAATTTGACGTTCAATTATTTTTTCTTCGCAGATTCAAAATCTACGAAAAAATTAAAAATTGCTATCGATTTACATCTTCAATTATTATTCCTTAATTCTATCGTGATTCTATCAGACAGGAAAAAAAGTGGGGGGGGGGCATTTGAAATGAAACACCATAATGTACATAATAATGTTGATGAAACTGCCCCTAAAATTTAGCCCTCTATCGATTGCCGTGGTCAAAAATAGTACGTTTCATTTGAAAAAATCGACTTTCCCACATTTTGTCATAGTCAATTTTGAATAGTAATTGTCAACGCTAGATTGTTGACCATTCAAAAGATTCTCTGATTCCTTCGCTATCGATTGTAAAAAAAACTCGTTTCATTATTGCAAAGCGTTTAGGAGCTCTGATTTTTTAAAGTAACTCTTGCATGTGGCATTTTGAATGAAAAAATTGACATAAGCCAAAAACTATGACATGTAGATAAAAGTAACTCAGATAGAAAATACTCAGTTTGAACAGACGATCTCAAATATATGTAATGAAAATTATAGGGTTCCATTTAAAATAACAAAGTTGGTATAATTTCCGGCGAAACCGGAAGTGACGGAATCTTGCCAATATTTTAGGTGAATTCAGAATTGTCGATAATGGCCGAGTACCAAATTTCAAATTTCTATTCCATTGGGAAAAGTGGAAAAACTTCTAACGAACGGTCTACGTGAATCACCCTGTATACAGGTGTCCTGAAATTAGGCTACAATATTTTACCGGTGCCTTCTACGATCAAAAATAAGGCTAAAAGTTTCCGTAAACATTTATCGAAAAATGCCTCCTAAGGGCACTATACAGCCCTTCAAAAGGGCACTCAAAAAGTCGGTTTTCCCAAAATTACTCGAATATTGTAACTAGCAGAATTTTGAAATTTGGAGCATAAGTCAGTGTTATCAAGGGCTTTCTTTTCAATTTTTAGACCCATGCCCAAATGAACTTTTTTTGTATTTTGTCACAAATTTTGGAGCCCTGAATAAATGAAGAGCCATTTTTTTCGAAAACGGTGTGTGCTACTGAGGTTCAACAGAAGTACCTTTTGTATGAGGAATAAACCAGAGATTATGATTTCATTACTATTTGATGAAATAAACACTAAATAGCAAAATAATAAGGAAAAAATGTGTTATGCCCAAGAACGCAAGCCTCTGACTAAAATAAAAATCTGAAAAAAACTCAAAAGAAAGTCCTTGATAACTCTAACCTATGCTCCAAATTTCATAATTCTGCTATTTACGATATTCGAGTACCTAATTTTAAGAAAACCTACTTTTCGAGTACCTACCCTTTGAAGGGCTGTAGTGCCCTTAGGAGACATATATTTACTGAAACTTTTAGTTTTATTTTTGATCGTAAGAAGACACTTGTAAAATATTGCAGTCTAATTTCCGGACATCCTGTATTTTTATAAAACTGGATGATTAATTTGTAGTTTTTGTAAATTATCCTTTAATACAAGGACTTTTGGATGTTCCGTGTAAGTTGACGAGTTGACGCTAAATGTCTGGAATGGTTTTGAACCATAGAGCTCTGAACAATGAAAATAGCTCTTTATTTGAACTTCGCGCCACCCCTACCATGCCAACCACGCATGCGCAATTCCCAGCTGTCAATACTGTCATCCGCTTTCTGTGGACCTAGGTCGAAAAATGCTTCCTAAGGGAGCTATGGTCCTTCAAATGGGTTCTTGGAAACCATGTTGTTTGAAGGACTCTAGCTCCCTTAGGAAGCATTTTTCGATCCATGTCCACAGAAACTTTTCTAAAATGAAGCAAAGAACCCTGCCATGGACTTGTTTACGGTATTTTGATGTCTTCCATCACAAATCTTGGAGCCCTGAACCAATGAAGAGCCATTTTTTTCGAAAATGGTGCATGCTATCGATGTCACGCAAGAGTACCATTTTTACGTAAAAAACTTCATATTTTCAGATTCTGGTGTCAAATTTGAGAAAAAACGACTTAGAAAAATGTTTGAGCAAATTTTGTCCTAAGGCCCCCCCGTACGGGACGTTTATGATCAAAATTTTCTCCACAGCAATAAATTCATCATCAAAGACTTATTAAAGATACCAAATTTCACCTTGCTATCTTTAACTGTTTTGAAGATATTGAGAAAACACCACTTTCAAAGCGGCCCTACCTCCCTTAGGAGGCATTTTTCGACATATGTTCATAGGAACTTTTCTCATATTTTTCATAGAGGAATCTACAGGTAAAATTTGGCGGCGAGTTTCGTTTACACCCTGTACAATGGGGTATATTCCATTTAACAAAATGTAACTTTGTGCTTCCCCCTCCCTACACGAGTGGCCCCTGCGAGTTCATAGTAATTTTAGATTATGCACATTTTCAGTCAGTCGATATTATTAATGACGATCAGAGAAGCGCATTTCGATTCACTTGTTTCCACAGCCTCCTGCTGTATACACCTGGATCAGGTAGCCCGTGGATTCAAAATCAAAAACGCGAGTAAATTCAATGAAGGCTTACTGCAGAGAAATCGACTCGAAGAAACTTAACGATAGAATGTCGTAACTGTCGAGTTTGAAAGTTTTCGACTTGGTGCGATTTAGAAAATATGTGATAACAGGTGGCTATGGAAACAAATGAATGGCAATCTGTCGAAAAAAGCCCAAAATTAGTTTAGGGCATGTCACTTTACTGGGGACATAACATCTGTTATCAGAGAAGCTTCTTTCGAGTCACTTGTTTCCACAGCCTCCTGCTGTTACATCTTCCGGATGGTGGTGCCAAGCTTAAAAATAAAAGTAGGTAGGTACCTATACCAAACACTAAATAAAAGTGAAAAATTGTATTTTAGGAAATAAAACAATAGATTCTCAACGAGCATAAGAGATACATGAGGATAAATACTTAATACCTACACCAAACACCAAATAAAGGTGAAAAAGTGTATTTTAACAAACAAACAAATTCTCAATATGAGCAGAGATTCATGAGGATAAATACTTAGTACCTACACCAAACACCAAATAAAGGTGAAAAAGTGTATTTTAACAAACAAATTCTCAATATGAGCAGAGATTCATGAGGAAAAATACTTAGTACCTACACCAAACACCAAATAAAGGTGAAAAAGTGTATTTTAACAAACAAACAAGTTCTCAATATGAGCAGAGATTCATGAGGATAAATACTTAGTACCTACACCAAACACCAAATAAAGGTGAAACAGTGTATTTTAACAAACAAACAAAAAATTCTCAATATGAGCAGAGATTCATGAGGATAAAATACTTAGTACCTACACCAAACACCAAATAACGGTGAAAAAGTGTATTTTAACAAACAAAAAAAAAGCTCAATATGAGCATAGAGATATGAGGATAAATACTTGGTATTCAAAAATAGTTGATGCTTAATCATCATCATCTTCATCAGAGATTACAAATATTTCATCTGCCTCAGGCAGAATAACGCAATCGTCGTCATCACTGTCAATCAAAGGGGCTTCCGGCCCCGTCCTGGGGCTCCTCCTACCCTCGTCCTCAGAGTCGTCAAATGGGAAGCTGTTCAAATCGACCAGCTTTCTCCCCGGGTATAAGGCGCTCCCATTTAGACCCTTGATCTTGCGGACAAAGGGGGCCGCAGCTTGGGCCTTCCTCGTCCTCCATGTAGCTCCAACCCTTTTGTAAGATTCAAGGATTAGCCTCACCTGGTCGGGGCTCAGTTCAAGGTGAGGTTGGTGCAGGTTTTTGACAATAGTATATTGAAAGTGCCTCTTAAGGCTTTGCCATGTTCGTCCGATTACTTGGTCCGCCTCCATTTCCTTCCAGATTTTATCGCCTTTGATGCGCTTGATTAAGTCACGCTCGATAATATAATCGACGATTGCTTTTTGTTCGTCATAAGAATATGGTGGTTGGTACCCCGACATTCTTCGGCGAGTATCCTGAAATGACGTTTTCACTAAGTTTTTAACAACTTCTTGACTTTTTTCGATTGGAAAAAGGTCAAAAGGGCCATTGAGATGGGGGTTTGGCTGTTAGCAATTGAAATTTGGAGAAAACTAGCAATTCAGGGGTGGTAACCCAACCTCAAATTTTACGTTTCAAAAAAGCCGAATAGGGCTTTTTTCGTGACAGGAAACGTTACGATCAATTGAACTGGCTTCGAAGGGGATTTTTGACGGGTTTATCAAATGGTAACAAGGTAATGTAGAAAAAAAATGCAATTTGTACGGAAAGCTAACCTCAAAACTAAAAATTGTTAAACGGCACGGCACGGGACCTTCTTTCAATTGACGAAAAGTTAAATAAAGAATCAAATGGACACTTTTAACGTGACATCAAGGATTAGGCAGAAATTAGAACAAATTACACAGCGGTGAACGCAAATATTTTCACGTTTTCGCATGCGAGCTTGGCGCGGATGGATTGTTGGGATGAGATGGGTGCAGTGCATGTGCAGTGTTGCCAACTTTTTAAAATGACATTATCGTATACAGGCGGAAAAATTATCGTATTTCGGCAATAATTATCGTATTCTACTTATTACCATACGCAAATAAATTTTAATACTTTTTATTTAGCTTTATAATAAACAAAACAACAAAGAATAAATTCTCTTGGAGTAAAAGACCGACGCGGGATTTAAGACGGATGACACTGATGACAGCGACGCGACAATCGACATCGCCGTTTAATCGCCGTATCACAGCGCGACATTGACACTTGACAGCCAGTGTTGTCAGAATTGTCATGACCAACTTAATAACACAAGATTATTTTAATTTTTTTAATTACGCATTATTTTATTTACATTTCTTATCTTAAGTAAAGGGAAAACTACAACGAATTCTGATATTCTGATATTATCGTATTTTTGACGTACGATAGTCCTTTCCTATCGTATATCGTACATCAGTAAAAATAATCGTGCAAATACTATAATTATCGTACGGTTGGCAATGCTGGATGGGTGGCGCCAATTATTTTTCTCCCACCACCGACCCACTATGCATCCATCGGATATTATCACCAATTATCACTTTACGTCCGTTTCCAGCAATCGCCGTTCTTGATAGAGGTCTTGTCAGGTTTTGTCGCTCAGGCTCAGAACTGGGCCAAGTACCGAAAAAAAGTAGGGGAAGGAGGGTATCAGTGAGACACGGGGAACAGTGAGACTTTTCAAATTTCGCGGTTTGTGTACAAGTTACAGAGTGCTACCAACCTACCCTTTAAACAGTTCCTAGAGCCCATGCGCTTGACGTGATTTAGCGGGCATAGCTGTGAAAGTCTTTGTTCAAGATAATGGTGACTGGTTTTTGATAAGTGAACTAAATTTCAAGACTTTGAAACTGAAGTCCACTAATCTTTAATGATACATTTTATAAATATTACACTGGCATCAACTATCAGTCCTATTTTATGGATAAATATGGTGATGAAGTTTTCCGCATTATTTTTGTAGGATAGACTTTAATCATTTATTTTGTGTTTTATGGACCCCTGGGTAACAATGAGACAAAGTTGTGTGGGGAACACTGAGACAATGTGGGTAACAATGAGACATGCTCAGATTCTGATTTATATGTGAGTTGGCTGGCAAACAACTTGCAATATAAAGTAGACAAGTTGTCTTATAATTGTTTTGAGCCTGCTGATGTACTAGTAAAAAGTTTTTACACTTGAATCTAATAGTCACCACCAGGCCCCAAAAATCATTCTACGCGTTTGAATTAGATCTCAAATGTTAACATTTTTTAACTTTGCAGGTCCTAATGAGTAAAAAATAAAAATCACTTATTTTTAAAGATATTTTGTAACAGCTTATACATCACGTCTCACTGTTCCCGACACCCTGTCTCAGTCTACCCCAGGGCATTGGGGTACAGTGAGACAGAGCCCCAATCGGGCTTTAATTTTTTAAGTAAGGTTAACAGTAGCATTATTGCTTCTTTGTACCATTATTATTAAATAGTGTCTTCAAGGAAGGCGCATGCAAAGTTTCAAACGTCTAGCGCGTTTTCTAACAAAAAAAAGTGGGGTTCAAAAAAAAGCGTCTCACTGTTACCCTCCTTCCCCTACTTAAGTATCAAGTACTAAGTACTTGATATTTCAAGTACTAAGTACTTGATATTTTGAATATACTTCAAGTATCAAGTACCAGTACTGGATAGAAGTACTTGAAAATTGCAGTCCAGTACTTTACTAGTGCGCACACGTTAAGTACCCAGTACCAGTACCAATACTTAAAAAGTACTGAGAGTAAAATAAGGAACTGAGTATTTAATAAAGTACTTAAGTACTTGACATAGTGCTTAAGTAAAATAAGAGACTGAGTATTTAATAAGGTACTTAAGTACTTTCAGGACTTAAGTACCGTAAAGTTGGGTGGCTTTGGCCTGCCTAGGTCACTTTGGCCGTTTTTCGGAATTTGTTACTATTGTACATGTCCACATTAAATTGATTAATAATTGTGGGTTTTATGATTTTATATGATAGTACCGAGATAGTACATACTATAGGTATGCTAAAAATTAATAATCGGAATAAATTAATAAGTTCAATTTAACGTAATTAAATTTAGAATCCTGTTGTGAGAAATAGGCGATGTTTAGGCGCAAAAAACTTTTGTCGCGGAAATTTAACTACCGATAGCTATCAATTTTTGCTAACAGCATCTGATGAGTAGACCTCTGGGAAGATTTCTGTTCCATAATTACGACCGAAAAGTTAGCATTGTCTAAATGTCGGAGGTGCCGCGCATGCGCACTTGCAAAACGCTGTTGGAATGTCAATGTGAGCAATGTATTGTTGAAGTACGGTGCGAATGCACACACATCGATAGGGACTGCTGGCCTAGAGGTACAGTGCGGTCGGCCCACAGCTGTACGTTTTGCTGCGTAGGTTCGAAACCCACTGACAACAATTCGCGAATTCTTTTTTTTTTCAACTTCCATTCAGGTCTATATAGGTCAGGTAAGGTCTGCTCGTGTACAAGCGTAAAAAAATTGCACGCGGATTTCAACTTCCACTCGGGTGCTGTATTCCATTCAGGTAGTCGTATTGCGCATGCGCGGCACCTCCGATATTTAGACGATGCTCGAAAAGTTAGCGGCTTGGCCAGTAGGAGGTGGCCAAACTCGCCCAATCAGATTTTGTTACTTAAACGGGTGACATTGGCCAGTCGTAAATTGATGAAATTTAGGCGGTTTTCAAATTGTTGAGTGCACTATATAAGTAACCAGTCTATTTATTAGTATATCATAGCATATATCATAGCCGAAATTATTAGATATTGTGGTAATGATAGAAACCCCCCCAACCTTCCAAAAGGGCTTCTTCAAGATACCTGAAATGGAAACCTATGCATAAAATTTTGTATTTTTTAATAAAGTTTGAATTTTGAATAGCCCGCCACTTGTTTTTATACATTTAATTTCTGTTTGCTGCTCCCAATTCGTTATGCAAGGCAACGGAATTTTTTTGGTGGCCAAACACAGGCTTAGGCATGTTTGTCTTTACATTTACGCGTAAAACAAATGGGTGGCCAAAGTAACCCAACTTTACCTCGTAACTTTGGCCACCCTGTTTTTTTTAAAAAAAACCTAATAAAATTGCTTTCACATTATTGTGATTTGCCTGATTGAAAATACTATCATAGACTATAATACTGACACCAGTAGCAAGTAAATACCCTTATCCTGTGAAAAGTTACAGAACGTCAAAGTTTCAAAGTGGACCAAAGTCACCCGACTCTACGGTACTTGACATAGTACTCAAGTTTCTACTTGTTATTGAGTATACTCTTATAGACAGCGGGCTAGCGACAATTTCGGTAGGTATATGATTTGCTCCACCACAATAACGATATGTATTATAGTTTTAGTTAATATAAACCAGCAAATACAGGAATCATGCTCAGGTGTGGCTGCGTTTTCAAATTGAGGGGGCTCCAAATTTGTAAAAAAAATTGGGGCCCTGAATATCATTTGCTCCCGTCTGCCTGTCAATTTTTCATGTAAATAAGATGGCACATGTTACAAAAAAACATTTGACTGACGTCCAGACCGCTGCGTTTTCGGTGAGGGTGGTTGTAAACATGTCATGTGCCATCTTATTTACATGAAAAATTGACAGGATTGCAGTCTGCACCCCGTGCCCGTAATAATTTCGAGTCCTGATAACGACACCACGCAAAAAGTGCTCCATTTCAAACAAAGTGAAGTCGTTCTTGGATTTGCCCCAACCTAATAAATATTCTAAAAACCCCCATTTTTCAGTAAAAGATTCAGTGCCGAACTCGATACTTAAGTACTCGATACTTAAGTCCTCGATATTTAAGTCCTCGATACTTAAGTCCTCGATACTTAAGTACTCGATACTTAAGTACTCGATACTTAAGTACTTGACGCCGCGTGGTTTAAAATACCAAGTACAAATACTTCGCTCGAAAAAATTATTCAAGTACCAGTATCAAGTACTTTGAAGAAGTACTTGAAATACCCAGTACCAGTACCGAATTTTCAAAGTACTTAAGTACCGGTACTTTAAGTACCAGAAGTAATCAGTACTGTACTTCAAGTACATTTCGATACTGGGTAGCCCAGCTCTGCTCAGGCTCAATGCCCTTTCTACCATACGTTCCCAGGACACACCCCCGAACAAAATTCAAAGGACCCCGCACGTTTTATATGGAAAAGTGGCTTTCGGTGAAATTGTCTGAATTTTTGATATGGCAAAATTCTATACGAAATCTTGCTGCTAGCGCCATCTCATGATTTCTGTACATACGCAGACTTGTGAAACAACTAGAGGTCAACTTCAGCGTTTGCCCTACAGCTAAGTGCAAATGAAAAGCTTATTTCACTACATGAAGGGAAAACTTAACTTCTTTTTTCTATAAATACTACTAAAAATAGTATTTTTGCGTTAGCTGACTGTTAAAAATGATATTTTCTGACCCGGGCCAAAAGTCATTTACTTTTAACACTGGAGTTAAGTGCGAGGTTAACGGCGGTATTCACCACCGTTGATTAACGTTAACCATAGATCTAATATAACTATGGATGGGGCTGGTTCAAGTTAGGCTTGGCTCTAAGATATCTCAGACAAGTATACCTATATATTGCTATTGCTATTTACGATATTCGAGTAAGTACCTAATTTTAAGAAAACCTACTTTTCGAGTACCCTTTGAAGGACTGTAGTGCCCTTAGGAGGCATTTTTCGAAATTATTTACTGAAAATTTTAGTTTTATTTTTGATCGTAAGAAGACACTTGTAAAATATTGCAGTCTAATTTCCGGACACCCTGTATTTTTATAAAATTGAATGATTAATTTGTAGTTTTTATAAATTATTCTTTAATATAAGGACTTTTTGATGTTCCGTGTAAGTTGATCTATGTTTTGAACCATCATAGCCCTGAACAATGAACATAGATCTTTATTTGAATTTCGCGCCTCCCCTACCATGCCAACCACGCATGCGCAATTCCCAGCTGTCAGTGCTGTCATCCGCCAATCTTTGTTTGTTTCTTTTTCGCTTCGTGTTCTGTGGATGCAGACAACATGAAGGTAAGCCACGGAAGAATCGTCTTAAATACGTATCAATTGTAAAAATATTAGTAAAAACCGCCCCATAGAACTTCATTTTAATCGTTTGTGCAGATATTTTCGAGAAATTTCCACCGATGAACATAATTTCATCGGATTTTCCATGCCACAGCTGACCTAACCTCAAACTAATTTTCACTTTTTCCAGCTCAACGTAGCTTTTCCTGCTACAGGATGTCAGAAACTTTTCGAAGTTGTAGATGAGCATAAAATCCGGATTTTCTATGAAAAACGGATGGGACAGGAAGTTGAAGCTGACCCATTGGGTGATGAATGGAAAGGGTACATTCTTAGGATCACGGGAGGCAATGACAAGCAGGGTTTTCCTATGAAACAAGGAGTTTTGACAAATAGTTAGTAAAGGTTGATTCAGGTTTGAAATTAATTTCTTGTTTTTTAGGTAGGGTTCGCTTGCTTTTGTCTAAAGGACATTCGTGCTACAGACCTCGCCGTGATGGTGAACGCAAGAGGAAATCAGTTCGGGGGTGCATTGTTGATGGCAATTTGAGTGTTCTCGCTTGTCTTATTGTCAGAAAAGGCGAACAGGTAAGAGAGTTTTACTCTTAAACAATACCAAAGTTGGCCCTGGAAACAATTGAAAATGTTGTCATAACCTAATTTTCGTCGCTGTTCAATTGTTTTCATAGCCATCTGCAGTTAGTACGTTTCAGTAATGGCGTTAGTTGCTGGAAAGTCGAAGGCTGCTATATTATCATAGCTACTTACCACACGTTAGTTTCTGTAAATTATCGTGTAAATTCAGTGCTATAACAATCGCATTAATGTGATTTTTTATGAACTAATGGTAAAATTTTCAAAGGAAATTCCTGGGTTAACTGATACTACTGTGCCACGCCGCCTTGGACCTAAAAGAGCCTCTCATATTAGAAAGCTGTTCAATTTGACCAAGGAGGATGATGTTCGTCAATATGTTGTCAGGCGTCCACTTGCCCAAAAGGAGGGCAAAAAGCAGAGGTTTAAGGCCCCTAAGATTCAGCGCTTGGTCACTCCAGTCGTGCTTCAGGTATGATCGATATCTTTTAAGTTGGGAATTACATATTTTTTTTGGCAATTCCTGTTAATAGTTTTATATGAAGAGACTGGATTATTGAAATCAAAGCCCATTGTCTCTTTAGTTAACTGGTTTGTGATATTACACGGTTTTTTTACTTTATATACAGGGTGTCCCTGGACGAGCGTCAGTTAGCCGTATCTGGAGAACCGTTTCTAGCATCATGAAAATTTGTTTCAATTAATTCTGGATCGACGTAAAATATTTTCATCAATGGCGCACTTCCGGTTATACCGGAAGTAGGTACTAATTTCCTTATTTTAAATGGAACACCCTGTATATTATGATATTTTTGAATTCTACGTTTAATTCTAGAAGAATTTGCCTTTTTTGTCAAGTGCAGGCCTAACTTCAAAAAGCTGTAACATTCTTACAGTATGAAATTAGAAAACGATATTAATTTGCTATGAAGTCTAATGTAGGGTGTGTCCGCCCCTGGACTCAAATTGGGTCAAATACATACAGGCTGTTCTCTGCAAATTTTTAAACATCAACTTTATTGGTCAAAAAGTCAATTTTTTCAAATGGAATGCCCCAACTATTTTATGGGACATCGATACAGAATTCAATTGTCTGTCATTTACATGTTTGCCATATTTAAATAAAGAGTTTTTGTGATATTTCCGAGGGTATTTCTAAGTATTTGGAATTTGGCCAAAATGTCATATTTAGCACCAGAGCTGAGTAGTATTCGGAGTATTTAGTAGTTAAGTACTTATCTAAATACTTTTTTCTGGAAAGTAATTAGTATTCGAATATTTTTTTTCGGCAGGTAGTAAGTATTCGAAAAAAGTATTCAAAAATTGTTCGAATAGTTTTATTTGAATTTCGCGCCAATCATTCGGTTTAGGATCGAGAACGAACATGTGACTCACATGATGTGAGCATTGACCCCGCCATCGGCATTGCATGAAAGCAGTGGTGATGGTGTGTATTGTTGTATTGTAGTGGACATAGATAATTTGTGATATTCTAGTAGTAAAATCAAATGATATTGAAAATTCGCATTATTACCTAATAATGTGTGGTGTCTATCTGAAGGCAAATAAGTTTAGCAATTATTGTAATTAGTTTTTGAAAATATTATTTTTTTCATTAACATTGCTTCTATTTTAATTCTAATTTTCCATTAAAGTATTCGGTTACTTTTTTAAAGGAGTATTTGATATTCGATATTTAAGATACTTTTTGTCTGAGTTATTTAGTATTCGAAGTAGATGAAGTACAAGAATTTAGTATTTGAATACTTTTTCGCAGTATTCGACCCAGCTCTGTTTAGCTTTTAGGGTTCCTTAAGGCTGCTCAAATGAAAATTCAATCCTGTTTTAAAATATGAAAGTACTTAGAAATATCACAAAAACTGTTTATTTAAATATGGCTAGCATATAGACTAAAATGATAGATAATTAAATTCTGCATCGATGTGCCATAAAATAGTTGGGGCATTCCGTTTGAAAAAATTGACTTTTTGACCAATGAAATTGATGATGTTTAAAAATTTGCAGAGGACACTATGTATTTGACTCAATTTGAGTACAGAAGCGGATACACCCTACATTAGACTTCATGCCAAATTAATATCGTTTTCTCATTTCATACTGTAAAGATGTTACAGCTTTTTGAAGTTGGGCCTGCGAAATTCTTGATTTTCTCAAAAACTGTTGATTTTTGGCATAGCAATTCTTTGTAAAAGTTCATCTAGAATTAAACGTAGAATCCAAAAATATCACAATATACAGGGTGTTCCATTTAAAATAAGGAAGTTAGTACCTATTTCCGGTATAACCGAAAGTGCGCCATTGATGAAAATATTTTACGTCGCTTTGAAATTAATTGAAACCTCTGTGCACAAATTTTCATGACGATGCTAGAAACAGTTCTCCAGATACGGCTAACTGACGCTCGTCGAGGGATACCCTGTACGCATAATTTTAATGAAGCATTCTAAGAATAAACTTTTTGAATTGAACGACAAAAGTAGGTCTTGATGTCTGATTTAAACTTTGTCACATCAAAAAACCTCATAATTAGAATAAGGCTTAAGTTTGAAACCCTAGTAGTGTTGTAAAGATGAAACGTTTCACATAAATTTCATTTCATTGAAATATTTCAGGAACATTTTAATTTTAACCTCGCTATTTATTAGGTATAGGTACCTACATAAATACAATTTTAGTGGTATAATGGCATTTTGGCAAGTTATGAATAGTATATTACGATATTAGGTTGGTAAGTACAGTATAACAGAATCGAGGAAAGGTTTGCAAAAACGAGTCGAAGACGAGTTTTTGCAATTTCCGAGATTATGTTAGATGTACTTAACAACCGTGTATCGTATATGATTTTTCGCACAATTGAAATTAACTTATTGAACATTTTTCGTCAGCCATTAAACAAATCCTGTTTGACAGATCGCCGAATATTCCTAATGCTCTCGCTACCTTTGCCAGTTCAATTGTTTTACTTACCATGCCTGCGTCAGATATGCGTGCTGTTATGAATTCATAACAGCACTGTTATTTTTCGTTGCCTGGGAAACCAAACCGCGCTTGGTAAGTTTAACTTACACCTTATGTTAAGTACGTCGGTAAGAGAGTTATAACATACGATTGTGCGAAAATGTTTATTATTATTCAATTAGTTAATGGGTAAGCACTTTAGAGAACTTTTTAGTTGCAAGTTGCAGAAAACATAAACAACATAACCTAAACCATTAATTTTCCATACTGATCAGCATTATTTGTTTGTAATTTGTCTATTTTTAGTCCATTTTGGAGTATTAACCTAACTCGTGGAAGAAATGCCGACGTGTTTAACAACAATAATTCAAATGGTTGAATAAATCACTATTTTTGCGGGAAAAATTTGAAATAAGTTTCATGAAATGTTTCAAATAATAAGTTTTATGAAATTTTTACAACACTAATGCCATGCTGGCAGACGTATGCAGGGTCCCCAACGGGCAAAAATCGAGGTTTTAGTAAAAATTGGGTACACTAAACGAAAATGAGGAATTTACAAAAATATGTATTAAAAAAACATTAAAATTAGTTGTTAATTATTAAGTAACACTGGTCTAGTGTAACTATTTAAAAGTATGCGTATGTTTTATGAAAAATATTTAAAATTAATTTTAAAAAACTTGCCGCTGTGCCACGCATTACCATGTAGGTAGAGAAAGTTCCGAGTAGGCACAGTGGTACGAAATAAGAAAATTTTGGCCAAAATTCATTTTCTGAGTAAAAGCATTTATCTTATTGCTAGAGTGCCATGAAGATGTTTTTTTGCTTTATTCTGTGCAAAATTATTAACTCTATTAATATGTGTAAAATAAAAAAAGGTTTTTTTGATCAACTAATCTCAAAATTTTGATTTCCATATCATGGTAAATACATTGAGATAGGTGATCAACATTAAAAACATTGTAAGGCTTCTTACAGAAATTGATATCAAGTCATTTTGATCATAAAATCCCATACCATTTACCACGTTGTGAAAATGACTCAACAAGATTGTAACTTCCTTTACAATGATGTTGAATTGACGACGGTCTCGTTTCTTACATCGTAAACTTTCTTACAAGTTGCTCGGAACAAATTGAATCTTCTATGTTAAGTCTATCAATTTTTATTTAATTAAAAATTTTGTCTGACAAATTTAAGTATAAGATCCTTAAACTAAATTTGACATTCATAGAAAAGCTAAAAATCTACATCCATTAGTTTCTTTACAATGTTATTACTGTAATAAGATGAGTTCAACATTATTGTAAACTACGTTACATAAATGGCTTTTACGGTCGATACGAGGAAGAACATTGTACAAACACTTACGATGTTATTACCGCAGAAATACTTATTTTTCTTAATTGTAAATGCACGAATCTAAGTAAATACATTAAAATATGTATTTTTGAGCAAGGATGAAGTGTATTGTAGTATTTCTAGTTAATAAGAAACAAACAAACAATCCCTAATCAATCAATCAAGCCATTGGTCGATTTTCAATAAACCAGTTGTTGTTGGTTAATAATAGTGCCGTGCATTAATCAAAACATTAGTTTTAAGTTGTTTTTTTCACATCCAGGCAGTTTCTTAGTGCAAATCACTGCTGAAACGTTCATGTGTGTGATAAATCAAGTTTGTAATATTTAATTTTCAAGAACTGATAAAAATATTGCAAGTACAAGTTCGAATATTCTTGTAATAGAATACATTGTCGTTTTTCTTGTAGCGCAAACGTCATCGACTTGCTTTGAAGAAGAAGCGTTGCCTGAAACGTAAGGAACAAGCCGATAACTATGCCAAACTGTTGGCTCAACGTAAGAAGGAATCGAAGGCCAAGAAGGAAGAAGCCAAGAGACGTAGATCAGCTAGCATTCGCGACAGCAAATCTAGCAGCCAAAGTGCTCCCCAGAAATAGTTCGTTTTGATTTTGTAAAATTAAAAGCAAAATAAAAGGTATCTTGTAAGGGTTGCGTGTTATTTGAAGGGGCAAGAGCTAGAGCTGGTTAGATTAATTCTGTCTAACCGGTGTGATACTCTTGCTATAACAATACTGGTTCTTGACTGACAGAAAATTTTACAGTAATTTTCTATGATTGAACCATTTACATTGTATCCTCATTCATTTAAATGTAAGTTCTTTTTTTATATATTGCTATTTAGTTATTGTATGATGAATTTTCATTTTGTCTTCTTTTCCCATCTGAACATAACTGATGTTACCAAAGTTCTGACTCACCAGCTACTATTCGAAATATTCTGTAATTTATTTAGTTAATAATCTATTCTGTTTGCAGTGTTTCTGGGAGAATTCGTCAAAATATCAGGTGAGACTACTTTGTTTTTTGTATTTACTTATTTACAATGATGAATCTTTATTTTTGTCTTCTTTTCCCGACTGATAGTCGCTGATGACATCATTTTGCTGATAATGTTACATTTTCACTTTTCTTTTTATTTTAACCTTCATACTCTGATGTTTTGTTTTTTATTTCAGGTAAACTTGGGGGACGTTTCAAAAACCGGTGGTCGTGCTTGTTCAGTTATTCGAATATACATGTTTGTAATATTTTAAGTTTTCTTTACCTATCATAAATTGAATTTCCTGCATAGTTTTCAAATTTGAAGCGGCATCTTGCAAACGAATACAATTGAAAAGTTCGTTTTTTTCAACTAAGCGATATAGCACTGAAGGAACCAAAAGTATGTAGCATAGTTACATGCTTAGTTGCAGCTACATCACAAAATGAAACGTTCACTGACAACATTAATAGACTAGTTGTTACGTTAGCTTGTAATATTTCAGTTATTAACAAATCAACGTATCTAACATGTGAGTGCATGACGGTTATGTTACGTTACAATGTTGCATAGATAGAAAGTTTTGCAGATGTCACATTATATTCTTAACACAATGCCTGTGATAGATATAGCTCTGAGATGTTAGTTCTATATTTCGAAATGATATCGCATGGAGGGACATTTCTTAAAGATTCAGTTCCATGATGGTAGATGGCGTGCGTTGGTATCACTAATACCTTGTATGACGCACTGCACGAGATATAAATCATCGCCACATTTCGCTGTTTATTCAACCTCGTGTTCGATGACACGTTGGAAAACTACAATGACCTACATTATAATAATTTATTTAGGGCAAATTGCACATCAGAATTACAGAATGTATTCTGTTTATGCGAGGTCACAAAGAGACATATCCAGCACATTTCTATGCAATGTAACTAAGTGATGTTTATGCGACGTTATATAAATGTGGTCATGTAGCCGACATTAGCAAGCGCCAGTTACGGACATGTGCCTTTAGTACATCGCTGTGACAAATTATGTTAGCAGTGTTATGTAACTGTTACATGCTTAAACGTAATCGTGTTGACTGGGTAGGTATATTTCCTGCCTAGGACACTCAGTTTCAGCATGAAAAAATGTGAAAGCGCCAGGTAAATTGCTGTCCTGCCCTTGTTGAGGGTAAACATTCTTACTAGGTTTTAAAAGGGAAGCAAAGACGTAAAATAGAATGGTTTATTCTTCATTTTCAACTTGTTGAAATAATTGACACTTAATTTTCATCGATTTGTGCACTCGTCTCTGTTACATCTTCTTCATCCGACAGAAATTCCTCGTCAATTTCAGCCTCCTATAAAAAGTAATGAATTATCACGATTTTCTACAACTAAAGGAAATAAGTGCTTAGTACTTTTAAATAACATGAACTTGAGTGTTTTCAATTACCTGATATGTTTGGTATTCTGAAATCAAGTCGACCATATTGCTTTCTGCTTCAGCAAACTCCTGTTCGTCCATCCCTTCTCCTGTGTACCAATGCAAAAACGCCTTACGTCTAAACATGACTGAAAACTGTCCCTGGACACGTCTAAAAATTTCCTGAATAGCAGTCGTGTTAGCAATGAAAGTGGCGGACAGCTTTGAATGCGGAGCGGACACATTGCAAACAGCAGTTTGTACGTTATTTGGAATCCATTCTACAAAATAGGGAGCGTTTCTTTGCTGCGTGTCCAACATGACATGATCAACTTCTTTCATTGAAACAGGTCCTCTGAATATTGTAGCTACAGTTAAGTATTTTCCAGAAGTGGGGTTGCAAGCTGCCATTACATTTTTCGGGCTAAACAGTTGCTCAGTTAAGTCCTTAACTGTTAGATTTCTGTAGCTAACGCTATTTGCAGCTGTTAAAGGAGCAAAGCCAGGAACGAAGAAATGCAGCCTCGGGAATGGAACCATATTCACCCCTAATTTCCTCAAATCAGCGTTTAGCTGCCCGGGAAAACGGAAACACGTAGTAACTCCTGCCATAGTTAACGAAATTAAATGGTTTAAATCCGAATATGAAGGGCTGGTTAAACGTAGAGTTTTAAAGCAAATGTCATAGAGAGCTTCATTATCGATGCATTGCGTTTGATCGGTATTTTCGATCAACTGATGCAAAGATAGTACAGTATTGTAGGGTTCCACCACAACTTCTGAAACTTTCGGTGAAGGGAAAATGCTGAAACTCGAAATAATTTTATCGGGAAACTCCTCTCGCATTTTGGACATCAACAAAGTACCAAAACCGGAACCAGTTCCTCCTCCAAGCGAATGCGCTAGCTGGAAGCCTTGGAAGCAATCGCATTTTTCGGCTTCCCTTTGGAAAATTTCTAGCACATTTTCGCAAAGCTCTGCACCCTCAGTGTAGTGTCCTTTAGCCCAGTTGTTACCAGCTCCGTTTTGAGCAGAAACAAAACTGTCGGGCTTAAAAAGCTCCCCTAGAGCGCTACCGCGAATGGAATCCATGGTACCTGGTTCTAAGTCAACAAGAACAGCTCTGGGTACATAATTGTTGTTTGCAGCTTCAGTGAAATATACATTAATCCTTTCCTTTTGCAAATCATTATCTCCCACGTATTGTCCTTTGGCGTTGATTCCGTGTTCCCTTGAAATTGTTTCCCAAAACTGCAAAATAAATGATTAGCGGATTCGTGGAAAGATAAAGAGCCGGATTTTGGGAATTAGCTTGTACGCCGACCTAAATTAAATTGTGATTACAGAGGTTTAGGTAAATAGGCATAATCCATTGCCTACCTACCCTTATTTTTGAATTTGTAAAACATATATAGGCGGTAGGTAGGTAACCCTACGTACAGAAAAACTTAAATCTTTAATTATTTTTTCACCACGAATGATAAAAATACTAGGCATGGCGTAACGTACACATCAGCTTTACATTCAAAGTAGGTATAAGATATAAAATTATATTTACTTAATGATAAAATAATTATTTAGGGACTCACTTTTGACCCAATTTGGTTCCCGCATTGTCCCACTTGAACATGAATAATTTCTCTCATAGTTATTAATAATTTTCTCACTTGCTAGTATGCAATCGTGGTTCTGATCTTGACACAGTTAGATCTGCCTAGGTCTATTATTATCGTAGATAACCGAAAGTTATCTCGATCACCGCCTTTATTATGAAATTTCATACTTCACCGATTTTTTCGTCGATGACATAAAAAATAAAATGCTAGGAATTTTAAGCGAGGTGGCGACTCTGTTGGGATGGAGGAAAATTGTGAAATCTTATTTTATACTTACTAAAAATAAAAATTTGTCTTTTACCTCCAAACCCGACTTGAACCACTTTGGCAATGGGCCTTTCCAAGAATTTTTGAAAATGATAAAATTTCGTCAAGTCCTCAGCAAATAAAATGTTTCAAAATTTCGTAGTTTTTTAATAAAAAAATCCGAGTCAGCCTATATGACGTCATATATGCTGACAAATGGCCGACAAACCACCCATCAGTGCTATTGGCTGAACTCTGTCGGTGCGGAGTTTCCCGCATGTCGTTGTGTAACTGGCTGAATTTGATTTAAACTTTTACCGCACAAATCAGTTACAATCTGTTTTTATTTTTTTTTTAACGAAAAAAGGTTGCAGACTATAATTGAGCAAATATCATAGAAATAAGGGTTTTTAGTATAAGAGGGTCCTTTTCTAATTGTGACGTCAAGCCAATCAAGCGGCAGCGCACTATGCGCAGATGGTATACTGTTTATGGCGGCGCATAGGGGGTCTGACATGGCACATCTTCCATCCTTTTATGCTGAAAATCCTTATTGGTTAAACTTTGCAAGTGTAACAAAAGAAGCGATTTTTTTTTCATTGGAGAGGCCCAAATATTTTCCGCCGCGTGGGTGCCTGGGATTGGACCAAATAAGGCATGGCTGGTAATGTGGGGAGAGGACTCGAGCCGAATCGCAATGAATTGATTCTTAACCGTTTTCCCGAGTCTCGCCATTTATTTAAATTTAAATACAAATACTTTTCTAAAAATGTATTTCAAATACTTTTTAAATATGTACCTTTTTTACAGATGTAATTAAATAGGTACATTTAAAATGTATTTAAATACTTTTATCCACGATTATTAAGTAATGCTATTATTATGTATACGTATAACTATGGATACATATAATCCTATTCATATGGTCATAATAAGTCACGCTTCTGTCACATAATCTCACAGCACCTGTAATGTTGGCCGCCTACCCAATGAACATTATGACGTTTCAAAAACAAGCGAAAGTGTGCCAAAGATCAAGCATCAAGCTGTTCCTATCATTTGTCAACATTTTGTTTTTGTTGGTTTGTGTTTACAATTTAAATTAGTGATACAAATTTTTGAAAAATTTCAATAATCGTGGATAAAACGTCGTATTTAACTCGCACATTATGAGCCATTATTCACTTGGTTGTTTACAACCCTCGCTACCCTCGGGTTCTAAACTCAACCGCGTGAATAATGGCCTTCAATGTGCTCGTTTAATAGGTAATAGGTATACTATTAAATACTCAAAAAAATAAAACTTTTGGTGTGCTAAAACTTAAAAACGCGAAAAATTTAATATACGCGATCATAAACATTTTAATTACTGTAGAATTTTTCTGTTGAGGCAGATATAGGGCAACAGCAGCTATGGAATTTAGTTTTTGAAACCTTTATTTTTATTTAAGTAGGAAGATAAAAAACGAGGGGCGGTTAATCTAAGAAATAATTATGGACATGTCGACTTTTTGCTCCAAAATTTTGAAATCAATTGCACTAGAGGCCCTATTTCACACTTAAACATATAACTTTTAAACTTCATTTTATTTTAATAATTCGAAGAACAAATTAGTACAGTTTAGAACTATTATACAGATATCTATACGAAAAACCTTACAAAATATTGTAAACAGTGATAAATATGTACCAAAGCAACCTACCCGCCCTAACATATTCCGTTACTAGAATAGTTTTTTTTTCAGTTATGTAAAATATAATGCATATAAAGTCCCGTCGCATTTTAACGAAAGCGGGAGTTGTGTGTCTCAGGCTTTTTTTCTGTTGGTTTGTAAACGGGATTTCACATCCGTCAAAACTCCCGTCACTCACTGTCAGTGTCAATAAACAGTAACAATGGAGATTTATTGTCAATTATTGTCCATGACAGGAATTTTGACAGAACTGAAATCCAGGTTACAAACCAACAGAAAAAAAGCCTGAGACACGCAACCCCCACTTTCGTTAATATGCGACGGGACTTTAGGTATAATGTTGTTATGTATTATACAATAAATTTATTTTAATCTTCTATATTTTTTCTATTTCTTCTATTTTTTGAAGTAGAGTTTTCTATAGTCAGAAGAATGATTTCTGGCAACCATCTATGTGGCAACCCTATCAACCATGTTGTCCTCATGTCCTCTACGAAGTTTCCTATTCGCATTCCTCCATGTTGGCAATTAGTTCTTTGACAGCTGTCAATATAACCTCAAAATTCTTTGTAAGCATTTACTTGCATTTTCCAGTGTTTTACAACACCAAATTGGATAAAAAAATGATCGTTCCCGAGTATGCAAACACCATTCTTCATTTTAACCTCAAATTCTCATCCGAACATTTTTAGTGAAATAGTCATCGAAGCACTTCTGAAAGATGCGAAAAGATTTAAAAGCAAATGGGAGCTACGCACAAACGAACCCTCCAGAGTCAGACCAAATATAAAATTTTTAAAGCGAACATTGTCTAACGTCGTCAAAACAAACAAGGATCTTATGCGAAAGCCAAACACGGATCATGAAATGAAAGAATCTAAGGGACAGTCAAAACCTGAAGAACTGAAACACCGTGAGCATTCGAGGAAATCCAGGAGTCCTTCCAAATCACGATGTCGATCGCCAAAGAAAACGTCGAAGAAATCACGAAAACCAGATAAAAGCAAAAACAAAAGTCAATAAAATTTTAAAATTCCCGCCTAGTTTTTTTGTAAAAGACAAGGATAGATAATAACCACGAATGAATGCGTGACAGTGACAACTAGTCATTCCACTTTTCAAAATGTGGGTTTTTGGATATGGTTCGTTAACTTGGAAAGTTGACTTTCCGTATGAAATGAAAATTGTAGGTTTTATCAAAGGTTTTAAAAGAAGATTCTATCAACATAGTATTGATCATCGAGGGATTCCTGGCAAGGTATTTCTTAAACAAATTACTATGTCTCATACAGTATTTCTAGCCTGGACGAGTTGTAACATTACTGTCTGGAGACGAATCGGTAATTTTACATTTTATTTAGGTAATTCATTTAAATTATATTGTAGGATCGAGTATATGGTGTAGCCTTCAGCATAAGTGATAATGAAAAAGAAAGTGTGATAAATCACTTAGATTTCCGGGAAAAATGTGGATATGAAAGAATTCCTGTATTGTTTCATCCTAGAGACAAGGAGAAGATGCCTTTTGAAATCATTATCTACCTTGCGAGTCATGATAATCCTCATTTTGCTGGAGCTGCCGATATTGACAGTATTGCGAATGAAGTTGTTAGATCTGTGGGGCCTAGTGGCACGAATGTAGAGTATGTGTTGAATTTGGCAAAAACTATGAGAGAGATTGCACCAGAAGTTAATGACGAACACTTGTTCACCCTGGAAGAGAAGGTTCAAAGTTTGTTGCAGATTGCAGATGCAAAATCACTGTAGTAATGTAAAATTTTAACTTTTTTATTCACATTTACAATAAATGCCAGAGAATTAACTATACATTTTCATAAATTATAAAATAATAAGAAATTAAGTTACAATTAATAAGTTAATTTACAATCTCTTGTTTAATACTGGATGGAAGAATAAACCGTGAGATCTAATAAAAAACTAATTAGAGTGGGCCATGGAAAAATCACTTAGTTAATGCGGCGGAACTGATTCAATAATCGTTTGATAAAATATTGGAAAAGGTGGTTTATGGGCAAATTATGGAATATACAGTGTGTCCTACTTTAGATGAAGACTGTCATATTTTCGTTAATTTTAGGAGTAGGGATATAAGCTTTTGCGCTGTTACTGTTATAGACCCTTATAAGACGCATCTTTTGAGGTACTTGCTCATCTCAAATGGAAGTTGTAAACCCAGCCGACTACGACTTCGCGAATAAGACAATTTTTCGCGATCAAGATATCAAAAAAATTCATAAGAATAAATTATTCGCAATCTTGTTTTGACCCCACATGCCAAGTTTCAATTCAAAATTCGAATTTTTAATTTTAGAATCTAAATTTTCAAAAAAAATTAAGTTGCGAATTTTGCTTTTAAGCGACTACGTGAAGACAAAATTGACTTCTGAAGAACTTTTCTTTAATAATTTTTTTCGATATCTTCAGCGCAACCGGAGAAAATCGAGCTTGAAAATTTTTTTTGGGGAAATTCAAAGTGCAAATTTTGAATTGAAACTCGGTTTAGGGAGTAAAAATTGGATTCTGAACACTTTGTTCTTATGATTTTTTTCGATATCTTGATCGCGAAGCAAAATATCGAAAAATGGCCCTATTCGGAAGATCAGTAGGCTGGGTTTACAACTTACATTTGAGTTGAGTACCTCAAACGATGCATCTAATAGGGGTCTACGACAGTGCAAAGATTTATACCTCAAATTTATATCCCCAAAATATAATAATAATAATAATAATACAGTGCGAGTGTATTTGAGATTTTCAAAAATCTTGGTTTTTGACCGATTTCTTCGATGTTTTTGAAAATTTAGGGTGGCCGTGACTGTACTTTCGGTCAGGTATGATACACGTTTCTAACTCAGAAAAAATCGTTAATTTCCGAACCCATTGAGAAAAAAGTGCCATTTTATTTGAGAAAACGTTAAGGCCATTTCCGGTTAAACCGAAAGTGGGAAAAAATAACTGTCCCCTCCATATCAAATCCGCATTACAAAAATAAAATTGATCTGCCCGAGGATTTTTGCCAGAAATCAAGGGTTAAAATTTAATCAATTTTGTTCCGGACTTTACACTCACACTTATTGAGCTTTCGAAAAACAAAAATTCAATCCTGGTAAACACAAATATACTTTGATTAATATAACTATGTAGCTATAAATATCAATGTAAATACTAGAATAACTACAGATGATAGCTCAAAAGGGAAGGAAACAGCAAGCGCTGATTTTAATCCTCCCCCAAAAGGAAAGAAAAAACAGGCAAATGCCAGTAGAATCTGAAAAACCGTTGTACACAAGTGATCAAAACAAATTGAGAGAAAATTGACCAACGTTCCATCCGATAGAGGTGATTTCAAGGAGGCTACTACAGCATGACTCGAGCCAGCTAGATTGCAATATCTGTAATTTCTGAGTAGGAAATTCAGAATATGAAACGCCAAATAGGAAAAAGAAGCCTTGAAAGAGGAATGTGAATGTTGGGTTGGGGTTAGATATCATTGTGGACGATAAATTGAAATTTAAAAACACGTGGAATTTATTTATAAAAAAAAAGTAAACGTGCTACAGAGATGTATTCCCTTTCTGACCAGTTGAGCAAAAACAGTATAAAATACTATTGTACTGCCACATTATTATTATGGGAGCACACTACTTTTCTTAGTAAATATTGAAGCAATCGATTGCAGGTACTTACTACAGAATAGGAGCATGAAAATGATTCAAAAATGTGACACATGTACCTATTAGTATAACAACTATTGCAAGTTTTAAAATGGGTCAAAATGAATTTCAAAAAATGCAAACTATGATTGTTCTACATATGGCTAGATTAAGATTGATGCCCGATTATATTAAGTACTCATCAGTTTTGAGAGTGTGCATATAGTTACGGCACTAGAAAAAAAACTGACTTCATGCTGCTATCTACGACATCAAATGTAATACATAATTCGGTATTTGTAAAAGGTGTCTTATTACAGTATAATACTGCAATATTTAAAAGACATGAATAATGTTAACATTTTAAAATTGCAATAAGACAGTATTATACATGCAGGGTGAGTCTGAAAGACACCACATTCTTTATGCCACAGTTCAAATTATACGATACTTAAGTACTTGATGCCGCATGGTTTAAAATACCAAGTACAAATACTTTTCTCGAAAAAATTATTCAAGTACCAGTATCAAGTACTTTAAATACTCAGTACCAGTGCCGAATTTTCAAAGTACTTAAGTACCGTTACTTTAAGTACCAAAAATAATCAGTACTGTACTTTAAGTACATTTCGATACTGAGTAGCCCAGCTCTGTCGATGGCTGATGCGCCTGGCGCTCATTTATACTAAAATCTAAAATACCAATGTTTTTCACCCCTAAAATGACATTTTTCGATACGGCAATGCAACAGCTATCGAATTAGATGATAATATGCCCTTTTGCTAAGAAAAATTCAAAAAGGGGCGTTTTTGTCCCGAAAATGGAAATTTTCTAAAAAATTGCACTGAGGCATAGCAGCTGTCGAATCCGATAGTAAGAATATGCTTTTTCGTAAAATAAATTGAAACAAGGGCCCTTTTGCCACTAAAATGACATTTTTCGAAAAAATGGCACTAAGGTTTTCGGCTATCAAATCCCAAATCCGGTAATAAAAATATACATAGTTATGCATAGGTTTTTTTTCACGGGACAATTTTTTGGCCAAAAGGGCACAAGTGTGAATACATTTTTAGAAGCAGAATTCGAGCAGCATTCATATGGTAACGCGAAAAATGGGGGTTTGCATTTAAATTTTTGAAGTTGATGTGCCAAAAAGGCACTTTTCGTGAACCGATGTGGCCCAAATTCTAATCAGCATCTACAAATCTCCCACTAAATATGTGTGCCAAATTTCATCTCGATACGTTCAGTAGTTTGAGCTGCAGCGTGATCACAGACAGACACACATTTTTTAAAAACCACTTTTTCGGATTCCCAGGACCCTGAAACGTAAAGATTTTATGTTTTTGGCGGTTCGATGCATTCCTATGGTCATGTCTTCGGTTTTTTCAATTTTCCTCATCAACGGTTGTTTTTTTCAAGAAAATTTTAAGGCCTAAAAAAGGTTGAAAATTGAACGAGGAGTAAGCATAGGCAAATTAGCAATATTTTTAACATAAAAAAGTTCAAGGACAAATAACATGGGGAGCCCCCTTGTAATAACAAGGTGGCGATTTTTGGATAATGTTTAAAATACCATCAGCAAAAATGCAAAATCCTGTGATCACAATTGACCAATAATTTTTGCACCAAACCTCATCATTTGAACAGTAGATTCGGTGGTGTAAAGGATTCGGTGTCTTTCAGACTCACCCTGTATGTATTGATAAATCTAATGATGAAGAATAAGCCAAATGTAATGTATAGAGGTACCTAACAATTAAATTTGTACAGATTTACTATTAAATATGTATTTTTTAGTTTTTTAAGTACTTATAACATGTTTTATTTAACCTGAAATATTTTAGTACAAGGCCAATGTGCGGGAAAATGTGCATAATACTTTTGCGACTTGTATAGCTGAGGGGGTTAAATAAATGCATTATAATAATTATTGTCATCAAAATAAAGAGTGTTAAAGGCCCAGTAAACTAAAAAACCCATGTATTTTTTATTGCATAAAAGAACAGAAGAGTACTGGAAGCGAGTTCTAACATGCCCGCAAAAAAAAATTATTTCATTTTCAACTTCAAACAGCGCCGCAAAGATCCGTCATGACGTCATATGTGATACACCGCGTGTGCTTAAATTTGGAAAGCATTGGCGCTGCATTAAAGCATTTCCTAATTTCAAGCCTCAACCCCTCACTTGGAATACATCATTTGAAAGCTAATTTCAGTACCAGTCCAATGCTGTAAATATTTTTAATATCCGTCTACCTTCCAACCCGGTCAACAGTAAAATTTAAATTACATTTGGATCTTTTGTGATGCATCATTTTAAAGAGTATGAAATCCTCTGTAAATCAATGCAACAAGTTTTGAAATCCATCCACTCGTTCAAAAGTTACAGAAGAAACAATCATTATTTCTACGGTGCGAGATCCATAAGATCACTGCAGGCTGGCAAGCAGCTGTATCACAAATGACGTCACGCGCCTCACTCAAACCGATTCTAGCAACGAATTGAAGTTCTTTGGCGCAATTTTATTTACGGCAACATTTATAAAATGCTATAAACTATCAATTAGACTAATTTTTGAAAAATTTATATAGTTAAGTTTGCTGTGCCTTTAAGTTTCTGTCTTTTGTGACTCCATCATCAAAAAGTGGTCGAAATTATTTCTACTACGTCACTCTCAACTTAGCCAAAGGCGCTTATCATTTATACATTTTTGTGACAAGCCTCAGTTAATCTCACCAATGTCATTGGTTCTTTTGAATATGGACCAAATTGCGGAGATAAATGTGTAAATGGAAAGCGCCTAACGTAACGCAACTCTAATTCGCTTTTTATTAGATGTCACGGTACTCAGTCAGTTAAATTCGGTTCTGTCCTGTGGGGTAATAAAACTTATGTTATTCCTGTTTCTTAGTAGCGGCACAAAGCATTAATAATAATAATAATAATAATAATTGCCACTGCATGTCCGTTAGGGTGTATTGAAAAAAAAGAATTTTGGAATTTCGTTTTGTAATAGTCGTCAAAACTTACCTTTTACTATCCTAAGAAGAAAGTTTATTTAAGGTTTTGCTATAGTTCAACATCTTTAGCCCTCTACCGCCCCTCAAATATTGGTTATTTTGAAATTCCAAGTCTACAACTAATAACTTTTTTAAATTCATTATTTATTGTTTTTCTATCACTAGTAGGTTCGGAGTAGATTTTAAAGACCACTAAAGGCCGTTTTCTTTCATCTCTAGTTAAATTTAGTTACCTGCTGCCATATAGTTTCAACGACAATTAACTCTAATTATTCAAGTTGCTGGTGCATGCATCACAGAACTTATGACACTACTGGTTGACGTCTAAGTTCAGACGTTATATTTTCGTACGTTTTTTATTCGAATTTCTGTGCTTCCCTTTCGAGTTAATAAGAATATTTCAAAGGCAACACTAGAAATAGTCTCAAGTGGCCTATCGAAGACTAAAAAACGCACAAAAATTTAACGTTTGAACTTTAGACGTCAACCAGTACTGTCATACATAAGTTCTGTCATGCATGCACCAGCAACTTGATTGATGAGTTAATTGTCTTTGAAACTATAATGCAATGGCCATCTAGTAGGTAGCTAAATTTAACTAGAGATGAAAAAACGGCTGTTAGTGATCTTTAAAATCTACTCCGAGCCTACTAGTGACAGAAAAACAATAAATGTTCCATTTCAAAATAACATAATATTTGAGGGGCGGTAGAGGGCTGAAAACGTTGAACTATAGCAAAACCTTAAATAAACTTTCTTTTCAGGATAGTAAAAGGCAAGTTTTGGCGACAATTACAAAACGAAATTCCAAAATTCTTTTTTTCGATACACCCTAATGTCCGTCAATGCATTGTACCTCTACTATAAATAAGGAATATCAGATTATGATCGCAAAAGCAAGAACTTCTAAACTTATTTCTTTGTAACACAGTTAAACTTTTCTGTGAAGGTGTTTTCTATTGAGTGCATACTATGAAAGTATCATAGAAGGCGTACATATAGGAAAAAATGCGCACATATGTATACCTACTCAAATAAGATGTTCATTTTAATTTATCAATGAAATCTTAATACTGGAATGTTCACTTAAACTGAACTACTTCAACACTTTGTCTTCTAGAAATGTTTTGAGCTGGGCATACGCATGTTCCAAGTTATCATTGATCACAATGAAGTCGAAATTATCCTCATTTCCTAAAATTTACAATTACAAAAAATTATTGTACAATAATTTTACCATATTCAAGTTCTTCCTTTGCAACAGTTAATCTATGAGCTAGACTTTCTTTAGACTCGGTCCCTCGCCCAGCTAATCTCTTTTGTAACTCCTCCAAATTCGGTGGCTTTACAAAAACATACCAAGGACATAAATCAGTAGTTTTGACTTTTTTAACCCCCTGTACATCAATATCAAGGACGCAAATCTTGCCCTGATTTTGGACTTCCTCGACAGCTGCTTTGCTAGTGCCATACGTGTTTCCACAAAAAGAAGCACTTTCAATGAACTTCCCGTCAGCAATAGCTTTTGTCATTTCTTCCGCTGTTGTGAAGTGGTAGTGCTTCCCGTGGACTTCACCTGGACGAGGGCTTCGAGTCGTGTGACTGGTGCTGAAGCCAAAACGGTTGGGGAAGTCCTCCATCATTTTTTTGATAAGGGTGCTTTTCCCTGATCCCGAAGGGCCACACAGGACTAAAGGGCGAGGATTTTGCGCCATCCTCGCCAAGCCTGAAATTGTTTAAAAAGGAATTATGAAAAAGTAAGGGTGCAATTACCTCTTAAGAGAAAAATGGTGAAGTTTTTGTAAAAACAGGGGGTGCAGGTGACTGATAACTGTCAAGATCTTCTGTGATCTGTTCAAGGTGTATGTTTTTTGAGGTTAGAATTTGAAAAACCGGTTGTTTGGTTGGAAGTTTTAGTTTTTTCAATCCCGCTTTTTAATAGTCACTTAAAATGATGGGAAAGAAGAAAAAGTGGAGAAATAAATTCGTTTCAAGAGTTAAATGCATTTTCGGTAATTGCGGCAACCAACAATACACGTTAATGTTTGAATGTTTGTTGTCATCACTATCACATTTCACGTACAGTTTAGAAGAGAGTAAATGCCCACTCTGGAATGTGGGAGCCAACACTGCGGGGCTGATCCGCTGCAGCTGCAAGTTTGGGGGCATCTTGCTTTATGTTAACCCAAGACGGCGAGGCGCGCTTGTAATTTTAAGCATTGACCTCTTTTAGAAAGCCGTTAAAATTAATCTTCAGATTATGTTCATACATAAACAATTATTGACACTAAATTTGTTTCCATAAGAAAGATAAAAACTGCCACTTGACTAATTTAAACAGAACCGCTGCAAATGGTGGTAAAAGTTGAAAAAGTTACACTAAAAAAGTTTCATTGAACGTTTGCATTAAAGTTACACTAAAAAAGTTTCATTGAACGTTGTATTAAAGTTACACTAAAAAAGTTACAGGAAAAGTTGCAGTAAAGTTTATACTAAAAAATTATAAAGCCCGAAAAAGTTACGCTACACAAGTTAACACTAACAGTTGCAAAATAAAGCTACTTATATGTACTAAAAAGTTACTGTAGATGGCGAAAGTTAATAATTAAGCACTAAAACTACTAAGGGTTGAATTTACAATTCGGGTTCAGTGGAGGTTCACTTGAACTACGTTCAGTTGCTATGTTGAGCTCAGTTGAACCATTCCTGAACTCGAATTGTAAAATCGACCCTTAAAGTTGCATTAGTTAGGACCCTAAAAAAGTGACTACTACATATCTACAGCGATAGTGAGCTGCAGTGAAAATCTATTGGTGTACAGGAAAATCTTGGCGAAGTCCGAAGAAAATCACGAAAATCGGCTGGGTAGGTGTCAACATCTAAAATTCCAAACCCGACTTGTCTCAAAATAACATAAAGCAGGATGTCCGTAATGACATAAAGAACTGATTGATAATCTTCCTTTATTCAACTTGCAGCTGCAGCGGACCAGTCGCGCAGTGTGTTTAGGCCCCCACTTTCAAGAGTGGGCATTTGCTCTTTTCTAAACTGTACCAGATTACGTACTTTTAACAACGCGCCAACTCGATAGGTAGTTACATTGGTTTAGTCGTGGGTTTACTCTCTGGGTTTAGTATAGAACATTGGTACATACAGAGGGTCATTTTTAAAAAAACTTCCCACCTTGAATATCTTTGGATGTAATAAAGGTATTGAATTGAAATAAAAGCTGGCCAATCCCGCACGGAGCCGACACTTTTTTTTCCAGTTCCGGTTTAACCGGAAATGGTCTTAACTTTGTTTTTTCAAACGGAATGACACTTTTTTTTCAACGGATTCGGAATCTACGATTTTTTCTGAGTTACGAACATGACCGGAACTCCGGAAGTGCATTCACGGCCACCCTAGATTTTTAAAAACATCTAAGAAATCGGTGAAAAATTGAGATTTTCGAAAAACGCAAAAACACGTCTACTTTAATTTTTTGATGCAAATTCATCTGCCTATTGACATTTTCTTTTTATTTACTTGTGAGATTTTGACAGATTATGAGGTAAGAGAAAATTTGATAGTAATAAGAGAAATCAAAATACGAAATTGCTCAGGTAAATGTGCATCAAAAAAACTAACTTGACGTGTCTTTGCGTTTTTCGAAAATGTCAATATTTCACCGATTCCTTCGATGTTTTTGAAAATCTAAGGTGACCGTGAATGCACTTTTTCCAATGTGCTGTGGATCCGATAGAAACTTAACAGTACATTTAAAATCTGTTATTTTCTAACATGTAAAATGCATTTCGAGAATTTTTTTGGCGGCACACTTGAAAATTTGGCATAAAAAGATTGAAAACTGACAATAATTTTCATTATTTTCAAAATTTATTATGAACCAACTCAACTTATTGTAAGGTCAACCTGGGTAAGTGTGAATTTGGGGGAAGTGTGAACGCGCCTTTTAAATTTCCCGCTGAAAGTTCGATCATACTGACATCTCCCCGGCAGCTTCCTAAACTATCCTGGGACCTGTGGATATAAAGCAGGATTCTGTAAAGTTGTGTACACTGATAATATTGGAGTGAGAAACGAGCATAACATCTTTCACTCTCAATGTGAGTACAACCCCAAATTTTCAAAATTTCGTCATTCGCTAGCGACTCACGGTAAGTCCCAATTTTTGCTCACAGTGGATAACTAAGACCACATATTTCGCTACTCAATACACGGAATCGTGTTTTGTTAATAAATAAGTGTTTTTATGGCATAGGTCACACTTGCCCCAGACAAAAACGCCTTTGAGGTTAGTGTGACCACATTCCGGCGGGCAAGTGTGAACTTGCTATTGAGTGTCTCACACTGATGGAGTGTTCTATTGTTAGGTGAAAAAATGCCGAGAAACTACAAAAGGAAATCAGATCGCGCTACCAAGTATTCACGGGCAGACTTGGAAAATGCTATTGAACATATAAAAAGAGGAACCATGACATTGTATAAAGCCCACACATTCTTTAAAATTCCAAAAACCACATTATTTTACCATTTAAAAGGAATGCGCGGGGTGAAGAGCAAGACACAAGGAAGGGCGGCAGCTATTCCCATTGAGGATGAAACAAGATTGGCGCAAGGTCTGAAGAAAATGGAGCAATGGGGTTTTGGACTGTTTCGCGTAGAAGTATTGGACGTAGTTCAAGAGTTTGTTTCGGAGAACAAACTAAAAACGTCGTTCAAAGATAATCGACCAGGCGATGAGTGGTTTCACAACTATAAAAAGCGACATCACTTAAGCATTAAAAAACCACAAGGAGTCGAATATGCCAGAAAGAAAACGGCAGATCCCTTTGTCCTAAACGAATATTTTGATCTGCTGCAACGGAGCTTAAGAGAATTAAATTTGCAAGACCATCCAGAAAGCATTTGGAATCTTGACGAAACGTCCTTCTCGCACGATCCTCATAAAACTAAAGTTGTTGGGGCGGTAGGGAAACCATCTTCCAGGACAACTTCAGGGCCAGGAAGAGAAAACACTACCGTTTTATCGGCAGTCTCAGCGTCGGGGTTGAAAGCTCCCCCACTCATAGTATTCAAAGGAAAAAATGTATGGGATACGTGGCTGGCGGATGAGGAAAACGCCTTTGAAGGAACTGCTTACGCAGCCATAGTCCTAATGGATGGATGGAAAAGGAAATATTTTTAAATTATTTTCAAAAAACTTTACTTCCTGCACTAGGAACCAACAGACCAGCTTTAGTGATATATGATGGACATTCCACACATATTAACATTCCATTGATTGAATTAGCACGTGCCAATAACGTGACAATTTTGAAACTCCCACCCCACAGCAGTCATCTGCTGCAACCTCTGGATTTGGCTGTTTTCAAATCTCTAAAAGACAGCTGGGACTTAAAGTTAGTAGCTTGGCAGAGGAAGAATGTTGGATTGAAGATGCCTAAGAAAGTTTTCTCAGAGTTAATTGGTAAAACTTGGACGCAACTGAAGGCTGATATTATTATGAATGGGTTTCGTAAAGGAGGAATCCATCCTTTTGATAGAAATTGTATCCCAGAGGACAAATATGATCCTGACGCCTTGAAGAGATGGAAAGACCAGGCTCCAACTACTCCTTCTATTGACGGATCTCGCCCAGCAATTATGGAAGAACCTTCTCCCGGACCTTCTGGGGGATTCTCTGCCGGACCTTCTAAAGAATCCTCTACGGAACTTTCCGCAGAGTCCTCTGCTGGAGCTTCTAAAAGACTCTATGCTGAGCCTTCTGCTGGATCTTCTAAAGAATCTTCTGGTGGACCTTCTAAAGAATCCCATTTAGAAAAGCCATTATCTTTCGAAGAGTTACTTTTGAAAACTGTCAAACAAACTGCAAGAAATACTTCCACGGTGAAAAAGAAGAGAGTTGCTCGGGGAGCAGAAGTGATTACCGCTCCTGAAGCGTTAGAGAAGCTTTCAAGGGATCAGAATTCAAAGGGAAAAGGGAAGAAGATCGTCAAAAATACTAATAAAAGTGGAAAAAGTCAAAGATCAGCAAAAAAACCCGATTCAGATTATTCATCTAGCTCTGAAGAACATCAAGATCCAGTTCCTATTGACTCCGAAGATGATGTGGATCCTGAACTCTTTGAAGAGTATGCAGAAGATCCAGTTGATATCACTGTCGGAAGCTGGGTAATTGCTGAATATTCGAACAAAAAACACATCAAACATTTTGTCGGACAAGTAAAAAGTAAAGAAGTAGATGGTTGGAAGGTTCTTTTCTTAAAACATAAAAAGGGGATTTTCTGTTGGCCCCATGTTGAAGATATGGACGTTGTTGTTGACGAGGATGTCGTAAGGATCTTGCCTAGCCCAATTGAAGAGCGAAGAGGCAAGCTGCGATTTGAAGTTCATTTTGCCAGTTTCAATTTGTAAACTTTGCTAGTTTGTAATTTCGTTGATATTAAAGATATTTAAAAATTTCGAAAACTGATTTGATGTAGATTAACTCATCTTTTCACACTTGCCCACGAATTTTCACTGTGATAAATATATGACGGGTAAGAGGCCGGGTTCGCACTTACCCCAAGCTAACGGGAAAGTGTGACACATGCGCGGCGTTTTAAAAAATGGGGCATATCTCCTAAATGGCTGTGGTTATAAAAACAGTAATACACAGAAATTATAGCCAATTGTTGGGGGTGTCTCCAAACAATAGACTAAGTGAATCGGATTATTATGAATGGAAGCAGTTTATCAAGAATGTGTACTAATCAAAAAAGCGGTCACACTTACCCAGGTTGACCTTACATCAGAAGACGCAGAAAAAAAATAGCTACTAGAATGAGTAAGAAAAATTGTATGTGTCCATCTGAAAACGAAAAGTTGACATCCATCAGTTGACATTTAGGTTGAAGTTGATAAAAATCAAAACCATCTTTAGTTTGTAGTGTTTTTTGAGCAATTTCATTTGGTTTTTAGTTCACTAAAATCGGACGTTCTGGAGTTTTAATCTCGCACCCTGTATGCTAAAATTACGAAAATAATATGTTTTTGTCAAAAAATTACAGCATTAGATATGTACAATTCCTAACTCATTGTAACAATAATGACACAAAATTATGCCATATGGTTATTATTGTTTCACAGTTTTTTATGTTTAAAAGTTAAAGTTATAACAGTTTAAATGTTAGAAGCTTTCAATACTTATAACTGATGAGAACAACACAACACGCTCACAAAACACTATAGGTACTAGGTATATCTGATTCCAAAATAATTACAATTTGCTTTATGATTGTTATCAAATAATTAGTTTGTACGTTTGTACTTAATTCTATAATTACTTTACCTTGTACATACCTATTCCCACCTATTCCTATTGCAACAGGCACGCACGCAAAGTATCCTACTTCTGCTGATGTGTTTACCTAACCTACACAGAAATAATACTCCTAGCCATATCCTAGTATTATCTTACCTTATACAAATACAAGGTGATAAGAAAAATTGGTTTGTAGAAACATTGGATAGAATTTTCAAAATTTTCAAACTTCGAATTGTGGAAAATTATGAATATTTTTTATAAAACGACACTTAACGACAGTTAGAAGGGTGTCGCTAATTGATCCTAATGATTGTTTCACAAAATTGAAAATTGAACAATAAAAGATGTATAGAGTTTGAATTTAAGCGGGAGTGTCCATGTCCGCTATTGGTGAAGACATGTTCTGCGTTCGGAACGGAACGAAGATAAAAGATCCGACTTTCAAGGGTGCGATAAAGAGCACCGTGCTGTGGACAAGGATAGATAATAACCGAACGCGCGCATGTGTGTGAGTTCAGCTATATTTGCGGTTTGTCTTGTCAGTTTAGCTTAAATAAGTAAATAAAACCTACGATAATGTAATTTAAAAAAGTTACGTTTCGTTTATCGATTCCCAGTGGCCGCGTGTGTGAAGTTTACGGATATAGATCGTTTGAAAAAAAATGAATACGCAAATTGTGGCCAGAGATAGGTCAATTTTTTTTTCAAGACTTAACTTTCCCTCAAGTTCTCCAGAGGGTCGTGTCCAGGAAGATGGGAGCAACTCGGAAGAAGGGAAAGTCAAAAACAGGCTTATTTCTATGTGGAATAACGTAAAATACGGTAAGAAAAATTCCTAACCTCAAAATCGTGACTAAAGTTAAAGGAATTTATTTTTTATATCAACAGTTCGAGGTTAATGACTCGACTCGTTTTTTTTGTTAGTGAAATCGCAGTCGCCTAGATTTCTTTTGTTTTATTCTTTCCAGTTAACTTGATAAAACACCCCGGAAAATTCTGATGGAAAGTGGCCTTCAGTGAAATTTTCTCAATTTTTCATATGTTGTAGTTCTCATGATTCTGTCCAAAAGTTATTATTGCGCCAACCTCGAAAAATGAACAGTTTTTGCTACAGAGTGTGGGAAACATGTAGCCAAACAAATTTTTAATATTTCGGAAACAGCTTAATGTACGATATTGTAATTTGGCACATCAACTTAGGTACTTAAGGGTGTCTTACGTGCAAAATTTCGTTAAAATTGATGAATGAGAACATCGAGTTACCGACATCTGCAATTGGTATTTTCAATGCAAAACCTATATAAATAGTTCCTGAAACATTATTTACTACGATTTAGAAGTAAAATTACATAAGAAAACTTTTATTGCTCTTGCAAAATTTCTAAACAATCCATCGATTTCGCGCAATCAACAAAAATATGTACTATTGCATCATGCGCGTCAAGGGGCAAATCTATAGGTGAAATCATCAGTGTACAAGGTTGGTCAAATCAGGCGAAATCAAGGAAAACTAGGGGAGATCAAGGGAAATAAGGTGAAATCACGCAAGAACGTGAAATCAGTGTACAAAATTTTGCTCATAGATTTGTCCCTCGATGCGCGTCTTGTAATTTTTGGATCACATAAAGTCGCCTATGCAAATCTAACTCCCTTAGTAGGAGGCGACTTTTTAACTTATTTTTATGTAAGGAACCCACGGTAGGAGTTCTGCTCGAGGGGTGTTTCACTCTACAGTACCTGTACAAAATCTATACATTACCTATGCAGTACTATACATTACTATGCATTACTAACATTACTATACATTACCTTACATTACTTATACATTACTGTACATTACTTATTCTGGAAGCGAAACAATAGACAGGGAAGAGAAGCCTTTAACAATTTAGACTTCGAATCTCGGCAAGCAATATTTACCTACACTGCAAACGAGGGGTTAACCACATGGTAAATTTGTGTACACAAAATCGCAAATTGTAAGAAAATCGCCAAAATCGCTAAAATTGTATTTGTAAAATTTGTCCAAAATCAGTACAGGGTTTTTGAATCTAAAAAATGAAACATTAAAGACCACAGAAGGAGCTTAAAAATCGCCGAAATTGCTAGAAAATTTTCAAGTCGCCAAAAAAATATGCGAAATTCGCTCTAAAATCGGCAAAATTGCTACAAAATCGCTGGAAACTTGCTTGAAAATCGCCGGAAACTTGCTTGAAAATTGCAGGAAAATCGCCAAAATCGCTAAAAATCACCAAAATTGCTAGAAAATTGCCAAAATTCCAGAGAACCGTACACCAAAATCGCTAAGTGGTTAACCTCTCGACTGCAAACGTGAGATTCCCGATGTAGGCAACGCCATATTCGCATTAGGACTAAGATATTCTCATAATACATCAATTAACTATTTCTGCATTTAGGAACGTCCCTACATTTTTACCAACATTCTAGTTTTTTAGTGGAGTTTGCAGTTAATAATTATCAGGCAATTTATATACAAATGCAATTTCCAGTTTCAACCCTTAAATTTCATCCTCTTTGTTGGATCATAATGGAGATTTGCCCATCCACCTACAGTTGCGCTGTAAAAAAAGGGTCGTTTTTCGTGACTGATGAATAAGACCTTTTTTGTACCACCAATAGAAAGCTATCAAACGGTATTCATTTCAGCCCTACATTATTCAGTGAAAATTCGAGTTCCCACCACTAACTTTCATCCCCTTCGATAAATTTCTCCTAAAATTCACTCTTTTTTAACCTCCCCAACCCCATCACAATTTTAAAAAAATGGGAGGTTACTGCAATCACTAAAATTTTCGAATTTGAGATAGCACCAGATCTTCACGTTTTGAGGTCTCAGGAACCCAAAAAAGGGGTTTTTAAAATGTGTCTGTGTGTATGTACGTACGTACGTACGTACGTTCGTACGTTCGTTTGTAATCACGCCACAGCCAAAACTACTAGACCGATTTAGTTGAAATTTGGAACATAGGCATCTCGTAACCTAACTTAGATCTGAAAAGCTTTTGGAGCCAATCGTGCAACCGGAAATGCCATTTTGGCACATCAACTTTTAAATTTTAAATGCAAACCCCCATTTTTCACTTCACCATAAGGAAGACCTTCAAATTCTGCTTCTAAAAGTGTATTCATTCTTAGTGCCCTTTTGACCAAAAATAAAGAAAAAATTGATTTTTATCGGACTTTAAAATCGCGGTACAGCCCAAGCCCCTGAACCGATTTGGCTGAAATTTTGCACATGGGGATTGCATTACACGTCGAAGAGCTGAACAAATTTTGAATTCAATCGACTCACGGAAAGTGCCGTTTTGGCACACCAATTTCCAAATTTAAAATTATTTTTTCATTTGACCATTAAAAACAAGTTTTTGAAAGATTTATTGTCACTATCAGAAAGGTCTTCAAATTCTGGTTTTAAATAGGACAAAATTAATTCGCATTTAGCGCTGTTTGGTTCAAAAAAGCGAAATTTTATAATAACAGTAAAAATACATTATAGCCCAAATTACTGAATCGATTTGGCTGAAATTTGGTACATGGAGATCGGGTGACCCGTTGAAGACCTGAAAGGCTTTTGAAAGCAATTGGCCCACGGGAAGTCCCATTTAAACATATCAACTTAAAATTTTAAATACAAGACCTCATTTTTTATGTCGCCATTAGAAAGGCGATCAAATTCTGGTTCTAAAAATGTGTTCACAGTTTCGGCCATTTCAGTAGAAAATAGAGAAAAAATTCTTTCTCAATAAAAGGGAGCGGGCTGACAGTGGATGACATAAAGTGGCAGTTATTGTCAAAAAGGTGACAAAAGATTAACCTTAAAAGGAACATATTGTCAAATGTGATGGGTGATGTCCGAGGTGATGTCGGTATTTGTCAGAAAATTGCGAAATTAGTCAAGGATTAAAAAAATTCTGTTGAATTGACTACTATCTACACAGAATACAAAGATCCACGTGATGGGGAGGTTCCAGCCGCTTCTCTGCTGCATTTTTCTGATGCAGTGTGTAAGATATCAGTTTTGCAGGAGATCGAGCGGGAGATATTGCTTCTGTGTCAAATTACAGGGCTTTATGGACGTTTCAACCTCTAAACTCCAACCCCCTATTTCACCAGGAAGTTGTATTTTCAATTTCACCATCCTAATCCAATTCGTTGAAAAATTGCGGTGATTTGTAGAGCCTAAGGGGTTGGTTTTAGGTTGAAAACTCATAAGACCTTTTTTCAATAGTTAACCGAAATCTATCGAACCCCGTAATTTTCAAGTTTCAACCCTTAAATTGCATCCCCCTTGTTAGATTTTAGTGAAAATTTCTCGATTCACCTACAATCTCACTGAAAATTAACTCACCAAATTCTGCATTGATACATTGAGTAGATCACATCATTTAGGCCAACGGGGTTTCGTTACTTATTGATATACAGGGTGCGAGATTGTTTTCTGCATCTTTTGATGTGCAATTAGGCGAGTTTGGTTTATAATTAGTTCTGAAAATAATTAAAATTATTGTCAACATTTCAATCTTTAAATCCTAAATCTTCGAGTGTGCCGTGAAAAAAATTATTGAAATGCATTTTGCGTGTTAGAAAATAACATATTTTAATTGTTTTGCCAAGTTTCTACCAGATCCACAGCACGTTCGAAAATTTTGAATAAAAACTATTAAAATTTTGACAAACAGTTATAATTATTTTCACAACTAATTATAAACCAAAGTCGATTTAATGCACATCGAAAGATGCAGAAAAAATAAGCTTTCAGACTGAGCAAAAAAAACTGTCCATTTGAAAATGAAAAGTTGATAACCAGTTGACATTCAAGATGAAGTTGATAAAAATCAAAGCTACTCTGAGTTTGTAGCGTTTTATGAAGCATTTCTTCTGGTTTTTTGTTTACTTAAATCGGACTACAATTACTACAAATAACAAAATTATAGCATTTTGGAGTTTCAATCTCGCACCCTGTATGACAATGGCGTTCAGACAGGATTGAAATCCGTCTCTTTCTCTCCAAAATATGACTTTGAGAATGAAAATTCACCCATCCCTTATTTTGTGAATTTTCTTCCAGCACCATAAATAGCATAATTTGCAACTAAATGTACCTATAGTGACATGATGGAAAATCAATGGACATTTTGGTTTAAGTTGTATATTATGCAAGCCTTCGTTTTCTAAGGTCTAATTTTAGTTGTAAATTAAGCAGTTTAATAACTTAGATGGCATAATTTACAAGTTAAACAAAAATTACTATAAAAGTTTCCATCGTTTCTCTCCTTTTAGCTGTAAATTATGCGATTTATGGCCATGATCATGCCATGACCAAAAAACAGTAGATAGATAGATATAGATAGATAGATGCATATAAAACTTAATTTTCAGTTATAAATGAACGAATATGGTGAAAACAGTGGCGCGGATGCCACTGAACAGTTATCATTGAAAATTAAGCCCTATGTGCATCAATGTTACTTTAGTCATGGTTATGGAAGCATGAAAATACGCAAAAACACTTTTTAGAAAAATCACAGAAAATTAATGCTTACGCTTACGGTTGGTGCAATGATAACTTTTGTTCAGAATCATGAAAACTACAACATATCAAAACTTCAGACAATATCACTGATGTGCCTTAGAGTCTCGTAAATACGGGGGCTCAATTGTTTACCTTATCTAAATTTAAAATAAAAACCCTTTAAATATTGTTTTAGGAATGAAATTAAAAACGAATTTTTCAAAGGAATCTCCGGTGTGGTTGTTAGGAAGGTGTTACAGAAGAATAGAAAGTCCTTCATCCGACAGTACAGAACTAGGGACTGATGTAGCAGCCTTCCAAAGTCAAATTGAGCTTGCCACTGATGATGAAGGGCTTGAGGGCTTGAAAAAGGACTTTATAAGCCGGCTTTGGCTGACTTATAGGCGGGAATTTCCAACGTTGAATGGTTCAAATTACAGCAGCGACTGTGGATGGGGTTGCATGCTGCGTAGTGGACAGATGTTGATAGCACAAGCCCTAGTCTGTCATTTCTTAGGGAGAGGTATTTGCTACTTTTTTCTAGTATTTTTAGTAATAGCGCAATAATTGTTAATGTAAACATGATAATTCAATTAGAACGTCTATTTTAACTGGTTAAATAATTCGTGGTTTTATGGTAATTGGAGGCACGTACGGCTTGGATCTGTAAATACTCGTCATTTCATCCAAAGGAGACAAACATTTTGTATTATTCATCTATTTCTGTCTACTTTGAATAATATTGTAGGTTACATCTTACTAATGCTTCTTATTGACGTAATTTTTGTAATATAGATTGGAGATGGAATCCGGACCAACAACCAAAGACTAGGGAGGGTTTTATAGAAATTGTAAACCATAGAAAGATCATCAAATGGTTTGGTGACAAACCTTCAAGAAATAGCCCCTTTTCCATTCATACACTAGTAGCGTTAGGAGAGGCTTCTGGAAAGAAGGCTGGGGACTGGTATGGACCAGGATTTGTAGCACATCTCTTCCGGTTAGTATTGTCAGCTGACTTTAATATTTCAGATATTTAGCCTAATGTGATTATATCTTAATTTTAGGCAAGCATTCAAGCAGGCTAGCCAGGACAACTACGAATTTGACTCTGTCACAGTTTGTGTGGCCCAAGACTGCGCAGGTTGTAAAAACAATTCAAATTCATATTAAAGAATATGTATTCCAGTGTATACTAGAGATGTTTTTGAGGAATGCACTGATAAGAATGGAAAATGGAAGTCTCTAATCCTATTAATTCCAGTTAGACTGGGAGCAGAAAAATTCAATTCAATCTATGCACCCTGTTTAACAACCTTGTTTAGTTTGAAACAATGCATTGGAATTATAGGAGGGCGCCCTAAACATTCCCTCTATTTCGTAGGCTATCAAGGTAAGAAAAAATTGGAAACACAGTCAAAATTATGCTTTGTAGATGATAAATTGATTCACTTAGACCCACATTACTGCCAAGAAGTCGTTGACGTTTGGGCATCAGATTTCTCTTTGAATAGTTTCCACTGTAGATCTCCTAGAAAGATCCATTTGGGTAAAATGGATCCTTCATGTTGTATAGGTTTTTATTGCGCAACCAAGGAGGATTTTCTTCATCTCATTGAAACGGTTCAGCCTGTAAGTACCAATTGCTTTCTTTGGTTGTAATATTTTTTTTCCAGTTGGTTGTACCTCCCGCCCGGTCTGAGAGTCCCGGAAGCGAATATCCTATGTTTATATTCTGTGATGGGTACAGTCGTGATGCACAATTATCTCCCAAAAAGATGCCACCATCAGAGCTGGAGTATTCCATGGATAGCAGCATAGATGGTGACGACTTGGGAACGGAAGCTTTTGAAATTATTTAATTTACTTTCTCCAATGAAACTGACTGATGTTGATTAAGAAGTTTATACACTGTTGAAATTATGGAACTCTATAGTTTATGTTGTACTTCATCTTCGATTCAGTTGAAATACTGAGTACTCTTATGACATTTCTGCACTTTCTTGTCTCTCTGTTATTTATTTATTTATTTTTGTATTCTTTCCTCTTAATTAAAGTTGTTGATGTGATCAGATTCTTACTTGAGACGCATACGTGCTGTCTTACGAATATGGAACAGTATTGGTATCTCTGGACATAAGCAAGGTGGATTATCTAAAAACGAGAGCAATATCGGTTGACATAGGAGTCCCACAGGGCTCAATTTTAGGACCAAAGTTATATTTAATATACGTCAATGACATCGCTCGATGTATGCTGACGACACGTCTGTCATAGTTTCTCATAAGTGCAATACTTCCCTCGAGGTGAAGGCAAACAATGTATTATCGCAAATATCAGAGTGGTTTGAAGAAAACTTCCTATATTTAAATCCATCTAAAGCTAATTATGTAAGATTTCACCATCACCAGAATAGGAATTGTCCAGATTTGTCTATAAGCATCAATAATACGTTTCTAGTCAGGGCTAGAAGTATCAAGTTTTTAGGTATTCATCTCGATGAAAATTTAATTTGGGATGAACACTAAACATTTGATTAATACAATGAATGAACGTTAGAAAATGTTTCTTGTCTTCGCGGGAAATTCAAATTCTCTAATGAATATTCACGGAGCAGAAACACGATTTAAATATATTTAAATGACGGTATTGTCTTGCTCAATGGAACGTTTGCTTTTAGATAAGAGTTCATAAGTTGAATTATGTTATCAGTACAGATCCGAAACAATTAAAAATATGTTGTGTCCAAGCGTAAGAAATTATCTAAAGAACGTAGTTTTTTCCGTAAGTACGATAACGCACGATTATTGTAATTATTGAAAGTTTTAGGATAAATTATTGGTTAGAAATTTCCACAACTCGATCAGTTGTTTGGGAGAAGTTTCATTTAAGCTTTCGGATATTGGTGAAGGGATAAGGGAAGTTGTTGTGAAAGAATGGTTTGTTAAAGAAGGAGATAAAGTAGGGCAGTTTGATGAAATTTGTGAAGTTCAAAGTGATAAGGCTTCTGTGACCATAACAAGTAGATATGATGGGGTTATTAAGAAACTTCATTATAAAATTGATGATATAGCGCTAGTGGGAAGAGCTTTGGTGGATATTGAAACTGAAGATGAAGGCACAAGTTCAGGTACTTAATTATTTTTTCTACTCATATGTAAGTATCTATTTTAAGATGTTAAAGAGGAAACCAAAATAAACAATGACATTGCTGAAACAAGCATCAAAATACAAACAAAACAAAACGAAAATCAAGATGAAATTATATGTATTCCGTCCGTACGAAGACTAGCTAAAGAGCACAAAATTGATTTATCTCAAGTAAGCGGGTCTGGAAAGCACGGTAGAATACTCAAAGAAGACATTTTGAAGTACTTGGACGTGAAAAGTAGCCCTAGGATAAAACCGGGAGATAGAATAGAGCCCATTAAAGGTTTCCAGAAGACCATGGTGAAGACAATGACCGATTCTTTGGTAATTACCAGGGGATTAAAACAACTTTAAGTTCTTGTTGTAGAAAATTCCACACCTCGTCTACAGCGATGAAGTTAAGTTAACCCAATTGTCACTGTTGAAAAAAAACGTCAAAGATTCTCAGAATTTGAAGTTATCCTACATGCCATTCTTTATAAAAGCTGCGTCTAATGCTTTACAACGTTTTCCAGTTGTTAACTCGACAGTTGATGAAAATTGCGAGAACATCAACTTCAGAAGTGGGCATAATATAGGGTTTGCTATTGATACTAAAGTGGGTTTAGCTGTGCCTGTTATCAAGAATGTGGAAAAACTAGGAATTATTGAGATTAATGAAGAGCTACAACGATTGGTTAAGTCAGGGAGGGACGGTAGTTTTTCTCCGGAAGATTTGGCGGGAGGGACATTCACAGTTTCCAATGTAGGATCAGTAAGTGTAGTGTTATTTATATTTTTTTCATATAAATTTTCAGATTGGAGGTACCTACATGAAGCCAGTTATTATGCCCCCACAAGTAGCTATATTAGCATTTGGAACTTCTCGCGTAATTTAAAATCTTCTTCTTACTAAAAGCTGTGTTAATTTCTTGCAGATACTACCAAGATTTGATAGTTCCAACAACATTGTTGCCGAGGAAATAGTGAATATTAGCGCAGCAGCCGACCATAGAATCATAGATGGAGCTACAATGGCGAGATTCGTCGAAATTCTAAAGAAGCAGCTTGAATCACCATATCTATTATTCCTGAATGTGTGAATAAAATCAAGAATCTTTCATACAGTATTTATTGCTCCCTTCATAAAATCTAGAACAATACACCATAATAATAATAATAAGTTAAAAAGCAAAGTTGTGGGAAGACAAAACGTTAGTGTTAGTCAACTTGGTCAACTTAAAAAATTTTCAAAATGTACGTCATAAAACAGTCGTTGGACGGACAATTACATGGCCAAAACGATCACAATGTTTAGAATTTAACCGCTGTAACACGGGCGAATTAGGTAAAATCTGCTGTTTACATAGTTACCTTAATTTTTTATGAGAAAACTTACAGGTAACATAAGGGTTTTGCAAAATTCTCGGCGTTGTTTCCATGACTCTTAGCAACAAATCATCGAGGTAATCCTCCAAGTCTTTTAGTTTCTTCTTTTGCGAATCCAAATCGCTTTGTAAATTACACACCAACGAAACCAGTTCCTGGAAAATACTTTTATTTTCAGCACATCTAATTCACGTTACCTCGCGCGATTTGCCTTCATATTTCTGAAGTACTTCGTTTGAAACGTGATTGTTGTATGAATAATTGACGTTATTTTCTCCTCCTATTATAATACGTTCGTTTGAATTGTTGTTTTTTTTCGATGACTCATGTTTATCTAAAATACGAACTCATGCAGTTATCAAAAACAACCCTACACACCCTTCCTGAAGTTCTTAAACTTTGAGAACATCCCTTCTTTATCCTCCTTCTTCACAAACTCGGGAGTGGATTTCACGCTAATTGTGTCTTCCTTTTCTTGAGATTCTACAGGTTCTTCCTCGATTTTCTGCGGTTCAAACTTTGTGGAATCCCACGATCGCCTGTTTAATGAATCTGTGCTATTTGGTTTTAGTAAATCTGAAAAGAACTTTTAAATTTAACTCCCAAAAATTGATGGTGGTACTTTTCGATTGTCTTCCGAAAAGTTTCGACTCCCATTCATCTTCAGTTTTGATTTCTATTCTTGGTGGTTTTATTGGCGGTTTGGATGTGACTTTGGAATCGTTTGGTATCTTGTCAACGGACTGTACGGAAGTGCTGAGCACGTGATTGGTAGGCTGATTTAGGGAACTCATTGAACTTTTATGCGATAGGTCGTCAAACTGAAATTGACAAATATTTTCCAATGATTATTGTCAAGCAAACGAAAGAGTGAGCCACTGTTTGCCTGCTAATTCTGTTAACACTTACGGTAAATTCGTCATCGTCACTGACAACACCAGGATCAGCATCCTCCTTAGTCTGTCTACTTTTGAATTTGTCAAAATTTCTTTTCAAACTCCCAACGCTCCCAATTGACGAGCTGTCATCTAGATCACCATCTTTCTTCTTCCCTCTAAGATGCATTTTTGACCCTATAGACTTAGCAAATTTTTTTATCCCCTTCCTCTTTTCCGCACTACCAAGACTCAGCAAACTACCGCCTACAGACTGTGCAACATGAGACAACTGCCCTATAGAAGACTTATGTTTTTCCTTTTTGCTCAAGTCCGTTAAACTGCCCGATTTTACAGTAAATCCAATTTTAACTTCCAAGTGGCCTCGATCTTTCTTCTTACCGGTTTTACCTGCAAATTGAGCTATTATCGTATTGTGAAATTATTTGTTTACATTTGAAAATAAGTTGGTCTACTATTGTTTACTATAGTGAAGGTCGTTGCATAAGCGGTTTATAAATGAAAGTAGTGCAAAATTGCAATAAAAAGTCGAACGGTTTTTCTTTTTACCAGTCTGGTCCACATCTACATATTAGGTTTGTTGTTGCAGTGGTTACAAACCGATTGTAAACTAATTGCGCCTGCGCAATTGTGTATTTTTTTATAAAGCTTTACACTCCCGAAGAAGTTTACAGTCCATATTTTCTGCTTCTGCCTCTTCCCTCTATAACTTTTGGTGCGTTTTAGCTATTTCCACCATTCTCCTCCAAATCTGTCTTCTATTTTCCCTCTCCAGTTTTCTATTTTCATCGCTCTTATATCATTTTTAATTTGTTCTTTCCATCCTATTTTCGGCGGGGTCCAATTTGTCATCACTCTTACTGGGTTTTCTTTGTCTCTCCTTCCTATGTGCCCGTACTATCTTATACGCTGTGTTTTTATTGCTCTCACTATGTTATCGTTCTTCATCCATTTTTCTATTTCATGGTTCATCCAGCTCCTTATCTCATTCCCATTTTCAACCTTCGATCTTACTATACTTCTAACTATCCTTCTCTCAAAAATTTTTAGCTGTTCCTCCTTTTTTTGTCAAACACATCGTTTCTGCTGCGTACATTACGACGGGCCTTATAGTTGTTTTATAGATCTTCATCTTCGTGGTTCTGCTGAGTTTCTTGTCTTTAAGCAATTTTTTGTTTCTATGGAAGGCTCTATTGTAGTCTCTGCTTGCACTCTATCCTTTTGTTTGTTCTACTAATAAATACTGCGAGGTACTTAAACGCTTCAACTTCTTCAAAAAGATATCCATTACTCTCCATTCCTGCTAATTGTCTTCTTGTTTCTGCTGCAATGCATATATTGTCTTCTCTTTATTTATCTCCAACCCCTTTGTTTTGCTTCAGACGCAATTTCTTGAAAGATTTTTCCTAGATCCCTTTTGTCTCGTGCTACAATTGTTACGTCGTCTGCATACGATTATTTGAATTGCATTTTTATTTATTGTCCCTCCATTTGTTACCTTTTTAATAACGCGATCTAACGATGTTATAAATAATACGGCTGACAGAGCGTCGCCTTGCTTTACGCCTTAATTTTGTATTAGTAGTACAAAATACACAATTGCGCAGGCGCGTCAGTTTACAATCTCAAGTTTTAACTGCTGCAAAACAAACCTAAGGCGTTTTTTCTCGAATTTATGTTCTTCAATACAAATGGGCTCTCATGATTGGTCAACTTACTATTTTTTTAAATTTAAATTGAAATACTGTCACTTCTGCCGTCAGTTTCAAATTGTTCTTGGTAGGACGATTCAAATCTGACATTATTTTGAAGGTATTTCAATACATAAAACCGAGAAAAAACGCCTAATTGACAGAAAATTTTGAATTGGAAATCACGCTTCCGTTGAGATTGCACATGCGCAGAAACTAACTCGCTCATAACCTCAATTTGTGACAGCTGTCACCCCGACATTTCCGAACCAACCTAACCTTACATTTCAAAATACGATAATAAAACGGAAACTGTTACCTGGTTTCGCCTCCAGGGCATACCACTTATTCTTGGGTCGTTCATAAATATCCAAAGTATTTAGAGGAATGGCAACCCTGCCCAGGAATTCATCGACAAGCCCATTGTGATGCAATGCTGTTAAAATAATCTCAGCAGTATTTCCCTGATCAGGGATGGGTCTAGAATCAAAGGTCATTAAGGTCTTTTGAAAGGTCACTTACAATTCGCATTCTTCATGCCACTCAACATCAGGGTCAGCCTTTTGTTTGACTGAAGTTTGGTATTTGGTCTTCCCCAAAGCGATTGTAACAAAGCAGTCATTTTTATTGTTTTTACCTTTAGTCAATAAACCAGAACCCCTCTGAACTGAAAAAACTGTTAGTTTCATCAAATAAAAAATGTGTTACTCACCTGTAACTTGTACATGTGTGGGCATCCACATTGTTATTAATTAATTGTGACTAATAATTTAATTCGGAGGTGAAATTGAGTCATTGATAAGGAAGATTTCACGTCATTTGCAAAACTGTAAATCTAAGATTTCGAAGTGCCGTTATTTTCGTGGGAATTTTTTAAATTGTTTTCAATGAAAGTAGTACACGATCACTCGTCAACACAACCACGTTCACAATTTTTTCTTCTTAATAAAAAATCGATCATTTTCTCCAGATGACGTTTTAAAGTAATCCTCGATGATGGGATGACAAAAATAGTAATTAATTGAAGCAATAAAACAGATGATCACGCACAACAACACGAGCACATTGTAAAACCGACTTCCGTCTACGGAATCGAGGTGGCGCACCTAGACACGTCACACCAAATCGTATACCCGCCAATTTTACTTCAAATTTGAATTATTCATTATCGCGATTGTTTCACAATAATTTCTCGTGGGTCTCGTCTTCTCAAGGACTTCTTAAAGATTCATCTGGCTTATAAATGCTGCGTCATTTCAAATAAAACTTCTCATAATCTTGACAATAATTGCAATGAAAACTTGTAATCACATCGTTTTACTTATCATTTAAAATAATAAAGTCCCGTTGCATATTAACGAAAGCGGGGGTTGTGTGTCCCAGGCTTTTTTTCTGTTGGTTTGTAAACGGGATTTCAGTTCTGTCAAAATTCCTGTCATGGACAACAAAGACTCCTTTCAATCTCCATTGTTACTGTTTATTGACACTGACAGTAAGTGACGGGAGTTTTGACGGATGTGAAATCCCGTTTACAAACCAACAGAAAAAAAGCCTGAGACACACAACCCCCGCTTTCGTTAATATGCGACGCGACTTTACTTCAATAATAGTGAATTCCTGCAAGTGACAGCGATGACAGCCAAATTAAACAACTGTCAAGTGTCAACATGACAGCTAAAGTTATAACTAAATATGGCGGAGCTTCCGGTAAAGTTAATGGCCGGTATGAATAAACCGTAACACAGCTGTTGCTTATAGTTCTATCCTTTTCTCGTGCACGAGAAACGTGTATTTGCATCCTTTATTATTAATGCAAGTATGAGCATCTTGTAACACTTTATTCATATCAGTCAATACCAGACATCGCGAAAATGTCAACAACTGTCAAAGTTTTAACAAAGTTGATACTTTTCCATCGCCAAAAATCGGCTCAGGTAAGTTTTGCTGCTCGTTTACACACGTCAGGGCCGGATTAAACAATAGCGTGTCCCGGGGGCTGATCAGTATGAGGGGCCCCCTTGGTTGTGGGCCAGCTAGGGTGTGGTGCGTATTTCAGGAGACTCTAAAAAGACTAACTACCATTAATTTTTCACGTGAAAAACCGAAAATGGCAATTTCAGCAAGAGGTATACACTGGAAGATGAGAAACCGTTAGCGACCAAGTGTGACCCATCTTGCTTCCTCAAATTGGAGGGAGAATCGAGCTTCCAAGAGCCACCCAGTTCGAGAAAAGTAGATTTTCATTGGTTTTAGAACTTCAAAATTCAATAAAGTCAATAAATCATTTCAATTTTGAATTAAAACCGGATTTTGTATTATAAGAGATGCTAGTAAAACTATTGCGACCAGTTTTTCTAAGAAAAAACCTTAAAATGTCAAAATTCAAAAATTCAGTACTACGCACATTTCTACATTTTTTAAAAGTTTTTTGCGACCGCAAGTGTGTCCTATCTTATTTTATCAAATTTGAAGGAGAATCGATCGGTGCAAATTTGAAACTTCTATGGCTCAGACACTTCCAGAAAAGTAGTTTTTCTTTAATTTAAAGTTCCAAAATAGAAGAAAACTAAAAAATATTGGCAAGTTTTAATCAAAATCACATTTTGTATCATCAAAGACTCTAGTGAAACCAATTGCCAATAATTTTCCTGATAAAACTTTAAAACGCGAAATTCACTAGAAAGCGTACATTTTGTAAGTTTTTTGCGACCGCAAGTGTGACCTATCTTATTTCCTCAAATTTCAAGGAGAATCGATCGGTGCAAATTTGAAACTTCTATGGCTCAGACACTTCCAGAAAAGTAGTTTTTCTTTAATTTAAAGTTCCAAAATAGAAGAAAACTAATAAATATTGGCAAATTTTAATCAAAATCGCAGTTTGTATTATCAAAGACTCTAGTGAAACCAATTGCCAATAATTTTCCTGATAAAAACTGTAAAACGCGAAATTCACTAGAAAGCATAAATTCTATAAAATTTGAAGTAGAATCATTTTTTGCAAATTTCAAATTTCTAGGACTCGAAACACTTTGAGAAAAGGCGGTAGCGGTAGTTAAATATGCAATATTGCCAATCGTGTGTATAGTTTAATATTGCGTATAATGCATCATAATACAGAACAGTAAGTATTTAGTTTTTTTGCAATAATTAAACTACTGAATTACAAAATTGCGGATTTCAACTTCCATTCCGTCGAACGTGTTTACGCTGAACGGGGTGTACTCCATGAATTGATTAAAACTCAGTTGTGAATTACATGTAATTAGTTTTTCTTATATATTGCACAATAAATATAATTAAGTACATATGATAAAATGGGTTTAAATATCACAAAATATACACAGAAATAAAATTGCCAACAATTAACGTGCCTTTGGTACTGCTGAAAATGATCGTTTTTCGTATATCATCCGTTTTTCTTTCTTCTTCTCCGGGTATTTATGATAAATGGGCTTCATGTCAAATTTAATAGGAGCGAGAAACTCTGAATTTACGGTTTGGCGCTTGCGCATATTATTCCCAGTATAAGCCACGCCCCTCATTTGATACTCCTGCGTCTCTGAGTTCCATATCAGGTTTGATTCAATTTTCTTCATGTAATCTTTAGGAATATAATTATCAATCATCAGGTTTGCCAACTGTGTTTCTCTGACTAAAAGTCGGTTGTTGTCTAGCAAAGCTTCCATCTCCCTTTGATACTCGTGTTCTTTATCAGCATATTCTTCTTTGACCTCATTCAAATATGCTTGAACTTTCTTAATCTTTTTGGTAATCCCAGAATCTTCTTCTTGTAAACTTGAGTATTTCTCCTCTACGTCAATTCGCTCTTGACCAGTTTTCGTTAGTTTTTCCTCAAGCAGCTGATGACTCTTGTCCAAATTCTCAAGCTCAGCACCAGATGATTCAAGCAAGAACGTCTGCTGCTGAACTTTTTCCAGTAGATTTTCACCCCCAACCAAGATTCTCTTTTTGATTAATGAGATTTTTTGCATTAAATCGCCCTTTTCTTTCCTGTAAAAATAATAATAATAAGTAGCAAAGTAGTTTAGTGTCGTACTCAGTCTTCTGAATTTCTTCCTCATATTTCGAGAGTTCTTCAGTTTTCTGTGATGCTGATTTATCGCGGCGTTTCTTTCCGGCTTGCTTTTGTTCCTGTGCAGAAAGCATTTGAATCTTTTCCTGTAACTCAGCAATTTCGTGTTCAAACCCTTCAATAAGACCGCTTTGTTCGACATTGATTCTGGCATGGTTTTGGATGTGTTTCACCCGAGCTGCGTATCGTAAAGTGCACATGCTCTCTTCGTAATCGATATCGGCTGGACTTATCATTGCGATCTGTAAAGAAATAGATTATGGGGTAGTTTTTTGAATTGCTCGGTTATTTAGGTGTATAAAATTGCGGAAAGTGGCAAAACAATTACAAAATGGAATCTGTAAGTACAACATATCAATCAATTTTATCTGTCAGCACTAGAAGGTTGTTACAAATTATTATAACATCAGAAGTGGCTTTAAAAACAAAATAATTGACGTTTATTTTCTGAATTTCGCGGTTGTTTCAGTGTACGGAATGACGGGAAGTGGCGAAACAGCTACTCCTAGGGCAAATACTCCACCAAATAAAAAGCCACAGGAAGATGTGCATCAATGCGATGTGTATCCCTGTAGCAGTGTTGTTAAGTATTTAAATACTTCTGATGTATTCAAATATGTATTTAAATACTTTTTGCGACATTGTATTTTAAAAGTGTTTCAAATACTTTTTTCGCCATGTATTCAAATACATATTTAAATACATTTTCAACTGTGAACTGATAAATTATGGAGGGGATGAGAAGTCCAAGGCAAAGAAAATTTACTGCAGTTAAATAGAAACACTAAAAGAGGGTTGAAAAGTAAAAGGAGTGACAACATAAACCAAACGAGTAAATGAAAAGAACTGCCGTAATAAAGCAAAAGACACCAGTTGTTGTTGTTTCTATTCACAAATTTATCAGCATCTAGGAGCTGTTTCCTCTTCTCAGCTTCCAACTTTTCCATTTTCTTAGTGAAAAAAGTTGGCTCAAACCCGTAAGCCATGTTGTTCGAATTTAAACCTCATCTATACTGCACGTAAAGACCAAGCGCGCGGCCAAGCGTGCTTTTATGCCCCGATGACGTCACACCGTTGTAGGAATAAACATAAAGTTTGCTATATCTCGGTTATTATTGGTAGTAGCACATTTTTTTCGCCATAATTCTTAGAAAAAAATTCTCTACAATTTTTATTCTCACTTAAGTCCCCCTTTAACAAGATAGTAATACAATATTTACCAACCATAGCTGTTTTTGAGTTTCCCCCCAAGGAGTCCTGCAGCAGCCTCGTCAATTTCGAATTCCTGTAAGGAATATGGCTGCTTTTGCCATCAACAAGAGCTGAAATTACATTCCCAAGAACCGACAGTGACAGATTTATATTGCTCGCTTCTCTCAGTCGCTCCCCAGTTGCCTGAGTCCTGCTAGCTCTCTCGGACCCCTACATCAATACTTTAATTAAATTTCAACAAATAAAAATCACTCACAGCTAAATCTACGAGATTCAATTTTCCAACAGTTGTCTTATTGCTGCTCCTATTCTTAGATTCTATTGTAATGGTGAAGATAGCGTGTGACCTTGAACTAACATCATTCATTAAAGTGGACCTCGTAACTCGATTTTTATTCCCTCTATTGAGTAATTCTGTAATACTTTCAATAGAGTCCACGGTAAATCCCATTAGATCTTTGACATAGACCCCCACGTCGGGTCTTTCCCTTACGGCTAGTTTTTTGTTGGGATCTCTTGACAATAAATCTCGCACTTCCTCATTGTAAATTTCCAAGTAAGTGACAGTTACGACAAAAGAATTTTCACCACTTGCCCTTGAGATTTGACTGAAAATATGAGAGAAAGTGTTTGGGATAATTCCTTTAGATTCCTGTTTTGAGTTGCTTCCAACCATTGTAAAAGTTTTTCCAGTTCCAGTCTGTCCATATGCAAATATTGTCCCATTATAGCCTTGGAGAGCTTTCTCCACAATTGGAATGGCAATGACCCGATATAAATTAACCTAAAATCAGAATTAAAACAGGAAGAACGCTGTATACAACCTGAGTGGAGTCTTCGCTAAAAACTTGATCGAATTTAAAGGGCTTAGGGTTGTTGCCATCCTTATTAAGGGCCAGCAAATTGTCTTTCTGATCGACGAGTAAAATATTTTGACGCCCTTCTGTTTCTTCTTTTTTCGTAATTGGTCGGACACGGACAAATACACGGACATTTTCGGCTTCAGTTTCAGCGTCGGCCTTTAAATTTGCCATTTTAAATAGAGAATTAATGCAAACTCATAATTTAATCGATACTAGGCGATTTAGGTTAGGTTCCTCCATTATGCAGTGACAGTTGACAGCCATTTGACAGCTGTCTTCTAGACGGCGGGAAATTTAAGTTTAAAATTAGAAAACTTGGGCACAGACTGTAAAGTAGGATCATACAGGCTGTATTTCTGTACAAGTATAAAATTTGGCACTTACAGAAACTAACGTTGGTAATAATGGGGCACTTCAATCGATACTAGGCGATTTAGGTTAGGTTCCTCCATTATGCAAAGTGACAGTTGACAACCATTTGACAGCTGTCTTCTTGACGGCGGGAAATTTAAGTTTAAAATTAGAAAACTTGGGCACAGACTGTAAAGTAGGATCATACAGGCTGTATTTCTGTACAAGTATAAAATTTGGCACTTACAGAAACTAACGTTGGTAATAATGGGGCACTTCAATCGATACTAGGCGATTTAGGTTAGGTTCCTCCATTATGCAAAGTGACAGTTGACAACCATTTGACAGCTGTCTTCTTGACGGCGGGAAATTTAAGTTTAAAATTAGAAAACTTGGGCACAGACTGTAAAGTAGGATCATACAGGCTGTATTTCTGTACAGGTATAAAATTTGGCACTTACAGAAACTAACGTTGGTAATAATGGGGCACTTCAATCGATACTAGGCGATTTAGGTTAGGTTCCTCCATTATGTAAAGTGACAGTTGACAACCATTTGACAGCTGTCTTCTTGACGGCGGGAAGTTTAAGTTTAAAATTAGAAAACTTGGGCACAGACTGTAAAGTAGGATCATACAGGCTGTATCATGGTATTTCTGGACAGGTATAAAATTTGACACTTACAGAAAGTGACACATTGGTAATGATGGGGCATTTCCGATTATAACGGAAGTAGGGGACGGTGGGGCAAAGCGGTATACTTAAGACAGAACGCGTCACTGTGAGAAGTTTAATGAATATTTTTTGAAATAAAAGTACTAGTACTAAAGAACAACATATTTATTTAGTAAAAATATTTAGGAAAACAAAAACGGAAAATAAAAACTTAAAAAAAATGAAGTTTTAACCAACCTGCATTTTTTTCATTTTGCCCCACTGATGAGGTAAAGTGAAATATTGCGCGGGGCAAAATGAAAGGGCAAGAAAAATGAGTTGCATTAAAGAATAATTTTACTTAACTCTAAAAACTGAACAAAAAAATGGTAATGCTACTTTAGGTTTTTACAAAAATTGTACTCAACCGTATTTTTGGCAAATAACTATAAATATTTTGCCTACAATTTATCGATGGGAAGACAAAAATATTTTCCTGATTCCTATAATTTCTCCTGCCATTACCGAAACTCAGTGGCGTGCCCATAGGGGGACGCCCCACTTTTTCAATTTTTTTTTGAAAAAAATTTCTTTTTATGTTGTTCAGGGCCGTTTATTCTTGAAACTATAGGAAATGAAAAGAAAGAAAACAAAAACTTGAGAGGTCTGTAGAATTAACACTCAGGTGGATGAAAAATTATGGAGGGGATGAAAAGTCCAAGACAAAGAAAATTTACTGCATTGAATTAGAAACACCAAAAGAAAGTTGAGAAGTAAAGAGAATGACTGTATAAACCAAGTGATAAATGAAAAAGAATTGCCGCAATTAAAACAATTTGGGGAGTTTATCAATAAATCAACGCTCGGGGGGCTGAAAAATTTGCGAAAGGGGATGAAAAATCTAGAGGAGTGAAAATTAACTGTGCTTAAGTAGAATTATGAAATATAACACGAAAGTAACCAAATTATGCAATTAAAATTTTTGTGGGGTTTGAAATACATACCTAGTTATACCTATATCTTTTGCGAAGAAAACTGGAAAATTGTAGAAGGTAAACTGAATCCCAAATGAGTTCAATTTATTACCGATGAAAAACGAAATCACGCGAATTTTGCAAAATTAGCACTTTACGGGGTTGAAAAATCGTAAAGATGGATAAAAAGTCATGAGAATTAAATCTGGTTAAGTAAAAAATACAGAAAATAATGCAATTATGTAAATTTTGCGTTTGAAGGGTTGAAATATTGCGAAGGGGGTTTCGTATTTCGATTCTGCGGTGCGTTCCCTTACGGTTCCGCTGCATTCAGACCTTAAGATCCATTATGCCCGCACTGCAACCTCTTCTCTACAGAAGCCCCGTCCCTTCCATGAAGGCCAGTACATCCGCTGCAGAGAGTGAGTATATTTCCGCAGGGGCTGGGTATGCAGCCCCCAGTTCCCTAAGCCTTTTGTGACCGAGCGGGCCACATTCGGTTAGCAAATGAAGAGGCGTTTCTTCCTCTTCTCCGCACACTCTACAAGTGCTTTCCTCAGAACGTCCCATTAGATGAAGGTGTCGTTTGAGTGCGCAGTGCCCAGTCAGGACGCCCACGACTTTCCTTAGCCGCTCTCGGCTTAACTGGAGAAACCACCGTTGGGCTGTTGGCGAGGAGGGCCGAGAAATGAAGGCCCTCGCTTGCCTCATCCCCGGTGCATTTTCCCAGTGTGAGTGAAATTGCTTGTTGAGCCAGTTTCCTAGCTCCTTCCGCAACGCACTCTCCGTCACAGCGAGTGCTGGTTGTGGTCCCAGGTATGGCATGTTCGATGCCTCCCTTGCCAGTTCGTCAGCTACCTCATTGCCAGCGATTCCTGAGTGCCCAGGAACCCAAACCAGGTTGACCGAATTGTTATTTCCAGCCAACTTCGTTAATGCGTCTCGACAGTCGTTAACGAGGCCGGATCTCACCTCCACGGAGTTCAGAGCCCCGAGCGCCGCCCGACTGTCGCTGCAGATGTAGATGTACTTGCCAGAGTAGCCCCTACGTAGGTTCTCCTCAGCGCACACCAGAATTGCGTATATTTCCGCCTGGAATACACTGGGGTACTTGCCAAGAGGTACGCTCACTCGTCCCTCTGGCATTCCCCCAGTGAATCCTGCGCCGGTGCTCAGATCGTTTTTGGCCCCGTCTGTGTACCAGACTAAGCCACGCGGTGTGAGCAATTTTTCTCCCTTCTCGCCCCAGTCTTCCCTAGAGGGGATCCTGGTTGTATATGGGTCATTAAAGCGCAACCGACGCTCTATCCTGTCTTTGCGCATTTGCAAGACAGCCTCATCCGCGCCCGGTAGAGCGAGTGCACTTCGATGTCCCTCACTTCCCGCTCGCCATTCTCCTATCCCCTGCAACCTGAAGGCTGACGCCCGGGCCGAATGCTGCACTCTGAGGTGCAGCGGCTCCAGGGCCAGGATCGCCTCCAAGGCTGCTGAGGGAGTTGTTCTTATAGCACCGGTCACCATTAGGCATCCCAGCCTTTGCACTCGCCCGAGGGCACTCCTGGTACTAGCGCGTTCCGTGGAGCGCCACCAGACCAGGGCGCCATACGTGACCAGAGGCCTCACGACGGTTGTGTATAACCAGTACGCCACCTGCGGTTTTAGTCCCCAAGTGGAGCCGGCGAAGGGGGTTTAAAAAGTGCAAAATGTAAATAAACATCATCCAAATGAGTTTAATTTATTACTGAAGAAAAACGAAATTACGCGAATTTTGCAAAATTAACACTTAGTGGGTTGAAAAATTGGAAAGGGGGATAAAAATTCAAAGGGGATAAGAATTGCCGGAATTGAAACAAAATTTGGCGAATTTTGGAAAATTAACACTCAAGCGGCTGAAAAATTGCGAAAGGGGGGATGAAAAATCAAGAGGAATGAAAATTAAGTGTGATTAAATAGAATTACGAAATATAACACGAAAAGAACCAAATTATACAATTAAAACTTTTGTGGGGGTTGAAATACATACTTATAACCTATTGCGAACGAAACTGGAAAATTCTAAAAGGTAAACTGGATCCTCCAAGTGAGTTCAATTTTATTACCGACGGAAAACGAAATTATGCAAATTTTGCAAAATTAACACTTAGGGGGTTGAAATATCATAAGGGTGGATGAAAAGTCAAAGGATAAGAGGATTAAAAGTGGTTAAGTAAAATTACGGAAAATAACAGCAAAATAACCCAATTATGTACATTTAGCGATTGAAGAGTTGAAATATTGCGAAGGGGGATGCAAAAAGTGAAAAATGTAAACATCATCCAAATGAGTTCAAATTATTACCGAAGAAAAACGAAATTTACGCAAATTTTATTAGTGAGATATCAAAGTTGGTTGCATAGGTTCGCGCGCCAACTCGCATATTTTTAATTTATTATATCGAGAGAAGCTTTGAATCGTTCGCTAGAATCCCAATTAACACGGGCTAGTTTAATAAACCGTTATTATACGTAGAATAGGTATATCACTTGGTATAGTATAAATGATATACGTTTACGATCTACCGTTTTTATTCAATACCTATTTTATACCTATTATAAACGTTAATTTCTTTGCAAAGTTGGTAGAAAAAGAAGTCTATCATAAACCCATAATAAATGGGTCTATTTATCGTTGATAAAACGTTGGATTACAACAACTAGTATTTATTTATACGTATACTATATTTATAAATGATTCTGAGGCAATAATTATACGCATGAAGAAGTTCTTTAGTAGGTTATATCAAGTCTAAGCGGACGTTTAAGCGTAAACGTATAATAAATGGGACTATTTATCGTCTATAAAACGTTGCATTTCAACGATTACAATTTATTTTTAGGTACGTTGATTACATTAATGGAAAAATTTTTTATGTATATTAAACGTTGTGTTTCAATGGATAATAAACGTTGAAACGGGCGGATATTTGGCGGTATATCACACGTTGAAAATTTCCGTATATAGACGACTATGTCTGATATTTAAAAAACGTTTTATAAACCATCTTGTGTTACTTGGGAATAGCGACGTAGGAGCAAGTTTTAATTGGTGTCGTACACTCCCTGCTCCAAAAATTGAAATTTTCAAGGGAATTCATCTAATAAATTATAATCCAAATGTGTTCAATTTATTACGGAAGAAAAGCGAAATTACCCGAATTTGGCAAAATTAACAACTAGGGGGTTGAAAAATTGTAAAGGGGGATCAAACGTCAAAGTGGATGAGAATTAATCGTAATTAAGCAAAATTACAGAAACAACCCTTGCGGAGTTATCATATTTTTTGTGGTTTTCATCCCCCGAAATTGACATCCACTCACTTTCAACAGTCTTGAAGGTCAAACGTGCATACCAAGTTTCAGTAAGATACCTCCAGTAGTTCTCGAGGTATTGCAATTAATGGTTTTTCGGTTTTTCACCCCTAGCTTCCACCCCTTTGGTCTGATATGGCCTCGCCTTACTTTTCTGGAGACAAAGCCGTATACCAAGTTTCAGCCCGATATCTCAATCCGTTCTCCTCGCATACTGCTACGGCACTAAAATTGCGCGAATTTACAAAATTAATGCTCGCGGGGTTGAAAAATTGTGAAGGGGGATGAAAAGTCAAGGGGGTTGAAAATTAAATGTAGTTAAGTAGAAATAGTGAAAATTACAAGAAAAAGAAATCCAGTTATACAAATTTAGCGATTGGGGGGTTAAAATAGTGCTAAGGGGGTCGAAAAAGTGAAAAAGGTAAACATAATCTAAATAAGTAAAATTTATTACCGAAAAAAGGCAAAAATGCGCGAATTTTACAAAATTAACGCTCGCGGGGTTGAAAAATTGTGAAGGGGGGTGAAAAGTGACTGTAGTCAAGTAGAAGTATCGAAAATTACACGAAAAAGAAGCGGTCTGCGTAAATTTTGCTTATTGAGGGTTTTGAGGGTGAAAAATTATGGATAGGTTAAAATTGTATTAAAATGTATTTGAATTACAGAAAAATCGAGTGATATTCAGAAATAATAATAAAATTTTCCTTTGATTAATCCGCTGGATGTTTATTATCATTAATATCATTCAATAATTAACTATTGAAGTGGCTTATTCTCTGGAATAATAAGAGTGCCATATGTGGGCAAATACAATACTGATAATTATTGATATAAAAGGGCTACTGGGTTACACATTAAACCAGTGAGTTTCTAAAGTTCCGACTAACAAAAAATGAAGGCTGTGGCTTTATTTGCAATTTTACTCCCAGCGGCTTTCGCGTATTCCTACTTTGTAAGGGTACCTCCTAGAAGACCCTATTTGCGGTACTATCCTTTGGTGCACCACCTAAAAAGATGTGCTAACACTTTTGATGAAAGTTGTGTTAATGGCGGTTTAAATGACGCTGGTGTTGATGATGCATGGTTAACGGGTGGTAATAATCCTGGTAAACGATGTATTAACACATTTGATGAAAGTTGTGCTAATGGGGGATTGGGAGGAGCATCAGCTGACAACGATTGGTTAAACAGTGGAAATAATCCGGGAAAAAGATGTGCTATTAATACACAAGACGACAACTGCGCTAATGGTGGTATCCCCGGTGCTGGAGCTGATGAAGATTGGTTAAATTCTGATCGAAATCCTGGCAAGAAATAAACTAAATTTTATCTAATGTTTTATATTATTATTTAATGTCTAGCATGAATTAAAAATAAACTTTCCATTTATCCAAAAGATGAATGAAACTTTTTTTATATAATTTTAAACGAACAGCAAACTGGTTTAAAAGGTACAGTACATATCTCTGTAGTATCTACCATTCAAGCCAGTTTTTCTTGAAATGCCCCAGGTGACGGAAGTCATACGACTAATTTACCCGGGCTTTGTAGGTATACAGCAATGACTTACATATACATCAATAATCGTCCTATACCTAAATTATAAATTATCCACATCAGTCATTAAAAGCGTTTCTGGTGTTTTTCACTGTTTTTCATTTTTTTACCAAAAAGGCACTCCACTAACTTTGAATGCATTATTGGACACCTCGTGTGTTGATAAAAACAAACACTGGTTATCTTTCAAATGCCACAATTGACATGCCAAAAAAGCATTTGTCTTTGGCCGATTGCCACGAGAATCAATCATCATGTCATCTCTACTCTACGTACCAAATTTCAGTCAAATCTATCCAGCAGTTTGGGTTGTAGCCTGTTATTTAATGTTGTGTGTACTTATATTTTGCTAAAAACCACCCTTAAAGGCGCTACAACCTCTAACATGCTGGAACACAAAAATATGAAAACTCAAAAACTAGGCAATTACTCAGTGTATCTAGGCATAATTTGGTGTGTTAATTTACAGTGACACTGTAAGCAAATTTTCACTAAGATGTAAGTTCTAACATCAAGGGGGTAGAAAATTTAAGGGTTGAGACTGGAAATTTCTTCATAAATGGTGGTATTCGGTCAATCGTTGAAAAAAGGTCCTAAAGCCAACGCCTAGGCTACTAACAACCTCTAACACTGCAAGCGGATAAATACATTTTATTTATTTATTCGGAAATCAAATAAACGATAAATAAACGATTTCTCGAAAAACCCCACCGAAAAAGGAAAAACATGTCAATAACTTCAAAAATATCAGAGATGGGTATATTAACATCATGCATTGGCAGATAGAGAATTAAATTTGCTAACGATTTGTGTAATGAAAAGGTAACCATTTCATTTGAAAAAATTGAGTCTCAGTTGTTTTTTGTAAGGTGACGAACGCCCCTGTGTTTAAGCCCCCTAAACAGATTTTTTGGGCGATGCACCCTAATGAAGGTTTGCTCTGAAAATTTGAAGGTAATATCATCTTTTGTTTTGAAGATATTAATTTTTAAGTTCAGTGACGTTTCGGTCTCTAGAAATAGAAAATATTTTTTTTCTCCGAAACGGTCAAATTTATAGTTAGGTATAGGGTAAGGATTTTATATGAAAATTCCCAGAATTTGATACACATTTAGAATATAAGTTAAAAATAGGGGTGTTCTATTTAAAAGAATGAAGTTGATATTTACTTCCGGTATAAATATTTTCGTTGAATTTTGAATATTCAAAAACCCCAGAATACAAATTTTCGCGAACCGTATATCATAAGTTTCCGAGGTACGTCTAACCAATACGGGTCTTCAAGAAAGACCCTGTATATTTATGAAGTTATGTAACACCATATAAATAAACACACCCCTGTAAACATAAAGGGGTGAAATCATGAAAGGTTGAAAACATGAATCTCTAAATAACCGTAATTTTTCAACAAATTGGATTAGGGTGGTGAAATTGAAAACACACCTTTATTTAGAGCATGTGGTCAAATAGGGGGTTGTAGTTTAGGGGTTGAAACGCTCATGAAGTCCTGTGATTTGACACCGAGAAGAATATCTGCTGTGAAACTGTGAAAAAGATATTTTAAGAGATGAAATTTAGGGGTGGAAAGTCGAATTTTTGCTGAATAATGTAGAGTTGAAATTAATACCATTCGATGGTACATACAAAAAGGTCTTATATTGGTCTTCTGCGAGAAGTCGGGGTACAACCTTTGTAGGTAACATGATGCAGAAACACAACTCAAAAACTGCTTAACGTGTCAGGGCAGAATTTGGTGTGTTAATTTACGGTATTCTGATGAGCAAAATTTCATTATGATCTAACAAGGGGGATGAAATTTAAGGGTTGAAACTGGAAATTTCTTCAGGTAAATGGTGGAATAAAATTGAGTTCAGTAGATTTCGGTCAACCATTGACAAAAAGTCTTATGGGTCTTCAACATAAAACCAAACCCTAAGCTGCTTACAACCCCTTACACTTATCAAGCGGAGTAAATAGATTTTATTTATTTTTTCGGGTATTTTTGTGATTTTCGGTAAATCAAAGTCATTATTTTCATTAATTTTTAACCAATTTACAATTTTCAATCCCTTTCACCTTTCACGACATGTGAACCCTTAAAAAACTAAAGTTACGCAGACCGCTTGTTTTTCGTGTTATTTTCTGTAATTCTACTTAACTACGATTGATTTTCACCCTCTTTGACTTTTTATCCAATTTTACAATTTTTCAACCCCATAAGCGTTAATTTTGCACAATTTGTCCGGTCATTAATACTCATTTGGATTATATTTTCATTCTTTCCAACTTTTCAACCTTCTTCACAATATTTCAGTCCCTTCAAAACATAAATTTGCAAAATTGGCTTATTTTGCGTGTTAGGTACTTTTAGTATTTCTACTTAACAGCAGTAAATTTTCATCGCCTTGGTCTTCTCATCCCCTCCAATATTTTTAAACCACTTCGAGTGCTAATTATGCAAATTTTTTTGTTCATTTTCTACTGCGAACAGTCAAACACTGTAAAGGACTTTTTCTGGTTTTTCAGGGGGGTCCATAGACAAGTATATTTCCATCCACTTCAATCTTGATGCACATCCGCGACTACAGTATTTGTAAATCCGATCATAAAAATATGCAGTTATGCATACGTTTTTTCACGGACCATTTTTTAGCCAAAATGGCACAAGTGTGAATACATTTGAATGTGAATGCATTTAAATTTTTAAAGTTAATGTTCCAAGAAGGCACTTTCCGTGAACTGATGTGGCCCAAAATCTAATCAGCACCTACAAATTGCCCACTGAATATGTGTGCCAAATTTCATCTCTATACGTTCAGTAGTTTGAGCTGCAGCGTGATCACAGACAGACAGACAGACATTTTTCAAAAACCACTTTTTCGGATTCCCAGGACCCTAAAACGTAAAGATTTGATATTTTGCCGATTCGATTTTTCGATCGATTATTGCTCCGCGAAGCATAGAAGTATAGAGGTATGGTATATACGGATGGGGGTGCATATCTTCCTGCAAAATATGCTAATTGAATCAATAAAATACGACAATGGCAGGTCATTAAAGTTTCAGTGAATTATTTGATAATCTACTCGAGCGTGGAAAGAATGTTAATTACTACATCCGACAAATAGTTTATCTATGCCCTACAAAATAAATCGAAAACGCCATAAACACAAATTTTCTACCGGAAGTTTGTGTTTATGGTGATTATTATTTTGCATAAATATTTCCGAATTTTAAGGAGCCAGACCTTTTCAAATAACGTCTAGTTCCTGTATTTTCTTAACTGTTTCCGGTACTAAATATCTGCTTCCTCAATAACTACCCTTAAAAGATTTTACTAATTGTTTGGGACAGACAACTAAAATTGGTCCGATTAGAGACCCTCCACCAATATTCAAGTGTGACGAAGAGTCGTAAATAAGGGATAAATGGTAAATCTCTGCTTGATTGGATTAGAAAAGCCGTTGTGGCAAACAATTTTTTCCCAACGACTTTTTGCAGAAAAAGTCCCCGAAGAAAGTATCAACGGCTAATTTTCAATGCAAACCACAAAGAAACCTTACAACTCCGTGAACAGGTTGACTGAATTAAATTAGGTGACTTGGATGTCATCATCATATAAACAATCTGAACCTCATAATCATCATAGAAATAATTATTACATCTTTGGATAAAATACACAGAGAACATTTGGATAACGAAGTGGTACGTTCAACTAGGAAATTAGACTCTCACACAGGATGTAGAAAAACGCGGAAATAAACGTAAGAGTTAAAAAATCAAATGAGTTAGGCATTAGCAGTCATTAGAATTACAATCATTATAGACAGCTTCAGGGCAGGCTTCGGATGCTTTTGCTCTTTATTCTGAATTCATGGCGCCAGCAAGGGCTTTGGCTCAACCCCCAATCAAACTAATGTAGTTGTTCCTGCCATTTCCGCCCATGAGGTTTATTTACTCTTTTGCTGAATTATACTACCATAAAATGTAAAACCTATACGTCTAGACATAATATAGTTTTAAGAGGATTAGGTATCTAGGTACTTATCTTGAAAGTAAAATCTGCACCCCCATTCTTTGAAAAGTTGCGAGTTCCAATATTCCAATATTCCAATTATAAAAGGTAAACGGAATGATGCAACAAAACGAAATTACGCGAATTTTACAAAACATGAAAAAATTTCCAGTTTCAACCCTTAAATTTCATCTCTTGTTAGATCATAACGAAAATTTGCCCATCCGCCTACAGTGTCGCTGTAAATTAACACACCAAATCGAGCCATGATACGTTGAGCAGTTTTGAATTCTCTCATTTTTGTGTTTCGGCATGCTAGGGGTGGTTTTTCACGAATGATGATTAAGACCTTTTTTGTACCATCAATAGAGAGCTTTCGAATGGCACTAATTTCAACCCTACATTATTCAGTGAAAATACGAGTTTCCACCCATAAATTTCACGCCCTTCGATAAATTTGTCTTAAAATTCAGTCCTCCTTTCCCGAAGATGCATCACTGTGTAAGACCTCACAGTTTCACAAAGATATTGTTTCTCTGTGTCAAATTACAGGGCTTCATGAACGTTTCAACCCCCTATTTCACCACCCCCACATGCTCTAAAGAAAGTTGTGTTTTCAATTTCACCACCCTAATCTAATGCGTTGAGAAATTGCGCCTATTGAAATTCATATAGAGTATCAATTTTACGTACATACCTATTATAATATTGTATATTACCCATTTAAAAATAGCTTACGGCTGGTTTACGTTAGTTGGTGTTCCGCAAAAATCATTAAGAACTTATTTTATTTTTATTTTGTTGTCATTCGAATCAAAAAACGAAAAAACGTCCTATGTACGTGTACAGTCGAGAAAGTAAGTCATGCTCAGAATTCAGAAAACCAGCCTTCGATAGTGGTGCATTTCCATGTCATTAGAACTAGCACCAATTAGGGGTTGTATTGCTGGGTCAAAAAACCTAGGACTGTAAGCCAGTTAAGAATTATTCGCTCAAGAATTTGGCATAAAGTGCATTATTTAGTTTTTCGACTGTACTTATCTGTTGATTAGGTGGGCCATTAATCTAATTACTTAAAAGAACAAATGTGAGGCGAAAAATAAGTACTTACCTATCTAAATTTCTCTGTAACCAAAAGTAAAAAACTCCGCCATTTAGAGAAAAAACATACAAAAACATAAATTTTTGGGTTAATTATGTTATTACTACCTCAACGCCAACGAGTAGGCAGCGCCGCATGCAATTGAGACACCAATGTAAAGCTAAATTAATGTACTTTTTTCCCCGCAAGGGCACAAATTTTCGTAAAGTGAGCCATCTAAGAGATATTTCACTAAATACCTAGAATTTAACTTAATTTGACTGAATTGTTTGTTGCTATTGCTTTTGTGCATTAATTTTATTTCAAAATAGATACATAGTATGAATCTACGTTTCAAGAGCTTTCAAATAAGAAAAAGAAAATGAAAATAGTCCCAATATTTACAGAGTTACGAGCGATTTTATACGCCCGCCATTTGTGAAAGCTACTCTTCTGAGATGTCCATCAAGGAGTGAGCGAGCGAGCGAATAATCAAAGACATTCTGCTACGGCACTAAAATTCGACATCAGGAAAATGTTCTTTTAAAGCCCAGAAGTAACATGTAATTTTTTGCCAAACCAAATTAACTTTCCCTGAGGATGTTATTCTGTGAGGTTTATAAAAATAAGCTGTTAATCAAGATGATAAGTTGTTTGTTTACCAAACACTTAAAAAATAGAAGAATGACGGATGAAATTCCGAAAATCACGAGATTAGTCCAGAACAATGAATTAGTCATCACAATTAAAAGTGAGATGATCGTGAAATTCGGAATTTTCGAGCCTGTTTACAGGAGGCATTTTCTGTTATATGAACTTCCGGACGTAACAGGTGCGGAATGCGCAGTCTTGCATACAGGGAGGGCATAAAAAATTTTGCCTAGTCACTGAAAATTTCCAATGGCTGCAAGAGTAAAAGGTTTAAATGGATAATTCGGCGACAGGGAGGGTCAAAAACCGGTATGCTATTAAAAATTGTTTACAGTATCAATACGGCTGACGTAACGGTGAAGAATGCGAAACCACCGCTTCTTGAGCCTAAGTTCTGTTGCCTAAATCCGGTACTGGGCATGACAGTCGGTACCATCCTCTGCCTCTGGATCGAACTTCTTTCACGACCGCTTTGAAAACGGTCGCCGGATATCAAATTGTTAGTTTTCAAGTCGCGCTCAGTTGGTATTCTGCGTGGGCCCGTAAAAGTTGTAAGTAGTGTTTTCGAAAAAATCACGTCCTTAATTATGAGAACCGACTGGCTTAACGTGACAAGAACAATCTTTAGTAATGTCGTCGAAATTATTACAAAAACTATTTATAACCATAGATAATGACGAAATAAGGCGATAAATGAGACTAATTAAGACAATTATTACGAAATGAGCGTCAAATTATTAAAAACAAACTACGATAACAGGAATAAACAAAACTAGTGCTACTTGCCTTTCACTTTTTCTCTTGACTATTAGACAAAGAAGGATACAAATTTATGACAAGATAACTCTTTATTTATAGCAAACGCAGATCTCGTTATGAATGAAAATCTTACAATTTACCGCTCCATTCATAACAGACTGACTACACACCGTTTGCCTTGCCTTCGACAGGTGTACGAAGATCTGCAAAAAACTTAAAAAGGCCTTACGCAACCCATCCCAGCTCAAGGCCTCTCATTGTATACCTCTACACCCACCGTTTCCAAAAGTCCCATCATCGAACCACGATTTTCGCAACCCACTCACTGAGATGACGTCACTATATCGTGGTACAGTCGCACTTGAATCCTTTGAATAAAAAATAACTGGACTATTTTATTCAATTACTCAACATTCATTCAAGATACTTTCTATTGGACATTGAACCAGAGAGCACCACTTCAAGAGCTAATTAAATCTAGAAAAAATAGGCGCAATGAACCAAACAGACGATAGTCTGCCGACGCTTCAAATGCAAAAAAATCTTGACGGAAGCTACTGGATGCCTGTTTATATGGTCAATTCACCCCCTACTCGGTATTTTGTAGGAATAAGTAAATTTATTGGATAATCAGACCTCCCCAATCCCATTTTTGACTTTTGAGTCCAACTTAATGGTTTACTAAATTGTCGGTTGCCCCTGAAATGGGAGAAACGACTACTCTTGCAATTTTGCTTGAAGCGATACACAATCCTTGGCTCAGTGTCAAACAATTCAGTTGGTATTTATGATTGTAGTGCAATGTTTATGGCACAGAAATTGAATTTCTTTTGCAATAGGCTACAGTAACCAATTCAAATATGTGCAGGCGTGGGACACAAACGTGTATCAGCTCGTAACTACGGAAGCCTAGAAGTGCCACATTTTTCTCTTATTTTATTTCCAAATTACCACAAAAAATGTGTAAATTTCGGAAGAAAATACTAAATTTACACAAAAACTGTCAATTTACTCAAAAATTTTTAAAAGTCGACTAATCGGACGGGGGGTGAACGTGAGTGGGTGCTGCAAGTGTAAATTTACAGTTTTTGTGTAAATTTACAATTTTTGTGGTAATTTGGAAAAAAAAATGAGAAAAATGTGGCATTTCTACGCTTCCGTACGTAACCGATACTCAATAATTACATTTTTTTCTACGATCGCATCAATTGTAAATAACCAATTTTGTACCTACAATGTGCGAATTAAGTAAGCTGGTAGAAGTAAGAGTGAAAATCGCTCAGATTTATGATTTACCTCTCAGTACCCTCCCTTCTGGGTCTCAAAGTAGCTTTTTACGATTCTTTTCTACAAATAAATCCGTTTTTACACCAAAGTCTTAGTTGACACGTTTTCGTTTACAAAATAGAGGTCGGAGTTGAAGTAGGTATAGAGTTCAAAATTTTATGAAAAAGGTTATTAGTAATAATCGTGTTTTTTTAATGCTACTAAAGGTAAAAGATAGCCATAAGTACCGTAAAGTGGAGTCAAATGGGCCACTTTTCAAGTTTAAAAGGCTATGTAACTTTTGACACAATTGGCCGATTTATTCCAAATTTTGTGTATACCGGGTGATTCAGTTTGGTATTCGCCCCCCTGTAACTTTTTTATTTCAACAGAAAAATTTATGAAACCATATATATTTGTTAATCGCATGACAAACTCTATTAAATGACGTAATTAAATCTTCAATATGATGACATATGTCAAAATGACGATAGTCAATTTTTTTTCTCCAAATGACATGCTGTATATTTCTTAGCGGATTCTTGTAGACATTTGTTTTCTACATTCAATTATGTAAAAAAAGTACACTTTTACTAGAAAAATTCCGAAAAAAAAATTGATTTGATTAGGCATAATTTGAAAGTATCTTGTCAATAAAAGTAGTTAGCCATGGAAAAAATTGAATTATAGTGTAGTCTAAGTCACTCACATCGCAAGGACCGTAGTTTCTCAAAGAATTATTATTACTTACCCTTTTAATAACAATAATACCCCATTTACCTTATAACTAGTGAATAACAATAACATTATTACTATTAACGATCTAACAGGTAAATCAATTATAATTTTTGAAAAACAGGACCCTTCGTGTGAGGGCGACATTAGGCAACACCATAATTCAATTTTTTCCACGGCTCACTACGTTTATTGACAAGAAACTTTCAAATTATGCCTAATAAAATAAATTTTTTTTCGGAATTTTTCTAGTGAAACTGTGAACTTTTTTTACATAATTAAATGTAGAAAAAAAACGTCTACAAGAATCCGCTAAGAAATATACAGCATGTCATTTGAAGAAAAAAAGTTGACAATCGTCATTTTGACATAATGTCATCATATTGACGATTTATTGACGTCACTTCATGGAGTTTGTCATGCAATTTACAAATATATATGGTTTTATATATTTTCCTGTTGCAATAAAATAGTTACGGGGGGGGCGAATACCAAATTGAATCACCCGGTATACTGGTCTCAATGCGTACTTCCAAACTGTGCTATGCATATTTTAATTTATTCAATTTGAACAAAAATATTCTAAAAAATTAGGGTGGCCAATGTTACCTGGCAAGTGGGGGTTTAAGATTGGCCACAAAAAAAAATGTATTTTAGCATTTTTCTATTTTGAAGGGTATAAAACGCTTGTAACGCATATTTTCTGTGTGATAAATGCATTATATTCTATTGAACGTCAAAAAGATACTTTATTTATAAAAATAGACAATATTCATATAAAAACAAACAAACTCTGAAATTTAATTCCCAACTTCTGTCTCAACTTCACTAAATAAGTGACTGGAGCGGAAATTCTTCACCGCCATTGTGATTGTACATCTTTTTCCTTGTAGTACCACCCAAATTTAGTTGGGGTAAATCACCTCCCTGGCTCCTAGGGCCGTCAAACTTACCCTCCCAACCTGTAAAAATGTCGGTCTAAGTTTGGCCACCCTCTAGGAGCCCATTAAATTTGGGTGGCACTACAAGGAGAAAGATGTACAATCACAAGGGCGGTGAAGAATTTCCGCTCCAGTCACTTACCTAGTGGGGGCAGAAGTTTTTTGAGCTTCAATTTTGGTAGAATTTTTGTAGTCTGAAAAATATTTTTTTTGCAATAACCCAGCAATTGATTACGAAAAAAATTACACTGGAGGTAAGAGGAAGGTTTGCCCTATATGCTGCAATATTTAAAAATGCCAAATAATAAACATTAAAATTATACAGAACGCCACTATCAAATTCTAAAAAGTGGTCAATCTCACACCGAGTGCCAAAGCCACCCCACTTTACGGAACTTATAGTAATCCAATGCAACAATGTGTTGCCATAGATTTTTTGCACCAAATTCGTCCACAACTTCACACTGAGGTTTTTTAGTAAACAAATTCCTGTTGTCCATTTTCAACCACTGAGAAGAGAATTGAGATTGAATTGTTTTTCTTGATCTTGTACAATGATGAAAGTAAGTCTATTCCTTTATTTATGAAACGTGAAGGTTTTAGTACAAACTGTGCGCGTGAAGGCCCACCCCCTGGCTATGGCCCTGGTTCAACCACAAGTGAAATCAACGAAAATTAGAAAATTTTCTGTGCAAATGTTTTATTTCTTCGCATTTTCTTGAACCATTGAGCAAGTATCATGAAGAAATCGTTGTAATGTAGAATAGTGTCACCTACGTACCTACATTGATTGATATTAATTACTAAAAAACATTTTATTTTTTAAATTCTACGCTCGCGGAACAGTTACTGGAAACGGTCGAAAAATCGAATCTCCAAAAACATCAAATCTTTGGCGCAATTAACTTTAAAATTTTAAATGCAAACCCCAACTTTTCGGATCACCATAGGAAAGATCTTCAAATTCTGCTTCTGAAAAGGTATTCACACTTGGTGCCCTTTTGGCAAAAAATGGGTGGCGTGAAGAAAACATAAACATATACATTTTTATTACCAGATTTGATAACCGAGTTTTTTTCAGATCGAAAACCTTAGCGTCATTTTTTGTTAGGGTCTTATTGGCAAGAGATCGTAAAAGAAAGGCGACTATTTTGCCCAATTTTATACAGAACGTAGTGAAAAGATGAGGTTTTTAGAGTCGACTACCATTTTTCCAGATTTTTTGAAGTGTATGTGAACTGATCAAAATGAGAATAGTGTATGGTTGAATTTGATGCTTTTCTCTTCCAAAGCAACTTTACAAAATTGTTCTCTGAACGTTCTTGACTAATGTACAAATTTTAACTTCTGCAGTTACTAAAATCGATCGAAAAACGGAGTCGCCGAAAACATAAAATATTTACGTTTTAACGGATCCTGAGAACCCAAAACGGTGGTTTTTGAAAAATGTCTGTCTGTCTTTGTGTGTTTGTGGACACGCTACAGCCCAAAATTAGAGTTTCGGCCAAATCAATCCACGGAAAGTGCCTTTTTGTCGCTCAAATAATAATATAGTTATAACCAAAAATAAATCGTTCGTTCTTTTTGGGACACTTTTTAGATTGAAAGTAAGTAGAAGAAAAATACAAAAATAAAAAAAAATGGCAATTTCGGAAACGGTAGGAGTTTTTCATAGAATTTGTAAATGTACAGCACCTAACCATAATCAAAAAGTTAGGTACTAGATTCCAGATGCGAAGTTTAAATTAAAATCGTAATAGAACCTACAAGGTCAAGGTTTTTCAGCATTAAAATGACATTTTTTGAAAAAATGGTACTAAAGGTTTTCGACTATGAAAAATATCAGCTATCGAATTCAATAATAAAAATGTACAGTTATACGCGATGTTTTTTCACGACTCTGGATGGGCCTTCGAATTACGGGCCCTATTGAATAAATAGCACCAAAGTTTTCGACCTGAAATAAACAGCTATCAAGTTCAGTAATAAAAATATAATAGTTATGTATAGTTTTTTTGGCGGCACCGATTTTTCGCCAAAAGGGCACCAACGGTGTGAATACATTTTTAGAAGCAGAATTTGGAGAGATTTCCGATGGTGATACGAAAAATGGCGGTTTGAATTTCAAATTTTAAAGTTGATGTGCCAAAGAGGCACTTTTCTTGGGCCGATTTGGCCCAAAACATAAGCATCTCTTCCGTAGGTCATACAATGTGCACATACCAAATTTCAGCTAAATCGGACCTGTAGTTTCGGCTGTAAGCGTGTCCACAGACACAAACATTTTTCAAAAACCACTTTTTTGGGTTTCCAGGACCCTAAAACGTAAACATTTTTGGCGATTGGGTATGCTATCTTACCTGTTCTTACTCGTAACGTTTCTATGCCATCTCGTCCTAAAATGAGCTTAAATTTTTAAATTCCTCTTATAATAATTATAACATGTACTTTTTTATTCGTAGGTTAGAAAAAAGAATAATGGCACATCGTTAAAAAATTCAACCTAAACGCCAGCACAACAGAATGTACCTAACCCGATTTTCAAAACAAACACTTCTTTAGTAAAGGGCACAAAGAGTCGTAGCTTAAGCTCGACTTGTTACATTTGCAACCGAAATATGTAAATTCGCTGTGCCATCTCATCCGCTATGCCACCTCCGTCACATTTCCCCTACTTGGAGCCTCGCCATTTAGGTACGTTTTGAAATGATTGGATTAGATAGATGTTTATAACACGCGCAAAATTTTTACAAACATTACTAGTTTATTCCGAGAATCAAACGTTTGTAGTAATTCGACGAACTGGTTCCTGAATTTTGAAGTAATAAAACCGGTTAAAAATTTCCTCTTAATCAAAATGAAATTTATTAATACTCATATCTGTTTTAACCGGATTGAGTATTTTGAATTTGGAGTGTGTAAACCGGTTTTGCGGAATAGTTTGTAGATCGCAACGATTTTGATAATGGTATTTATTATAAATCGCAATAATGAATTAATTATGTAGAAGGGTGGGTGGCGTTTTGTGAATGGGTTTCTTACGACTATAGTTCAGGTGATGGAGCGCGTAGCGTCGAACCGGGCTGATCCCTGATCTGTCTCCATTCATGTCTTGGAACGATCGAGCATAGTAGTACGCTCTCTGAAATGATCAAAGTAGCACTAAGGCAAAGGCATAGTCTTGGCGTTACGCAATTCATTCATACCGAATCAAAGTTGATACGCGGGTGATATAGCTGTTTTGTGGTTGTATTTGTGCGTTGACAGTTTCTGACTCGCTGAGATAATGAATTTCGGAAGTATCGCTGTTTTAGTGCTTTTTTCGACTTGCTGCTTGGGCTCAAGATTACCTTTGGAAATTTTTCAACACCATCCAACAGAACATTATGTACACCACCACAGAGTTAACCACAATATCGGAAACATTCACAGAAGAAAGAACATCGACTTTTCCAACATTAAGATTTTGCATCAAATTGGGGTAAGATTAACTTTCGCGCTCTTTTTTCACAAAACTTTAAATTTTAAAAACTCAGAAGCAGCCATGTGGAAATGAAATTATATTTACTGCGGAAATTAATAAAAGCAAATCCCGCAGTAGGGTAATGGATTTGAGACGTTTGTCGAAGGATATCCTCCTGACTTGATTATTTTTGTTTATTCGCATAAATACACCTTCCGTTTGCATTTTGGAAATAATCGATGAAAATTTCATAGGTCAACCGGAAATTGAAAACGTTAGCAATTTGTGTTGGCACTTATCTTTAATGAGAAATGGTTAAAGAAGTCAATGAATTAGGTAGTACTTAAAATATTTCGAGCAAAAATTTCAACAATCAGATGCGAGTCACGAATAATTGTTTCTGTATTTCTTTGATCGGCACTGGGGCGTACCCAAGGCACAGGTGTCCAAACACTAAAAAGTATTGCTTGTGACCACGTGACATAAAAACAGCTTTACGTGAGATCCCTAAACGTATTGGAAACAATTGAAGTTTATAGAGTGCCGCCAATTAAATTAGTACCGCAATTACCGTGGAATGTTGAGATCAATACAATTACAAAAATTCCTACAAAGGACTTCCTCAGGGGAGAGGGGATTATAGAATTACATCTATGGGTTTATCCGGTCAACGTGCTAACAAAAGGCTGCGGAGATGATTCTAAAAGAGCGGAAGTACCGGAAAAGACACTGATTCTTAGAGAGGTCCTAAATCACTGCGGTCTATTGTGAGCCCTTCAATAGAGAGGAAGTGAATTCAACAAACCTAGCGATATTTAGAATAGCCGCGTTCGTTCTTAGAAAAGATTGAGGAATAATTGGACTGTTTTTATAATAAGTAAATGTATAGATGATGGGTTTGGAAATTATACGAGATCCGGTATTAAACGGGTTTTAAGAAACTTCTAAAATAATAAGAATAAGAGTACCGTAGTCGTTTAAAAAAAAACTATTTGATGTTATTTCGCCCCGCCTCTAAATACGGGACGTCATTAATTTCATCTGGTATCTGTTTATGGATGCTCCGAGGTATATTTTAAAGCCCGGTAGTTAATTTATGTTTATACCATCAGATGTAATCTCCAAATCTTAAGGACTGACAGGCTCAGGTAGCTGCGTACTAATTGCAAATGATTCCTGGAATAATAGTACCACGTTCAGATCTTCTATAGATAATCACAGCACGCTACAGGAATTATATGTTGTTAGCTGGTATCTTGCAGCGAGACAATAAACATTTTCTAAATTACCCGCACGGTTCAAGTTTCGCGCCGGGTTGACGTCATTTATCTACGTATCCGTCTATCCGTTCTCAATGTTTCCCATGGCGAAATCGAGACGAAACGTTTCCGGTTAGTAGGTATAAATCTGAGCTTAGGTAGGGGAGCGGGGGGTAAATGGAGGGTGCCAGCATTGTGCCGGACGGCTGCCTGGCCCACGACTAGCTGAGCAACTGGTCGATTTTCCCACGGTTAGTTGAGAGCAGACGCAAGGTGTACAATTGTGGGGCACCCCCTAAGAACACCTGTACGGTGTCGAGTTGCCCCGCCCCTCCGCAGGTTGATGTATCACCTTATCGTTTATACCAACGATTGTTTTCACCATTTTTCATCATTTTGACATCTTTTACCAACGGATGTTCCATGTTCTCATATATTTTATTCACAGACGTCTGATGCTGATCTACCCGAATGTGCACCTAGAGCTATCTGCAATAAAGTCGACATGTACGACACTCCTTGGATCGAGAAGCAATGCAGATGTCGTGGGGATAAGATTTGTCCGCTGGAGTTCCAAGTGGATGATGGGTACACTTTGGCGGACAAGACTCGCCAGTACAAGTTATGTGAACCCGTCAAAAAAATACCCAAGTGCAGGTACGACATGATGTTGTTGATCGTGGATTAGCCTTGTATTATACAAATTATGCAATGTTCCTTCTTGTTTGGAATTCCACTGTTCCGTACTCAGGTACTTTCTCTAAAGCATTTGCGCAATTTATAAGCAACATCTGTAGCGTACCCATGTACGGATGGCTGCGTACTTCTGGCGGTAGTACCACTTTTTCAAAATATGCACCATCAACCAGTACTGATTACTTTTGGTACCTTTCATACCTTTTCATGCCTTTCAAGTAATTTGAAAAAGACTGAGTTTTTGACTACCCCCGTGAAGGGGCGGGTGTCGCTCCATTGCGAAGCATTTCCGGACATTATATCCATAGGAACTTTTTGACTTAAAATCAACAAGACAATTACCCAGAAATATCTGTATGTAATAGGTTTAGGAAGTATAGCCCACAATCTTTATGAAAATCGGCTTGAGTATTTTTACTTATCCTCATAGATGCTTATGCAGTGGCGGACTTTTTCTCCGGATGTATTGAAGGCGTATGTAAACGCAATAAATGTATTGGAGGCGCCATGTAAACGTATAAATCTGGAACTACATCACTGAACATAAACTTAGTCAGTAGTTTGAGCTGTAGCGCGTATTTGATGATTTTTTTACCAAATGGCACTAAGTGTGAATACATTTTTAGAAGCAGAATTTTAAGCCCTCTCCTACGGTGGTAAATACGTGAAAAATAGGTGTTTGCGTTTAAAATTGTAAACTTGATGTGCCAATATGGCACTTTCCGTGGATCTCTGTTTTATCAGCCCACGAAAAGTCTTACAATTCTGTTTCCTAAAATATATTCAAACCTTTTTTGCAAAAAAATTAATAAGTTTGAAATACTGAAAAACTGCAGAAAACACTAAAGATTGGTGGATTGAAATTTATAGGAAGTAGGATTGGATTACCACGTCGGGAGGTTTCAGTCGCTTCCGCAACTTTTACTTTGTCTATCTAGTGTAACGGGCACTAGCTATAATCGGAGTTGAGCATGAACAGAGCTGGGCTACTCAGTATTGAAATGTACTTGAAGTACAGTACTGATTACTTTTGGTACTTAAAGTAACGGTACTTAATTACTTTGAAAATTAGGTACTGGTACTGGGTATTTCAAGTACTTCTTAAAAGTACTTGATACTGGTACTTGAATAATTTTTTCGAGAGAAGTATTTAAACCATGCGGCATCAAGTACTTAAGTATCGAGTTCGGTACTGAATTTTTCACTGAAAAATAGGGGGTTTTTAGAATATTTATTAGGTTGGGGCAAATCCAAGAACGTGTAACATGTAAATAAGATGGCACATGACATGTTTACAACCACCCTCACCGAAAACGCAGCGGTCTCGATGTCAGTCAAATGTTTTTTTGTAACATGTGCCATCTTATTTACATGAATAATTGACAGGCAGACGGGAGCAAATGATATTGAGCGCCCCAATTTTTTTTACAAATTTGGAGCCCCCTCAATTTGAAAACGCAGCCACACCTGAGCATCATTCCTGCATTTGCTGGTTTATATTAACTAAAACTAACGGGTGTCCTAAAAAAACCGAACAAAATATTTTTGGGCACAACTCATCCATTTTTTAACCGATTTGGATGAAAGTGGACTTAAATTAAAGCTAAAGAATCAGGCTATCGATTCATTCAAGAGACCACGACAAATGGCGCTGCCGTAGTAGCCTTAGCCATGCTTGTTTTAAAGGCTTACTTTAGGTGCATGGGGATTGCTCAGTTAACAACCAATGGTTATGAGATAAAAATAACCTTGAAGCACGTTTACTTTTCTTCAAAAAGCTTCTTTCAGAAGTTCGTTATGATTCACGAATAAATTTTCTGTGATTTTTTAAAAGTCATGTTTTCCCTTATTTTCACGCCTAATGATCATAACTGAAGTAACAGGGATGCATTTTCAGCTTAATTTTCAGTAATAGTGGATCTAATTGAATGAAAAACCCAAGCGGATGCGAATTGGAGGAAATTTAAAGGCTATTACTGAGAATTAAGCTCTTGTTGCTTCATTGTTACTTTAGTCATGGTCATTCTGCATGAAAAAATGTGAAAACACATATTTTTTAAATAATGACAGAAAGTCAATGCGTGAACCAAATTAACTTCTGAAAAAAGATTCTTAAAGAAAAATTAACGCCCTTCAAAGTTATGCGAGTCTCATAACGATTGGTTGATAATTGACCAATCCCCACGCCCCTGAAATGAACCTTTGAGACAAGTATCACTAAGAGAACTATTGCAGCACCATCTGTCGTAATCTTTTAGACAGTTCGAAAGCCTGATTCCTTGGCTTCAATTTAAGGCCAGGTTCATCCAAATCGGGTAAGAAATGCACGAGTTATTACCAAAAATATTTCGTTCCGTTTTTTTTAGGACACCCGTTATAATACCTATCGTTATTGCGGTGGAGCAAATCATATACCGAAATTGTCGCTAGTCCGCTGTCTATAAGAGTACTCAATAACAAGTAGATACTTGAGTACTGTGTCAAGTACTTAAGTCCTGAAAGTACTTAAGTACCTTATTAAATACTCAGTCTCTTATTTTACTTAAGTATTTTATGAAGTATTTAGGTACTTTATTAAATACTCAGTCGCTTATTTTACTCAGTACTTTTAAGCATTGGTACTGGTACTGGGTACTTAACGTGTGCGCACTAGTAAAGTACTGGACTGCAATTTTCAAGTACTTGTACTTAGTACTTGATACTTGAAGTACTTTTTTTCTAATGTTGGTCATTGCAGGTACTTCAGGGACACAACATGGACAATAACCCTGTACATGAACAACGTGACTGAACAAATCGTCCATTGCCATTGTCCCAAGAACTCCATGACCTACTTGACGAAACGTCAAGCCCTTCATATGCCAAACTCCCAAGTTGCCTTCCAGTACCACTTCTCATGTTCACCACAAGCTGTAAGAGTACTTAAAAAATATATTTTTTGACCATTTTTTTGTAGAGATTAAGATGTCAAAGGAAAGAACCGTGCAGATTATTCACAGTGCGTAAGCGTCAGGAGTATTTAGACGAAGTGAACGTTAATAGTTTGTGTCAATGTCCTCATGCACATAGGTGTCCGCATCACCACATGGACTACGGTGTAATTGCTGGAAAAAGTTACACAGAGGAAGGGATTCGAACCTATAGTGGATACTGTCTTCCGTTTTAGTAGACCGTCAAAATCTCAATTTCATGTAAATAAAACTAGGCGTTTCCAACCGAAATATTTTTGTAAAGACTTTGTATATGTTTCTAGGTTAGTTGACGTTCGAACGTGAATAAAAATAAATTATTTTTACATAGGTAGGTTAAGTTGTACAATCGTTATTTTATGTAGTGTACAAACGTTATAAATTTATTTTACTTAAATACTGCTCTCATTGCCACTGAAAATAATTTTGTGTTGCCTACGTGATGAACATCCTGGCCAGGTTTTAGCTTTTTTGCTTCGAAATTGTATTGAGATTTTTTTAAATTTGATGTAGCATTGCATCCGCTCAATTTCCAATTTAAATCAACTCGCGAGTATGAAAATTAGCTTTAGCGCATCCGTGACTTACGAGAATTTATCTGGGATAAACCGAGTCAGTGCTGTACACGTTTCGAATAATACCATGCAATTTGTATCGCTAATATACCCCTTCGTGCCTCAAAAACGTCACACCACGGTTTATGTTAAAAGTTTGACGTTTCTGGGAAACTAACTTTTACTTGATCTTTGGTAGCGTTCTAGTCCGTAAAATTGCGGATGCCTTCATCCAGAGGGTCATTTAATTGTGTCACGAGGACAATTCTTCAATTTACGACCGTTTCTTGTGCTCACGCGCTAGTCGCGAACACATTCGACCACAGCTAAACCTAACACTTTGGTTTACGTTTTGGTACGAAAAAGTAATTACCTTTTTTCTATAACCTATATGAAATGTTGACATTTTCTACCCCGCATCAGCTATTTATACAAATTAGGGCTGTGCGATATCGGAATTTGAATATCGAATATCGATATTTAAAATTTAATCGATATACCGATATATCGATATACCGATGTATCGATATATCGATATACCGATACACCGATTTATCGATATATCGATATACCGATAACTAAATATACCGACTTATCGATATATCGCCTTATCGGTACTTATACAATTGTATCGACATCGTTACTGTGGTATTATATCTGTAATCGAGTAACATCTTAGTTTTAAGAGCTAGATAGGTATGAATAGGTAATAGTCCTTTTTCTGTAGTTTCTTGATGTTAGTTAGTTAATAATATTGAAATCAATTATTGATTGAATCGATTGGATTGGAGCGCTCAAACATTATTGTTTACGTTGTGCCCTGGAAAATAACGTAGGATTCGAAATAAACGATTATGGACCCAAGGGTGCTTTGAAAAACATCAGTTGCGATGTCCAATTTTCTACAAGTCGTTTAAATAAGTATAATAATTCCTACCATCACTTGTTTAAATTGTTTATATACTAATTGTTTATACACTGCACGAAAATATTGATATCTCCAACGCAAAGATTCCTCAATTTTGTCGATTCATTTCAATGTTAGCCAGTTGTCAACAAATGACTGAATCAGGCCGAATACCTACTCCTACATTTAAAAGAAGTCAGAACTTCAGAAGTGTCATTATAGGTATCGATATACGGGACACCGGTTATTGATATACCGGTATATCCATATATCGATATATCGATATATCAATAACTTATCGATATATCGGTATATCGATATATCAATATATCGATATATCGATATACCGATATATCGATATACCGATATATCGATATTTCGGTATATCGATAACACACTTTTATCGATATATCGATATATCGATAATCGATATATCGATATATCAATTGAAAGTCGCAGGCCTAATACAAATGAATGAAATTTTTAATGTTTCACATCGGTTATAGAAAAAAATATTGTATTATACACGGGGGAGAAGCCTCTTTAGCGTTCGGTGTGACAACTTCACACCTCACGATAAAATCTGTAACTTCTCCCCCTTATATTATAATAAATAAGTATTATTCACATTTTGCGAAAACGTTTTACCGAGCGTTTTAAATTAAGCTTTTTGTAAAGGATATTCCTGAGTTATCCAGAAAAAGCTGAAAATGAACATTTTAAAGAACAGTTAATGCTATTAAAATGAAACTTGGAACATTTATATTTTTAACAGTTGCAGTTCAATGGCGTTGACAGAAATTTTCTAGGCCTTCTAGATCTTGAGTGACGACAGTCAACTCTTCTTTTTCTTATGACCGCCATATATTGAATTTTAACACCAATGGACACACACAAAAATGGCTTTTCAAAAATGTAACCAACCAGGACCATTTTATTGGCAAAAAAACATTTCAAAACTTTGTTTCGGTTTTATTACCGTTGAATTCAACTATTTTCACGTCATAAGAAATTGAAAAAGTCGGTTTTGCACTTGTTTTTCCACTAAATTCAGGTTGATTATACAAATTATTCATCTCAAATTTCGACGATCTGTCAACAAAATCCATGTAGGTTATACATATTTGAAGAGCTATTTTTTTGTGTATCTCATGGTATTAAAGTAAAATATGGCGGCCATAAGAAACAGCAGAATAGAAAAATTTCTGTTAATGCCGTTGAATTGGCAGGTGTCAAAAATATAAAAGTTCCAAGTTGCATTTGATTCGATCGCTCCTCTGTCCGTAGGATAACTTGAGAACGGATTGAGATATCAAGCTGAAACTTAGTATACAGTTGTGTATCCTTAAATACTCGGGGAATTGCTTTTGGGCCATATCGGACCAAGAAGGTGGGAGTTAGGGGTGAAAAACCGAAAAATTATTAATTGCAATAACTCGAGAAATAGTGGAGGTATCTTACTGAAACTTGGTTAGACGTTCGTTCTTCAAAGCTGTTGAAGGTGGAAGGAGTGGAAATTTCGGGGGATGAAATTTAGGGGATGAAAACCCTACAAAATACGACAACTCCACAAAGTTTGCATGGAGCTGTTTGAAACCCTATATGTACACAGATATTTCGATAAAATCTTGCGGGGGATGCCAGATATGGTAGAAACTAAGGGTTGCAATTCGATATTGCGCTTAATAAATATTAGTCGAAATTGGCGTCATTCGATAGTTTTCCATTGATAATTGAAAAAAGTTGTTACCTACTCATATTTTGCGAAAAACCACCCTTAATGGCGCTGCAATCCCTAACATACAGAAACACAAAAATACGAGAACTCAAAAACTACTCATATAGTGTATCAAGACAGAATTTGGTGTGTTAATTTACAGTGATATTATAGCGGATGAACAAAATTTTCACTAAGATCTAAAAGGAGGATGAAATTTAAAGGTTGAAACAGGAAGTTTCTTTAAATGATGGTATAAAATACTGAGTTTGATATAGATTTCGGTCAACCGTTGAAAAAATGTCTTATGAGTTTTCAATCTAAAACCAACCCTTACTCCTTAGGCTACAAACAACCCTTAACTAACGCTTTGCAAGCGGATAAATACATGTCATTTATTTCTTCTGAAACAATGTTGATGTATTTACTTATTTATAAACAACCGAAGTTATGTAGCGCCATAGAAATAAACTCACCACTGTAAATTATAAAGCAGTGAAAACATGATCTTTAAATAGCCGCAATTTTTTAACGAATTGAATTAGGGTGGTGAAATTGAAAATATAGAGTGTCCCAAAAAAACTCTTCATAATGTTTTAGGGAATAAGTCAGCGACCTCTTAACCGATTTGTACGAACGTGGTCTTGAATTAAAGCCAAATACTCAGGCTTTCTATCTGATTTGAAACAAGGACAGATGGCGCTGCTGTAGTAGCCCTATTGATAATTGTTTTGAAAGGTTAATTTAGGTGCATGAGGATTGGTCAAACAACAACAAATCGTTATGAGACTCAAATAGTCTTCAAAATCGTTCTTTTTTCTTTAAAAATCCTTTTTCAGGCTTCAATTTGGTTCAAGCATTAATTTTCTGTTATTTTTAAAAAATGTATGTTGTTATGCTTTTACCTATTTTCATTTTTTGAATAATCGAATTTAATGAAAACAGCGGTGACTATCATTAAAGGGTAAATTGGAGAATTATTGCCGAAAATTAAGCTCTATGTGATATGTGATACTTTAGTCGTTGTCATTAAAACGTGAAAGTAGGCTAAAACGTACTTTTTAAAAAATTCCCAGAAAATTGGTAATGGTAATGGTTAAACCAAATTGACGTATGAAAAAAGATTTTTCGAGGGATTTTTAAAGAAAAAAGAACGACCTTGAAGGCCATTTGAGTCTCATAACAATTGGTTGTTGTCTGACCAATCATCATCAACCCAAAGTAACCCTTCAAAACAAGTATTGCAGCAGCGCCATCTGTCCTAGTTTCACACTCAGACCGAAAAGCCTGATTGTTTGGCTTTAATTCAAGACCATGTTCATCAAAATCGGTTTATTTTGGGACACCCTATACAACTTTCTTTAAAGCATGTGTGAAATAGGTGGTTGGAGTTTAGGGGTTGAAACATCCACGAAGCCCTGTAATTTGACCCAGAAGAATATGTGCTGTGAAAAAAGGTGGGTGAATTTTATTAGAATCGAAGGGGATGAAATTTAGGGGTGGAAACTAGAATTTTTACTCAAATGGGGTCGCTATGGTCTTGCTAGAGTTAGTTATTTATGTTTTGGCAAGGGCTGTGTGGAAAAACAGTCCCCATCTCGTATGGAAGAACTGAACATAGCTCTTGAGGTTTACCTATACAGGGTGAGTTAACAAGGCGACGGCGGTCCATAACTTCTGAACCCTTCCAGATAGGAAATCAATTCAAACGCCATTATGTACAACACCGCCAATTCTACATACTAAAAATACTTTCAACTATACAGGGTGTCCCAAAACACTTGCAATGCATGGCAACTTGATTTTTTTTAATGGAACACCATCATTTTGATGCCATATTCTGGATCATCTGTAACATAGCTTTACATCGACATAAGACATTTGATGTTTTAAAGCTCTGTTCTAAAGTAATTAATTCTTTTTGAAAAATTTCGATCATTGCGGGTGCTTCTTAAAAAAATTCCTGAGAACTCAATTTTGTATCTAGAGGGCTGAGATTCGGTACGAATATGAAGGAAGGTCTACTCTATCTATCTAACATGATAACTATCATTATCACTATACAGGGTGTTAAAAATTCTGTGTCAAGTTTGGAAAATTTCAAATATGCAAAACTCCATTTTTTCAAATGGCACCCCCTGCTAATTGTGCCGTGGGGTTCGGCTGTTGGATTACTTTATTTTTTATTAAGTATGTCCTATACCTAAAGTCAATACTTCAAAAGATATTCTTTGTCTTATTTATTTTATTGAAGATTATTACGATCTCAATTAAAGAATGCCAGGGACTGTATGACAGTTACGACTAACATTGTTTATTTACATGGTTACCAGACAGTTTGTCACATTTATTGACATACACAATGAATTTCAACCATAAGCGGTAAACCATGTCAATGATTTCTTCCTGGTTGTGTATGTCAATAAATCTGACAAACTGTCTGGTAACTGTGTAAATAAACAATGTTAATCATAACTGTCATACCGTCCATGGCAATCTTTAATTGAGATCGTAATAATCTTCAATAAAATAAATAAGACAAAGAATATCTTTTGAAGTATTGACTTTAGGTATAGGACATACTTAATAAAAAATAAAGTAATTCAACAGACGAACCCCATGGCACAATAATAACAGGGGGTGCCATTTGAAAAAATGGAGTTTTGAATATTTGAAATTTTCCAAACTTGACACAGAATTTTTAACACCCTGTATTGTGATAATGATAGTTATCATGTTGGATAGATAGAATGAGCCTTCCTTCATATTCATACCGAATCTCAGCTCTCTAGATACAAAATTGAGTTCTCAGGAATTTTTTTAAGAAGCACCCGCAATGATTGAAATTTTTCAAAAAGAATTAATTACTTTAGAACAGAGCGTTAAAACATCAAATGTCTTATGTTGATGTAAAGCTATGTTATAGGTGATCCAGAATATGGCACCAAAATGGTGGTGTTCCATTTAAAAAAATCAAGTTGCCATGCGTTGCAAGTGTTTTGGGACACCCTGTATAGTTGAAAGTATTTTTAGGATGTAGAATGGGCGGTGTTGTATATAATGGCGTTTGAATTGATTTCTTATCTGGAAGGGTTCAGAAGTTATGGACCGCCGTCGCCTTGTTGACTCACCCTGTATATTTTGTCATTTTACCCTTTTTTTTCTTGATTGATACCATTAGGTGGTTTTCTATTGATGGTACAAAGAAGGTCTTAATCATTATTTGTGAAAATCCACCCTTAAAGGCGCTACAACCTCTAACATGCAGAAACACAAAAATACGGGAACTCAAAAACTGCTTAACGCATCAGGGCAGAATTTCGTGTTTTAATTTAAAGTGATACTGTAGGCTGATGAGGAAATTTTCATTATGATCTAACAAGGGGGTTGTAATTTAAGGGTTGAAACTGGACAGGTAAATTGTGGAATAAAAGTACGAAGTTCGATAGATTTCGATCAACATCTAAATGTCATATGGAAACTTCAACCTAAAACCAACCCCTAGGCTACTAACAACCCCTTATACCTAACAGGTCCAATAATTCAGTCATTTTCATTAATTTTTGACTCATCTGAAACTGAATTTTCGCAGACCGCTTCTTTTTCGTGTTATTTTGGCTAGTTCTTGTTAACTACAGTCAATTTTTCACTCTCCTTGACTTCTCATTCCCCTTTACAATTTGTCAACCCCTCCCCCGAGCGTTAAATTCGCGCAATTTTCTTTTTTCGCTGATTAATAAACTTTACTCATTTGTATTATGTTTGCCTTTCTCAATTTTTCGAGTCCCTTCGCAATATTTCAAGCCCCCAAAAAGCTTTGCATAATTTGCTTATTTTCGTGTTACTTGCAGTAATTCTACTTAACTATCCTATTAATTCTCACCCCCTTTGACTTTTCTTGGTCCCCATTTATAATTGTTCAACCCCCTAAGCGTTAATTTTGCAAAATTCGCGTAAAGCACAACGCTGTATGAACAATTTTTGTAATCATCACTTCGAGATTAACTTTCTTTGCTTGGATAGCGCGACGTCTTCGTGAAGGCACCTATAGTTTTTTCCATTTGGTCATTATAAGATAATTGCTTTATCCTGTCAATATTAATGACGATAATCACAGTTAGTTACACTTCATTGTTGAACACCTATTTCCTGAAAGCCCCATCCTCATCAATGCGTCAATTAAGCAAATTTAAAGCACTTTGGTAGCAAATTTTCTATTATTTTACTATGTAAAGGTACTAGGTTTAATTTCCTTTTTAAAGCAGTTATAAAAAAGACGAGAGACGTGATCAATTTGTACAGATTAATTAAATATCGGTCAAAAAACGAGAAAATAAAAGGTGCGGATTAACTGTATTAGAGAAAAAACTAACTCAATTTCTGGATATTTTGCTGAATGCTGCAGGTAATTTACCAGGACAATACTCAAATACGAATTCTCTTCCTACAAATTTAAATACCGTTCACGGTGATTTGCGGAGATCGTGGGAAATAGATTTCAAGCTACACTCCTTTTAGATATTACTTCGATCTTATACTTACATATTTCAATTGTTTTAATGATTAATAGTTACGCAATGTTGAACGGTACCATCCATCAGAATTTATAACCCACCTTTGATTCATGTAGGTTTCTAGATCAAAGCTTGACCAGAATCGAATGATTGTTCCTTCGACAACACATAAATTGTGCAGTGGTACCTGTGGTACTCCCAACCACAAACAGCAGAATTGGACTAGAAAATCGATTCTGTTAATTATTTACACGACACCTTTTGAGAGTAATTTCAATTTTTAACACTCCCGCTTTCTTCCAGGAGTAAAAGTGCAATTTCACACCAAGGATAGTACCCGTGTAATTGACCCCAGTCCTGTTAAAGCGTAATTACGATTGCACAATTTCCAGTTTTTACATAATCACTTTGTGTTAAAGTCATTGTGTACATCGTACCGGTTTAGATTAAGCAAAATTTCCGCTCAACCCTTTTATTTTCTTTCATCCACATACAGCTTGGACGAGTACCACTCCTTAATTAGGAGTACCAGTTAAAAAGTCGTTCACTTAAAATAGCTATGATTTATACCACATGCACACCTAATATTCTGACAAATATTACAGGAAATATCAGGAATACCTACCTGTAAATGTATTTCAATTAGAATCAGTTAATTTAGAAAAGGAGATCGGTGTGAATTACGGACGATGAATACATTTTCTTCATTTAAATTCAGAGCATACATTTTCATTAATTTGTTTTCTTACAGATAGCCTTAACCGGCATTTCGTTTCTAGAATTTAAAGTTATATTTTCATGAGTCACAGAACGCGTTCTAGATTTCCTCAATTTTGCACTTTCGAAGGGCTTAAAAGTATTTATAGAGAAGCTGTTTTGTAATAATTCATAAACACAATGCAGTAGGTATGCACCTGCAAATGCTGCCGAAAGGAAACCAATTTAATGAAGACAGCAAAGCTCCTGAATTTGTTTGCGACGATCGTGGTCACGTATGGCATGAAATGCCTTTGGGTTCGGCCCAGAGGAGAGCAAGAAGTGACCCATAAGAATACGAGGGAATGCAAAATGTGTTTTCTGCATAGTATTTACATTTCACATTTGCAATTTAAACTAAATTCCTCGTGTAACTTGTTCGTGTAAGGTGCAATCAATAATTTCTAATTGTCGGCTGTCAAGATTATATTGACTGTCGACACTGCAGCAGATGAGTGGAAATGTACATTTCAGTTTCATGATGTTCTACTTTAAATTTATTATTTTACACTATAATGTTGTTTACAAAAGAATATTTATAGAGGCAAATGGAGGTAACCCAGTTTTACCCGGGCCAATAAAACAAAGCTTGCAAATCAAGAACTACGATATTATAACTGTAACACATTTGCAAAAATTCCTAGCGATTCAAATGAAAACATCGAAAAAGTAAAATGACAAAACTGGTGGATGCATGCTAAGTTATCTGGGACAATTTCTCTGAATCAGAAGTCATCGCAAAGTGTAAAATGGGTGTTAGTAATTGCAGTGGCGTATTTAGGAAATTTGCTTCGGGGGGGCACACATTAACACTGCACTGATAGACGGCGGCAACGACGTGTGGGGAGGTGGGAGGCAGGAGCCCCCCGGTTAGCGCTTCAGACGAAACTTTTTCAAATAATAATAGTAATAATAATAAATTTAAAATACCCACTAGTTAGTAGGTACACCACGCAGCGGGGCGCCATTGTCACAGTTACAAACCTCGTAATGAGGCGGGTTTTAGGGTCTCCCAAGTATTGTTTCCACCAGTTATATAAGAAGTTTATGGGGTATTAACAAAATAAAATGAATAATATTGAATTTAAGTAAGCAGAACTAAAAGAAATGAAAGAAAACTACAATGATATTTGCATTCTTCGATTTTTTTGCTTGGCCAAAGTGTCCAGAACTCTCCAAATCGATTTTTTCTTGGCGATGAACTTTTTCTATGTGTACCATGTTGATTTATATTTATTCACAGAAATAAAAATTATTATTATTACAATATACAGGGTGTCCCAATTGTCTGTATTCGGTCGATAACTCCATTGCTGTCAGAGATAGCGAAAAATTGTTAAATACAAAGTTGCAGAGGGTCAAAAAAGGCACATTTTAAAAATACAATCCTGTATACACGTTGTCCCACTAAGGAGTAAGAACACAAAAATAGGTTTTTTTAAATAGAACACCCTGTATTTTAATTTTTTATCGGATTCTATGATGAATTCCAAGTAAAATTCATTAATCATGTTTTTATCTGAAGCGAATGGTTTAGAAGAAATTGGCAATTTTGCGGGAAAAACTACATTTGCAGTACTTATTTTGAAAAATCACCCCACAACCAATTTTCAACCTTTGGTTTTGTAAATTTAGCATGTTATTGAGGAAGGTTTGGGCTATACTCAAAGCTCTTGAAAACGGTCATAGCTTCTCAAGTTCGTCCCCAGTAACATTACGAACCTTAAAAAATGTAGAGGCTAATATTTCGAAATTTTTAAATGGCACCAGTGTCAAATGTTATAGCCATAGATTGTAAAATTAAATTTGCTTTGGTTTAATATAAAATGTTCCTATATCCAAGTTTAGTATTTTTTGATTTATTTAATAACACACAATTTTCACATTTTTCTTCCTGATGTTATTAGACGGTTGGCCCTGACTACATTTCATTGTAGGTGTAAAATGCGTTATCAGTCGAACTACAATTTCTATAGATCTAATATTTAAAGTTGCGTTTCATAATTTGCCCAATTGCCTTTAGGCTACAAACAGGACCTGCAATAAATTCTGTGTCTGTAAAAACAAAGTGTAATTATAACAATCACCAGAAACGCCCACTATACCGAAAAGGTTTATTTCAACAGCTAACGTGTTTCGAACACAAACTGCTCATCATCAAAGCCAACTCATCTGTTGTTTTTTAAATGACCCAAAAAATACAAAAAAAAATTAAGTCGGTAAGTAATTAAAAATGTACCTACCTATATTCTAAGAGTGCAATTTTTATCTATTTATTTCATTTTGGTAAGTACCTAAGGGCTGAAAATGCTGCAACTTTTTTGAGTAGGTACATTCTCCCGTTCCATAAATGAACATTAAAAAAAGCACTTGATCACAATTTATGGTTAATTAACGCAGGATTCCGGCTGACAGAATTTGTGACACCTATTGTGGCATGTGTCCTAGCAGCCTTTCAAAAACATTATTGTAAGATAAAAATGGAAATTCCTAAAAATCATAATTTACTGAATCAAACGAAAAATTCGAGACTTGGATTTAGGGACATTTTATATCAAACGAAAGCAAATTTGATGTTACAGCTTATGGCTATAACATTTGATAGTGATGCCATTTAAAAATTTCGAAATTTAAACCTCTACATTTTTGAAGGTTCATAATGTTACTGGAGACGAACTTAAGAAGCTAAGACCGTTTTCAAGCGCTTGAAAGATAGCCCAAACCTTCCTTAATGACATGCTAAATTTCCAAAACCAAAGGTTGAAAATTGGTTGTGGGGTGATTTTTCAAAATAAGTACTGCAAATGTAATTTCTCCCGCAAAATTGCCAATCTCTTCTAAACCATTAGCTTCAGATAAAAACATGATTAATGAATTTTACTTGGAATTCATCATAAAATCCGATAAAAAATTAAAATACAGGGTGTTCCATTTAAAAAAACCTATGTTTGTGTTCTTACTCCTTAGTGGGACAGCTTGTATATAGGATTGTATTTTTAAAATGTGCCTTTTTTACCTTCTGTAACTTTGTATTTAACAATTTTTCGCTATCTCTAACAGTAATGGAGTTATCAACCGAATACAGACAATTGGGACACCCTGTATAAATACGCCACTGAGTAATTGCATCAATCTCACTAATTGCACATTTTACCTAAGGCTGGACACAAACATTCAAACACAATAAAATAACGGGGTCGAAATGTGATTTTAATAGGTATTTTAACACATTATAGTTTCAAAATTAATGCAACATCTGTGCAATTGGCTTTTGCTGTTATTTGCACAACTGTACTGCGTGGGATGTTCAATCAAAATTCGTCACGTTCAGTGGGACATTTCCTTTGCAGTTATTAATTTCATTATCTATTGTGAAGAGTGCGGCATTAGGCACAATTTACAGAGAGAAAAGATGTCACCTGATGGTCACTGATTGAGGAGGAAGTGACTTAACAACTTGTACCGACTAAATCGAGATTTTTTAATTGACTCAGAAATTGAGATGGCCAAACAGCTCGTGCCGGTAAGACGATTAATAATAAATTATCTATGTATTATTAATCGTCTTGTATCACCACTACATTTTCTATCTTTCGCAAATATTTTCGAGTTTTGTCCCATTTGCGCTAGTCTTCTCAAATATGTTTACACAGGGACATAGTATACAATTCTCTGTTTTCTCGGCTGTTTTTTTTAAGTTTAAGAATGAGGAAGAAGGATATTTGTACTTAATGAATATTTGAGAACAGCTAAGATTAGAGTTCTTCCCACTGAATTATGGATATCTTAGCTAAGTGTGGATCAAATCAAATTTTATAACAAAACTCTGAAAAATGAAGATTTAGTTAGACGATATCGAGGCGCGTTAAGTTAGCCCCCCCCCCCACTAAACTAATTTATAAAAGACAATTGTCAATCAAATGCGCTAATAATGCGCTGTTATGCACCACCATTGTTTTTTTTGCGCCACCCCGGCTGGTAACTTATAGGCATTTTTTTCTTTTCTGAGTCAGCCCCCCCCAGTTGACAAAATTCGATTTTTTTTGAGAAATCAAATGCGCTCTTAATGCGCTGCTTTGCTCCACAAAAAGTCTCGTTTGCGCCCCCCCATTTCTTGAAAAACCTTTACTGTCAGCCCCCCCCCCCCAGTTGACAAAATTCGATTTTTTTTGAGAAATCAAATGCGCTCTTAATGCGCTGCTTTGCTCCACAAAAAGTCTCGTTTGCGCCCCCCCCATTTCTTGAAAAACCTTTACTGTCAGCCCCCCCCCCCAGTTGACAAAATTCGATTTTTCTTTCAGCAATCAATTACGTTCTTAATGCGCTTCTTTGCTCCACAAAAAGTTTCGCCTGCGCCCCCCCCCCCCGTTTCTTGAAAGATGTCTCTACATCTTTACCCTCAGCACGGTATCTTCCAACTTGCGTACAAGGATTATTTCTTCCAATTTGCGTACACGGGTCGGGTCGCGCCTCGAGTCGGGTAAAAGTGTAACGATACATATTCCAACTTGCGTACACAAACTATCTTGCGCTAAATTTATTTAAACTTTCCTTCACACTTTTTCCAGACTTAGGACTGGATCAGCATTCAAGAAAATTCACCCGTAAACGAAAAACTTCAACAGTTCTACGATTATTTCGTTGGTCAGTGGCTGCAAAATAGAGAGAGAAGGAAAAAACATACATCAATTTGGACCGTCGAATTACTAAAGTATTAAAGGCATGTACACAAAAAGACTGTACATACCCTCTGCATTTTGTAAACATTTTGTAAATATCTACCTTGTAAATCTAAATAGTAACTTGACTATTGAGTGTTTACGTAAATTTCAAATCTGACGCAGGAAATATTTTCTTTCCGAAAGTTAGCGCAAGATAGTTTGTGTACGCAAGTTGGAATATGTATCGTTACACTTTTACCTGATGCGGCGCGGTCGTACGCAAATTGGAAGAAACAATCCTTGTACGCAAGTTGGACGTAAGCAAGTTAGTCATATTCCTCAGCACCACCAGTTGACGAAATTAAATTTTCCTTTCAGTAATCAAGTGCGCTTTTAATGCGTTCCTTTGCTCCACAAAAAGTTTCGCTTGCCCCCCCCCCCTCTCCATTTCTTAAAAGACCTCATCAAACCTTGGAAAATGATCTTATTTATTTACTTGTCATGTGATTTTCAAGGATTAATATTTTCTTTTTTTATGATGTACCTCAATAAGTAAGTATCTAAAAAAATAATATGCTATAATCTCTTATAATACCAATACCAATTGGTTAAATTTTGGAAAATGATTTGACAGTTTGTTGCCGGTAGTAAAATATTGAGAACTAAATTGTCATTTATTATCTAATTAATCTTTTATAATAAATGGCAATTTAAACTCTGAATTTCATAGTAGTAAAACAAGGCATTATTTTTTCGTTCGCCGATGTCACCAAAAATTTTTCAGACACCTTTTGTGAAGTAATGGAATTATTATCGCACGAGGATGTTTGAACAACGAGGGCGAAAAGCCCGAGTTTTACAAAATCCGAGTGCGATAAGAGCCTTATGTAACACGTTTTTTATACCATTGTTTCTATTTCAGATACCCATAACCTGTTAGAAAAAAATTGATTTTCCAACGCGTTTGGGTGCTATAAAGTGTTCATTCGGTTTTATTTGCATAGGTAAAACCTCCCCTTACGGAATAAATAAATTAATGAAGACATGACCACATCAAAATTTTAAAGATGGTTCAGTAAAGAACATCTTTTCCCCAGCAGATATTTTATGCCGTTAGCAATAAATTACTTCGGTTCAAAGGAAAATGGAAACAAATATGGTCCAAGCTTCCCGGATGACGAAGTAATTTAGAAAAATATTACGAAAATGGCCAGATAAAACCGTAACAACATGAAATTACAATCAACGTTTAAGATGCAATGAAGCAGCCAGGAAGTCCGTTAGCAATTTATCTATAAAAGAAAATTAATGTATTTCCAGTGCAACTAGTAAAATTGACACCCTAAGGTAGGAAATATTTGCATGCGACTCGCAGGAAAGTTGAAAAAAGTGTGTTGCACGCCAACACAAGATCGTATCAAGTCAAGCATTGCGATAATTTAGAGACTCCCTAATAGGAAATCGACGAGATGATTTGAAAAATAATGCTCATCATGATTAAAATCGTCCTAGATCTTGGGTGATTGCCATGAAGGAATTTTAGTCGTGACGAAGTCGATCGTTACTAGGACCGCTTAATTTTCTGTTTTATGGGATTAATGTTTCTTTGTTCTTAAATAAATCTCGATAGGTAAATAGACAAAAGTGAAAATCAAATAACAAAAGATGATGTGGGTCAATAGCAATCAAAGATTAACATTTGGTCTTCGTATAAACAAGTGCACTCAACCAGAATAAATTGGTCATTGAATTTATGTATTTGCAATTCACAATCTCTCTTAGCCTTTTGAGCAAAACCAATAATTATTATTAATCTGATCATCTTCATAATCGGTAGCTGAAGTTACCCATACCATGTTCGAGAAAATTAATGTAAATAGAGGCAAGTGTGATTGGGCTTCGACATCAGGAGTCTTCCTAATTGGTTTGTCGTGGCATTGTTCACTTATCACTAGACTTAGCTGCACGCCTAGTAAATATAAGGTTGACCCTAACTGTACTCTTTCCATATAGAACTTTTATTGTATGATTTAGAACGAAAACTGCTTGAATACATTATTTTAGGTACTACCAAATTTCCCATCATTAATTTTTAAATTTCCAACTAGGTAAATAACAGTAAATTCTCTCGTAACAGTTTTTACAATAATCAACAAATCACCCTCCACGCAACCTTCGTTATTTCGAACAAGATTTACTTTGATCACCTCATTCACGCAAGCAATATAGCAAAAAATTTCGTTCTACATAAATTTTCTCATGGCTCATTATTATTTTTGAAAAAATGTTCAAATTAAATTTTATGTCTGTGAGCCACAATACAATTATATGAGATTTATTTCCTAGCACTTTCGGTAAATTAGTCAGCACGTTCAGACTGTTAACTGTGAAGTACAGTGTAACAAATTCCGTCATAATATTTTGCTAAGGCAAGAAAATAACGGGCCTGTAACAATGACAAAATATGAAAACAAAATTGACGAAATTACTGGGAAGCCGACCACAAATAGCGGAATGTTGTCACAAAACGTTTTGCTTCTTATAAACGTCGATCGTTCCGCAGCCTGCGACCCCCCGATGACCGATGACGCAAAAAATTCAAGTAACTGCTTTATGGATCGACAAAGCTTTCGAGGTAATTGAATTTTTTACAATATCAATACTTATCGTTTTAGGAAAAACCGACAGAGGATTTCACCCTGAAAAGTCGAAATCCCTTTGTGCACTAACCTGTTAATTTCAACTTCTTTTCAATCCTAATCTTTCTTAGCTATCGTTACGTTAATTGGCTTAACTTTACTTTAGCGGAAACCGTGTATGTACTGAAACTGCACATATTCCCGTTCGGAATGATGAGCTGAGTACAACGGTACCTGTTTTTTCTTGCGGAAACGCACCGTTGCCAAGTTACAGGTTTCCGCTAAACTAAAGTCCGTAGGGACGGGGTTAACTTTACTTTAACGGAAACCTTGTTAGCACTAAAACTGCACATACTCCCGTTGAGAATGATGAGCTGAGTATGACGGTACTCGTTTTTTCTTGTGCAAAAGCAATGTTGCCAAGTCACAGGTTTCCGCTGAAGTCCGTATAGAAACCACGTGCACGTTAAAACTTTGTATGTTCTGGTTGAGAATGACGAGCTGATTCAACGTCACGTCATTTTTCTTGCGCAAGCGCACTGTGGCCAAGTTTCAACTAGTTTTATGAAGTTCTTATGGTACTACTTTAGCAAAAACCATGCAATATCTGGGAACGAAATGACACGAAAATACGTGCAGATCCTCTTCCCGACCCTATGACACAGATCAATGAGTAGTATTTCGCATCGCTCAGCTTAATATCGATATTGAAAAAATTTAATTTAGTTATTTTAGTTGACAAGGCTTTCCATATGGCGTCACCAAACGTATCCATTTTTATACAGGGTGTTATTTTTAAAACTTCCCACCTTGAATATCTTTGGCTGTAATAAAGATATTGAATTGAAATAAAAGCTGGCCAATCCCACACGGAGGGGGACACTTGCGCGTATGTTGAGTGAATTTTTTTCACTTCCGGTTTAACCGGAAATGACCTTTACTTTGTTTTTTCAAATGGAATGACACCTTTTTCTCAACGGATTCGGAATCTACGATTTTTTCTGAGTTAGAAACATGTATCACACTTGACCGGAAGTGCAGTCACGGCCACCCTAGATTTTCAAAAACATCGAAGAAATCGGTGAAATGTTGAGATTTTCGAAAAACGCAAAAACTGCACTAGTTAGTTTTTTTGATGCAAATTTAGCTGAGCAATTTCATTTTTTGATTTCTCTTATTTCTATCAAATTTTCTCTTACCTCACAATCTGTCAAAAACTAAAAAGTAAATAAAAAGAAAATGTCGATGGGCAGATGAATTTGCCTCAAATAATTAAAGTAGACGTGTTTTTGCGTTTTTCGAAAATCTCAATTTTTCACCGATTTCTTCGATGTTTTTAAAAATCTAAGGTGGCCGTGAATGCACTTCCGGTCAAGTATGATACATGCTTCTTACTCAGAAAAAATCGTAGATTCCGAATCCGTTGAGAAAAAGGTGTCATTCCATTTGAAAAAACAAAGTTAAGGCCATTTCCGGTTAAACCGGAAGTGGAAAAAATTCCCTCTATATACGCACAAGTGTCCCCCTCCGTGCGGGATTGATCAGCGTTTAGTTCAATTCGATCTCTTTATTACATCCAAAGATATTCAAGGTGGGAAGTTTTAAAAATAACACCCTGTATGGAGCGACTGAATGACAATAAATGATTGTCTTCACCTCGTCTTCACATTCTTTTTTTTTAACTAGCAATATTAGGCTAAGCGAAAAGTAGGTAATAAATACTACTTATTGACCTGTGATTTAGGGTCGGGAAGAGGATTTGAGGCTCCATATAAAATGGATAAGTTTAGTGAAACCATATGGAAAACCATCTCCTTGTCGGCTAAAATACCTAAACTAAATTTTTACAATATCGATATTAAGCTGAGCGATACGAAACACTACGCATTGATCTGTGTCATAGGGTCGGGAAGAGGATTTGCACGCATTTTCGTGTCGCTTCCTTCCCAGATATACTGCATGGTTTTTGCTAAAGTATTTACATAAGAACCTCATAAAATTAGGGGAAACTTGGCAACAGTGCGTTTGCGCAAGAAAAATGGCGTGTCGTTGAAATCAGCTCGTCAGTCTCAAGCAGAATATGTAAAGTTTTAACGTGTACGCGGTTTCCGCTAAAGTAAAGTCCCTATAGACTTTAGTTTAGCGGAAACCTGAACCTTCGCAAGAAAAATCGGGTACTACTGTTGTACTCAGCTCATCATTCTGAACAGGAATATATGCAGTTTGAGTTCATACAAGGTTTCCGCTAAAGTAAAGTTGACCCCGTTAATTATGCATTCGATTGACGCTGTTACTTATTACTCTGTTATATTATATCCCAAGTCAAGTTCTATTCCAAGCGATCTTCCAATTTACAGGGTCATTCAGACATGTCGCACCACACCAGCGAATTTCTCATTTGCAAGTGAGATAATGTCAATAAACTCTATAAATTCCAAGAAAGAAATTCCAGAAAAAACGTACCTAGATCCCGAATCTAGAAATCTAGAAACTTTGCCTTTTCACAGAATTTGAAAATGTAGCAGTAGCAATAAATTAACTTGTGACGATATTTTTCACCCCTAAAATGACATTTTTTGAAAAAATGGCATTAAGGTTTTTGATCCAACAATGCAACAGCTATCGAACCCAATAACAATAATATGCACTTTTGCAAAGAAAAATTCAAAAAGGGGCAGTTTTGCCAATAAAATGTCAATTTTCGAAAAAATGGCACCAAGGTTTTTGATCCATATAGCCATCAAATCATGTAGTAAGAAAATACAATTTTGCTAAGAGAAGTTAAAAAAAGAGCCTTTTTGCCACTAAAATGGAATTTTTCGAAAAAATGGGACTAAGGTTTTCGACTTGAAAAAAAATCAGCTACCCCGTCCGGTAATAAAAATATACAGTTATACATAGGTTTCTTTCACGGCACCGATTTTTGGCCCACAGGGCACCAAGTGTGAATACATTTTTGGAAGCAGAATTCGAAGAGTTTTCATATGGTGATGCGAAAAATGGGGGTTTGCATTTAATTTTAAAGTTGATGTGCCAAAAAGGCACTTTGCATGAACCGTTGTAACCCAAATTCTAATCAGCACCTACAAAATGGCCCACAGAATATGTGTGCCAAATTTCATCTCGATACGTTCAGTAGTTTGAGCTGCAGCGTGATCACAGACAGACAGACACACAGACAGACATTTTTCAAAAACTACTTTTTCGGATTCCCAGGACCCTGAAACGTAAAGATTTGATGTTTTTGGCGATTCGATTTTTCGATCGATTTTATTAACTTGCTTCGCGAAGCGTAGAAGTTAAAAATCGTGCAGATTTTATCAATCTGCACCTAGTAGTAGTGCTTCCGCAGACGCACAGTGGTGTCAAAAATGCGAAATGTTGAAAATTGGTCGTACCGAATTAAACAGCAGAGAGTGAACAAAAAAACACAAACATTTGTGAAATCTGTAAAATTAGCACTCAGGGGTTGAAAAATTATGGAGGGGATTTGAAGTGCAAGGCAATCAAAATTAACTGCAGTTAAATATAAATACCAAAAGTAACATGGAAAATAAAGCAATTTTGCAAAATTGACGCTCAGAGAGTTGAAAAATTGTAAAGAGGGATGAAAAGTCAAGAGGGGTGAACATTAACCTTGGTTAATGTAGAATTACAGAAAAGAAGTCGAAAATACGCAAATTTCGCTAATCCCCTAACAGCAGAATCAATTCCTTATAATTAGACCCGCTAAAAATCTAAAAACCCCTAAAAGAATCGACCAATTTTCAAGAACTTAAAAGCATTACACAATTTAAGCCCTTCTTTATAAACTTTATCGCCCCTCAGGCCCAAAGTTAACCTATAATTCAAATATTCAGAAAAAATCCCAAACACTTAATTTACAATAGGGTAAACATAATCCAAATGAGTTGAATTTATTACCGAAGAAGGGGATGAAAGTTAACCGTAGTTAAGTAGAATTATAGAAAATAACACGAAAATAAGCCAATCATGCAAATTTAGCTTTTGGAGGGTGGAAATATTGCGAGTTAGGTGGAAAAAGTGAAGAAGGTAAACATAAGCCATATGAGTTCAACTTATTGCCAAAGAATAACGAAATTAGGCGAATTTAGTAAAATAGGTGCTTAGGGGGTTGAAAAATTGTAAGGGGTATGAAAAGTCAAAGGGGGTGAAAATTGACCGAAGTTAAGTATAATTACAGAAAATAACACAAAAATAAGCCAATTATGCAAATTTAATCTTTGCAGGGTTGAAATATTGCGAGGGGGTCTGAAAAGTGAAAAAGGTAATTATCCAAAAGAGTAAAATTTATTACCAAAGAAACACAATATTGCGCGAATTTGGCCAAATTAACGCTCGGGGGTTGCAAAATTGTGAAGGGGGGTGAAAAGTGAAGTACTTGAAATCCCCAGTACCAGTACCGAATTTTCAAAGTACTTAAGTACCGTTACTTTAAGTACCAAAAGTAATCAGTACTGTACTTCAAGTACATTTCGATACTGAGTAGCCCAGCTCTGGGTACAGATCGTCCAAGCAAAATCTTTACGTTTTTCAATGAATTGTTAATTTGGCTCATTTACCGCGATATCTAGTAGATTAGATAATATTTATTTGCGCTGTATTTCTGTGTTGCTTGAACAATGAAGCAGGAATCCTCTGGCGCGGCGCTCAGCACTGAAATTTACGATCGATGCAAATCTGCAGCTCAAGACTTTGCGGCGTTGTAAACGCTCCATGTCGCTTTTACCACAAATATTAATTATTACGGTGATAGGTATCCAGTGAAGGTTCATATTAGTTTTATGGCTTGCAAAACAACTTGTTAAAATCCCGGTCAGTTATTAAATTTATTGACAATAACATTCAATATAGAGAGAAAGGCGTGCGGGAGGAGCGCCAGCGGCGAGAACGCAGCTTTTTTTCGAAAAGCTTGCTGGCGCTTGTGGAACAAATTCGGCAAATGAGTCGTTCCTGAGGGGAGTGAAATGGTACCATTGGCTAGGAAGTGGGTTAGCTGCTGGTAAACCGCTTGCATCGCGTACATAGTGCATGAAGCTTCTTCCGCGGCACAGACCTTCGCAAGACTCCGCAAGTACCACCGGCTTAGTACCACCCAAGGACGCGCGCGTTCAACCTCGAGAAAATTGACGGAGCCGCGGAAATACTTGTAATTACTTTGGTCTGCAGTTCCGACAAATTTCAAAAATGCGCGTCATTATTATTTTTGCTATTGTTTTGTGTGCGGTGCATGTAGAGTCGCAGTTTTGGAAGTACCCCCAACAGTTTTTAACCACTTGGTTGAGACAAGGAAAAACAGGAAGTGATCATAAAGTGACGACAGTTACCCCAACGACTATCGCCAATATTACCACTAGAGTACCGGCACCAACTACAAAAAGTCTTTCCAAAAGCACCCTTTCTAGTACTAGCAGGAAAACAACGAAAGTTAAAAATGCCACCACTCTAATTCCTACTTCTAAAATTACGACTGCTTCACCATCAAGTACCATTACTACTACCACTACGAAAAAATTTACTAATAGTACTTCAACGAAAATTGCTAGTACCACTACGACAAGAAAACAAAGTGAGACTAGCACCAGCACTACGTTAGAAACTACAACCCACGAAGTGACAGCTACCACAGAGGAACCAAGGGAGAACCATCGAACACACGAGTTTTATCTCAGCAAACGTGAGAAGCCTCAAGTTAAAATTGCCTCCAACATAAGTCAGGTGAGTCAGAAAATTCTAAAATAACTGAAATATGACCTAGAACGTGTCAGAAACAAGTCTTAGAAAAGTGCTGCGTTTATTATTAATCAGGCACTATTAAACTGTTTTCATTTGAATTAGTACTGCGAGTAACGGTGAGAGGCATTAACTCCATGCATTTTATATCGATCCATATATCGCATGAACTTTTCGGCTTTTGATCGGTATTAAAAGAAGTCGTGCTACTTGCTGTTTGATTTGGTTGACTGCAACAAGGGTCGCAAATGAATCTGCAATATGAATGGAACAAATCTATAAAAATGAGTATTAGTGCCGCTTTTTGTAAGAATTGCCGTTAGAATTCGACACTATTCGACAAAATGAGAAAACAAATATAGTAAAGGGTTAACACCGGTAAGTTTATATCTTTCCTTATTTAGAGAATCAATTAGTTTAAACAAAAAAGGTTAGGTAAATTCATGCACAAACCGTTGCTTATGGAAAATGATCAAGTGTCACGAACGGGGTTAATATAAGACCTATGTACTTATTTGTCAACCGCTTTTTTCGTGCTGGAAAAAGTTAGAGGCTCACATGCCATAAATTTGCGCGTCCAGATAGAAGTTTAGCAGCGATGCAGCTCAATGACCCAACTCAGATCAACCACGACCGAGTCGGGATGCCGTTGCCATTATGCCTTGATATGCATCATGCAAATTCTAATTACACACTTCAATTAACAGGTCCGGAAGAATATTGAAACCCAATACTGCGGGTACTACATTTATATTCCAGCAAACAGAAGCAGAATTGAGCCTTCAGCCATTTGGGATTATTACAGCTACTCTATTTATCATAATTCACAACTTTCTTGATAATTCTCGCGCTTTCCCACGTTACCACACGTCGAGTTACAAACATAATTATCAAGTCAAATTAAATGTTTATTTGTCATTCAGGTATTTTCAAAAATTAAGTATATGTTAAGGATGTAACTGCGCTGCGAAACGGAAATAGAATCAGTACCACATGTACGCTGCATAATTCATTATCACCTCTATTAAGGTTCTGTTAATGAGTTTTAAACTATTTAAAAACAGCTTACTTATAAGGAAATTGCCGAGAATCTGGTACCACCGGGGGTATTTCATCACACGAACATATTACAAGCTGCTGATTATTTGTAATAATGCTGAAGTTTAAAACTGGTGGAGGCGCCGCACCGCTCGTGAACTTCAAAGCAATTTATTCTTCTTATTGAATTTTTACGTTTTTGAGGTTTGCCATTGCCCATCCCAATCTTGAGTTTTGGCTCAATTTTCCATTCTACAAAGAAAGTGTCGGAATTTGTCTAAAAAAATCGAAAACATATGCACGGTACGATTCCCTCGATAAAATAACATAATGGATCTTGACACCACGATTAGTGTTCACCAGTTTTAGTGCGCAAGGTTTTTGAACCTGCGCACAAATTAATGGTGCGTGAAGAACACCCGATATAATCATTTGTTATCATTATCGATTATGCATCGTCTTCGCGATCTTTTTCTAATTTCTGACTTAGAACGTAATCTTATGCATCGATGGCTGCCTTTGGTTTTCGCATCTTCATTGCATTTATTATTGCACCGATTTTTTACCAAAAGGTATGGATAGTATCTACCTACGAATTTAACGCTATGTAACTTGCAATTTTAACTAATCACGACGTTCACGGAAATTAATCCGCGAATAGATTATTATCAGCATAGGAATTAGTCGTAGGAAAAAACGCCTTTGAATATGGTTCCTATACATTCTACATGCACGCCTGAACTGGCTACTTTCAAGGGTTAAAAACATCTTGATTAAACCGCGGACGCGGTTACGTCGTGTATAATATAACAGCCTGTCCGCATATATATTTATAGCAATAAATATGATAGGTTTTAATGAGCTGAATGTAAAACGTCTTTGCTTTTATTTGAAGTAGATTTCTGGCACCGTAAACTAGAATCTATTTGCATCAGAGTAATGTTCTAGTTTGATTTCACATATGATGAAATAACTGCATCGATTAGTCCTCTCTCCTTTAAGCGAATCTTCGTTTTTTCATCCTACTTCAGTCACTGGACTAGCACAAGTTTCCTGCAATTTTTTAACTTCTACGCTCGCGGTGCAGTTACTAAAATCGATCGAAAAACATTGCCAAATACTTCAAATCTTTACGTTTTAGAGGTCCTGGGAACCAAAAACAGTGGTTTTTTTGAAAAATGACTGTGCCTGTCTGTGAGTGTGTCTGTGGACCCCCTACAGCCCAAACTACTCTACCGATCTGGCTGAAATTTGACATGTGCACATTGTATTATCCACAAAAGAGCTGATTAGATTTTTTCTATGTTTGAAAATATTGCTAATTTGCATATGATGCGAGCTTATACCCGTTGAATTTCCAACCTTTTTTGGCTCTTAAATCTTAAATAAAAAAACTAACCATTCACGAAGAAAATTGAAAAAACCGTATCTTAAATTTGCCCCTAAAAAAGTGAAATTACCAACCATGTCTTTTTTTCAATTCTTCAACAGCTCCCTAACAAAAACCAGTGAAATATGACAATTGTCAGCCCATACTTTGGTTTTTATTGCAATTCAATGCTTCATCGTTAATGGTTGGTTTTTTCAAAAAAAGCAAGAGCCAAAAAAGTTTTAGAATTGAACGAGGAGTAACGCCGCATAGGCAAATAAGTAAGGTGAGAAGTAGAAACAACTTTTTGTCCTAAAATGAATTCTCTGAGAGTTACGCCCCCGCAAAAGGTACTCCAAAAATCAGTTTTTTTAAGTTTACTGAAAAACTGTTGCAGATTCGATTTTGAAATTTGCGTCAGTTTTATTGTGATTTTTTTTCAGATTTTTCATTTAATCAGAAGCGTGCGTTCTTTGGGGGGTAACAGTGAGAGTGTTATGGACATTCATTGTGACACCAAAATATACCTTTGTTGGATTTCTTTAAGTTGCCTGATTTTCGAGTTAAACGCTTCTAATTAATTTAGTGCAGGAAAATCAAAATAAATAGTTAATTATTTTGATATTTCCGTCGATATTTCTTGTTTTTCGACTTAAAATCAAGCTTAGATGAGGTGAGATACCCTTGGGTAGTCTAAACTCCAAAAGAATTGGCTTAAGAAGTTATTATGACTTGATAATAAACTTTAAAGATCTTACATTATCCTAAAGTTGTTTCCAACGTGGAAAAATAAAAATCATGAAACTAATGAACAGAATCTAACTCGAAAATCACGTCTCTTAGCAAAATTCAACAAGAATACTTTTTGGTGTCCCAAGGAATGCTAGTGACAATCGTATCCTTATTTTGTAAAAAACCTGCTTGCAGAAAAAATATGCGGAAAAGGTCGAACGCACGTCTCTGATGATACGAAAAATCAGAGAACAATACAAAATAAAGACGGTTATGTGAGTAAACTATGTTCCAAATTTCAAAGTGGTACTTGTGGTAGTTTCTGAGCAAATTCAAAAAAACTGATTTTTGGGGTACCCTTTCGTGAGGGCGTAACTCTCAGAGGACAAAAAATTATACTTCATTTTCCTCTTATTATTCTCACCTGAGGAACCTGTGGCTAAGTGTTGGCAACCTGTTTTTGAAACACCCTGTATTATAACATCAAGAGGAATTAATTACAATTGACCAATAGTTTTTGCACCAAGAATTTGCGGTATAAAAGATGTGGAGTCTTTCAGACTCACCCTGTATAATATATAACTAACTGTATATTTTTATTACTGAATTTGATCGCTGATTTTTCTTCAGGTCGAAAACCTTATTGTCGTTTTTCAAAAAATGCCATTTTAAAACCTTTTGGCAAGAGATCATAAAAGAAAGGTGCTGCAGCAGAAAATATCAAGATGAAATTTGGTACACATATTCAGTGGGCTCATTAAATTCTGAGCCAATTAGGGCCTGTAATTGAACGCCCTTCCAGGGTCGCTAAAAAACGATACACTGTACATTTTCATTATTGCATTCGATAGCTGTTATCATTCAGGGTCGAAAACCTTAGTACTATTTTTTTGAAAAATGTAATTTTAATGGCGAAAAACCTCCTTGACCTAGTAGGTTCTGTTGCGATTTGATTTCACCGCTTGATTCTAGACATTACAAATTCTGTGAAAAAGTAGGAGTTTCTACCGTCTCCGAGATTGGCAATTTTTAAATTTAATCAAGTATAATTTCAGGATATTTATTCATAATTTGGGCCTTTGCACAAAAGAGAAGTACAGATGCAAATCTGCCAAGTGAAGTTTCAATAAAATCCGATAGGTAATTTAAAAGCGATTGTTCTTTGTTCCAACAGGTTTATTTGTTCGATGTTCGATTGGATTTTAGATAGGTAGGGAAGCGGCAAATGCATTTAATAATCCAGTCAAATAATGTGAAAGCGTACATTGTCACGTTGAATGAATTACATGGCATAATTATAAACATTAAATTGTTCTAAAAATTCAGTCGTGCATTATCTTTAGCAGAATCATTTAATTATATTAGATATTGTCCCAAAATAAATCAAGGATGCGGCAAAGGTGACCCATTTACTAATTAAATTCACAATGACTGCTTTCAATTAGTGAAAACGTGAGATCTTTGTGCTTACTGTGGCTCGAGTTATTCAATTTCAATTTCTGGAAACTCTAGGACAGCAATTAATAGCAGGATCTACATACCAAACCACATAGAAAACCATACGTACTGTTTTTTTTGGCTGGCATACATATGTACATATTAATACCAGGAAGTCGTCCAGTTGATACTCACATTTATATGAACCGTGTCAAAGCAAAAGTGGCACTTTATTCTTATTGCTAAGATCGATAACTGTTAGTACTATCTGATACCATCCTTTCAGAAGAGCATAATTATAAAGTTTCTACGATCGTTTATCACCTCGTCTACTTTGTCCGAGCGATAACTTGAGAACGGATTTAGATATCGAGCTGAAACTTGGTATACAGTTGCGTATCCCTAAATACTTGGCGGATGTTGCTTTTAGGCCATATCGGACCAAGGGGGTAGGAGTTACTTACTTACTTAATCCTAGCGCCTTTCTACCCTTACAGGGTGTAAGGCGGGGTTGAGTCGGTTAGTTGGGTGTTGTTCTCCATGCATCCCTCCATTTTTTCCTATTTTGCGTTATCTGTTTCACTTCACTCCAGTCTATGTTTCTTTTTACCACTGGACTTCTAACGCCCTCTGTCCATGTTTTTCTTGGCCTTCCCCTTTGCTTCTTCTTTCCAGTTCGCGTTTCGTACACTTTCCTCACCAGATTGTTCTCGTTCATTCGCATTACATGACCTAACCATCGTAGTTGTCCTTCTATTGTTGTACTAATCGGTTTTGTATTGAGATTTTCTCTGAATGTTGTGTTCTTGATTTTATCTAATCTTGTCTTTCCCTCTATCTTCCTTAGGTATCTCATTTCCATGCTTTGCATTCTGTTTTTCTGCGTTTCAGTTATCGTCCACGCTTCTGAACCATAGATTAAGATTGGCTTTGCTACTTTTTCAAAATTTGTACTTTCGTTTGTTTCGGTGTTTCTTTGTTCGCCAGAAAGGAGTTTTTTTATACCATTAAATAGCCTCCCTACTGCTCCCGTTCTTTCTATTGTTTCTTCCTTTAAACTTCCATCCTGTGCTATCATCGTTCCTAGGTCTTTAAACTTTTTTACTTGTTCCAGAGTCACATTGTCTACCCTTATTTTGTCTTCTTTTTTTGAGTTGCTTATTATCATTGATTTAGTTTTGTTCGTGTTTATCTTCATGCTTTTGTTGCTCAAACTTCGGTTGTATCTTACTATGTTTTCGTTAAGTATTTTTTCATCTTTGGCTATTAGCACCATATCGTCGGCGTAGCATATTTCCGATATCTTTACTTCTTTCATTCTTCAGTGTCCTATTTGGTATTGTTTCACATTTTCTTTTGCTTCCTTAATTGCTTCATCTAGGACTAAGGCAAACAGTTGTGGGCTCAGTATACATCCCTGTTTCACTCCTTTCGTTGTTTCAAATAAGCTTGATTTTCGTGTCTTGATCTTACAAAGTTTTTCGTTCCTTTGTACAGGCTTTTTACCCCTCTAATTAAGATTTTGTCTACTCCTCTCTTCTTCAGTGGTCTCCAAATATCCTCTCTATTTACCCTGTGAAAGGCTTTCTCCAGATCTACAAAACATAGATATATTTCTAAAGCTTCTCTTATGGTTTTCTCACTTATTTGTCTTAGAATAAAATTAGCGTCTGTAACTCCTCTGCTTGGTCTGAACCCATACTACGTGTCTTCTAAGGTTTCTTGTATTTGCTCCCTTATCCTTTTGTCTAGTATTCTCGCAGCAGGGTAATTCCCCTATAATTATTACAGTCCTTTTTGTCTCCTTTCTTGTGGATATGTACTATTATTCCTATTAGCCAATCTTCTGGTGCTTTTCCTGTTATTATTACTTTATTTATCATTTTCTTTAACGTTTCTAGAGCTTTTTCGGGGGTAGCAGTTAGGGGTGAAAGACCGAAAAACTATAAATTGCAATAACTCCAGAAGTAGTCGAGGTATCTTGCTGAAACTTGGTATGTTACGTTCGACCATAAAAATATAACTCCGTAAGAATTGCACGCAGCTATTTGAAACCCAACGTACACACTTATTTCGATGAAATCTTGCGTGGGATGCTTTTCCGCAAAGTCGGACACATGGGTTGCAACTCGAAATTCCGCTGAATAAGTAATGGTCGAAATTGGCGTCATTCGACAGCTTTCCATCAATGATTCAAAAATCGAGTCATTCATATTTTGCGAAAAACCATGCTTAAAGGCGCTGCAACCTCTAACATGCAGAAACACAAAAATACGAGAACTCGAGAACTACTCAGTGTATTAAGACAGAATTTGGTGTGTTAATTTTCAGTGATACTGGACACATTTTCAGTAAAATCTAACAAGGAGAATGAAATTAAAATAAGGGTTGAAACTGGAAATTTCTTCAAGTAAATGATGGTGGTGGTATAAAATTACGGGCTTCGATAGATTTCGGTCAACCATTGAAAAAAGGTCGTATGAGTTTTCAACCTATACAAGTAACTCCTAAGCTACTAACAACCCCTAACACCCAGCAGTGTAAATACGTTTATTAATCTTTTCGGACATTTTGTGATTTTTCGGTATTTCAAAGTAATTTTCATTAATTTATAAACTATCTACATTTTCGTCTTTTTTCGGCAATAAATTTAACTCTCCCACCCTTTTGAGTTTTTATCTTCCTTCCTACAATTATTGTTCAACCCCCTATGCGTTATTTTTGCAAAATTCGCTCGATGTGATAAACATCCACAGGGATACACATCGCTTTGATGTACATCTTCCGGTGGCTTTAATTATCTTAAGCAATTAATAAAAATGATTTGTTCGAGTACTGCACACTAATTTTAATAATTTTTTTAGAATGGTATGATCTTTCAACAATAACGAATTTGGTACCTGGCTTAATTGGAAACAATATTTCCAAGTATTAGTAAAGTGGATATAAAAGAAATAATAACAACATGCAATTTTCTGAGCTAAGTAGATTAGGTCGTACCAAAGAAAAAAATTAATGATTGTTTATACATTTTACCTTCATGTCTTGAATAGACAGGTTTTAATGAAAATTGTGTTTTTCCCTATATACTAATAATTCAATTAGCATACTTTATCGATAGTCATCTACGAACGCGATAACATTTCAAAAGCAATTAATGGGCATGAGCATACATTTTTTTACTACTTATTAGTTAATGAAAATTGATGAAAAAAATTATTGAATAACCGAAAGTGAAATTGCATTTCCGCGTTCCCACATATCTAATCATTCCATACGTTGCGTTGACGTGTTAATTAACATTGCAGTACAATGCTCGTCATAATTCAGAGCATTTTTCTTTCTTTCTGCTTTAAGCTTTATTTTAATGGATAGCTCAATTGCGGAAAGATCATATCGTAAGTTGTATAGTTTAATTTAACCAACAATTAAGTTTATTCGGTAAAGCTATTTGCAAATTTGCCTGTTGAATAATGGGATAGAAATTAATTAGTCGGAATTTGTGTAGTCACGCGTACGAGCGCTTCAATTATGGAGCAGGGTTTTCGAATTGAGCTGAATGTGGTTATTATAAACTTGGCTGCAAAATATATATTTAACGTGTTATTATGTCTGCCGCTTCGCGATTTCCTGGTTCAATGCGATGGGAAATCAGAATTTTATTAAAGGGAAATTTGAAGAAAAAAATTGGGTAAGTACATTCTTCTTTTCACGATAAAATCTTTTACTAGAACAATATCAAGGCAGTAAAGGATTCAAATTAAAACTAAACCCGGACTTGACCTGAACGCAGTATTTTTCGCGTTGAGTATAGTAAGTCGGTGACTTCTCCTTTTGGCTAAAAGCCGAAAAGTCACGTAAAAAAATTTACTAGCAAACACAAAGACATTGTTTTAGAAGGTGAACGGAAAAATTGAAGTACCTACCCGAAAAATGCAGAAATGTGAAAAAATTTAAACGGCTTTGTTCGTTTAAATAATAAAATACCTCGATTCGGGTTAGTTTCCCGAAGTTGATGTAAATGTACGAAAATTAGAACTCTTTGAGCTTTACTCAACGAGATGATCCTAACAAGCTAATTACAAAAGTATATCAGCGTTTCACAAATAAATAAGTGATCTCATCGAATATATTTTCCTTCTAAATTTCGAAATATTGTTGTCTCTGATATTTTTGTTCTTTAAGTCCTGGTTAGGTGGAAGAGCAGCCCCGCTGAATCTCGCCAGGACTCAAAAATAAATTAATATTATTATTATTAAGTGCCTTTTTGGCATGATTGTCCGCTTTGAAATTTGAAAGCTGACCCCCATTTGTCTTTATCAGCACATGGAAAGATCTTCAAATTCTGTTTCCAAAAATGCATTCAAAGTTAGTGCCCTTTTGACAAAAACAATTGAAAGGGTTTGAAAACACTCCACAAAACACTTTTAGAGACTGACGGGATGTAGGTATTGAAATTTATGAGGTAGGATTGCATTATTCATCAAGTGGGGAGGTTTTAGCCGCTTCCGGAGCATGCCCAATTTTTTTACCTTGCAATTTGTTATATAAATGTCGCGAGCTGTTCAACGTCACATTAATGCAAATTTTATTGTGTTAGCAGGCCGATCAGATCGCTTTGAAGCAAAGTAAATAACTTCGTCACGTTTTTGCACATTAAACACACACCGATGTATTAACTGTAAAAGTGACATGATGTCATTGTGTTCGTGATTCGATTTTTCCGAATAACTTGTGGAACTAAAAGAAGCTATCATCTGTATAACTGTCGCTTTTACGAGTTCTTATGTACCATAGACCATAGTAATTGATTTTCTATACTCTAAATTGCGAAGTAAACAAAATGGCACGTATAATCTTACTTTCGATTATAACTGTACATAAACATAACATGTCCTTTTATATGATAATCGTAAAATTAACGATTTTGCTATTTGTAAAATCTCGCATAGTTTTGTGGTTATGCCCTAGTTAAGCCTTTGTTCCCATTTTGGCAAAATTCCGATTTGTGGTAATTACGTGAAAACAATGATTTTCTCATCCACCGAAGTAAAAATTACCTACAATCTCCCAGTCACGGTCTTACACGTTCGCGACCTTACGTGCGTTTTTTGTCGAATTAAACCTATTAGCCCCTAGTTTGTTGTTCAAATAATTGGACAAGTTCCACTTTACACCGGACAATTTGTCCTCAAATTAACACAATTTCCCAGACGGCTCCTCGTCGTCACACTTCGCTCGTCTGGTCACTCACGACATAGATATGAATAATCCAAAAAATTAAAACTGTAAAACGATAAAATGTACCGCGCAATAGAATAGGTCACAGCGGAGACCCTTGAGGAATTCGTCCAAATCCGGTAATTTCCGGACAAAAACTAAAGTAATCCTGCAATTTAAATATGAAACTGTGTAAAACGGACGGATGCAGCGATAATTCTCAGACGATTAGAAATTAATAGCCAGGTGGAACGTGTTTTGCGAAAAAATCTTATAGAAATTAATACTGACGCAACGCATCCACGTTATAAATTTGCGGAATATTGTCATATAACTTCCTCGTGTTAATTTTTATGATATTCTAGATCTGCTCGTTTGCAGAGGAAGGGAATAATTTACTTTTGCGAAAAATCAACCACACGCTACAGAAGCTAATCACTTTCATTATCTCTGTTCGTCAAAATAGAACTACGTAATTGGCGGCTGCTTCTATCTTTATTACAGGTGCATAACTTACTAAAAACAGGATGATTTAGATTTTTTCCTGTAATTTTCTCCGACAATTATTAAAGGATTATCGTTCATTTTCCGTCTATACCTCAAAGCTATCGTAGGCTACAACCGACAATTATAGGATGCCTTAACCCTCACGTCTTAAAGATGCAATTAACGCTCATTAATTAACTTATCCAATATTTGTTTGCGGCTTTACAGTTACAGAAGTGATAAATTGGAAAATTAATTATTATCCTGCTTTAAAGTTTGAACTCCTAGACACGAAGGAGAAATGAGCTTTAAAGATCAGCTAAGCGAATAAACCAAGCCAATGTAAACGAGTTTTGTTTATAACGAATATTTTCGTCTAATTTCCTCAATAATGTTTTAACAAAGGAAGTGATTGTCATTGTATGGTTTTTTAGGTTCATTGAAGTTCCGTTAAGCGGTAAGCAAAAAGCGATTGTATGGATCATTTATTAATTATCAAAATTCGTAGATTTGGACTGATAAATGAAAACTACAGGCATCTTACCTATTATTCTTATACTATTTTTCGAGTCTTTTCATCTTATCATTGAACGCAGAACAGAAAACAAGTTTTACCTTTTTGTTAAAATCATAGAGAATATTGAAGGTGGTGTGAGACGACGCAAAGGGCCATCTCAAGCCATTAACCTGGACTATTCGGATTCCTTCGCCAACAAAGTTTGCATTGAGAAATCCAGTCCTGGATGATATTACGTCACTCCAGAGTTATATTGTTCGAAGTAGCAAAAGTTGAATTTGAGATAATGGTTGTTGAAGTGCTTTTGAATGGTAATTATTAACAGAAAAGATAGATGATTTGGAACTCATGTATATTATATTGATTATGACTTCAAAAGGATATGGAACAAAATAATTTTATGGGATTTGAAGTGCAAGATAAAATTATGAAAGAGCCGAAAATAGTAGGACATAGAATATTTATTTACTGAAAACTTCCCTATAGGCCAAGATAATGCTTCGTACGCTTGGATATAGAATAAAGAATTTTTTTGCGATTTTTTGGTGTAAAAATGTCAAAAATGGAGATAGAACAACATAATTCCGGTGTGACGATTAGTGCTCCTCAGCATGGTACACTCCGGAAGGCGACTAGATCCATGCTCAACTCCGATTATATCGGAAAAGTGCCCGTTACACTAGATAGACAAAGTAAAAGTTGCGGAAGCGACTGAAATCTCCCGACTTGGTAATCCAATCCTACTTCCTATAAATTTCAATCCACCAATCTTTAGTGTTTTCTGCAGTTTTTCAATATTTCAAACTTATTAATTTTTTTGCAAAAAAGGTTTGAATATATTTTAGGAAACAGAATTGTAAGACTTTTCGTGGGCTAATAAAACAGAGGTCCACGGAAAGTGCCATATTGGCACATCAACTTAACAATTTTAAATGCAAGCACCTATTTTTCACGTATTTACCACCATAGGAGAGGGCTTAAAATTCTGCTTCCAAAAATGTATTCACACTTAGTGCCATTTGGTAAAAAAAATTATCAAATACGCGCTACAGCTCAAACTACACTAAGTTGCCGTTCAGTGATGCAGTTTCAGATTTATACGTTTACATGGGGCCTCCAATACATTTATTGCGTTTACATAGCGAGCGCCCTCAATACATCCGGAGAAAAAGTCAGCCACAGCATAAGTATCTATGACGATAAGTAAAAACACTCAAACCGATTTTCATAAAGATATGCATTACTGTTCTTTGTAATGCGTGAAAATACTCAAAAACACATTTTTTAAAAAAATTACAGAAAATTAATGCTTAAGCCAAATCGACTTCTGAAAAAGAATTTTTGAACAAAAAAGAAAGATTTTCAAGGCTATTCGAGTGTCATACCGATTGGCCGTTGACTGACCAATCCCCATGCAGTTAAAATAAACCTTTAAAGCAAGTATCAATAAGACTACTACGGCAGCGCCATCTGCCGTAATTTCTCATACAGTCGAAACCCTGATTCTTTGGCTTTAATTTAAGACCACGTTCATCCAAATCGGTAAAGAAATGGCTGACTTATTTCAAAGATTATTTTGTCCGGTTTTTTTGGGACACCCGATATATTATTCAATGTGTGTGTAATGAATTTTATTGCTCCCGAGGATGACATTTATGGTACGAGCCGTAGAATAGACCAAAGATTTTGATTTTGTTACTATTTAGTATGGGAAATGCCAACAACTTAAAAATCTGAAAAAATCAAGGGAAAGCCCATCATTAACCATTGATTTGAAGAAAACTGAATTTTTGACTACCCCTTTGAAGCTCCCTCACTATGCATAATTATGTTCCTTTTTGAACCTAAAATCAATTTGGCAATCATACCCTGAAATACCTGCACGAGGTCTAGGAACATCCTGTATGTTGTCGCAAACTTATTGGTAAATCTTTTCGTCATTCTTCTCTTAATTTTCACTTAAAACACAAACCCGGTCAGTATTTCTGGCGTTATACATTGTGACTAGATAACCGGTCACGGCTAGCTATATCTAATAATAATAATAATAATTTCCGAATTTGCCAATTTTTTCGATTGAGTCAAATCGAGTAGAATTTTGCCATTTTGCGCACCTTGGGGTGGAAATTTCAGTTGCATTAAGTTTAGGAGGAAATGCCCTTGTTTTAGAAGCAAAAGTTGACTTTTGTGCCTCTTCAGAAAAGCTGGAAAGGCCAAATAAAACAACGGAAAACCATAATTAGAAGGGGTCCACGGTCCACCAAAAGCAATCCATTATGATATTATGAATCGTTTAGCGAAACACCGTTACCTTTGATTGGTGGATGAATTATAAATTTCATGTTTCCCGGAAGGTGGCAAAATGACTTCCTCCTGTCGCTGATGGATGATATTATGGCTAAATAAAAAGCAACAGTAAATTGATTAGGTAGGTACAATAAAGAAGAGGAAATTTAGTATTTTATTTCTACTATAAATCAGATAATTCTATTGTCAGTTTATAAGCTCAAGACTTCCATTGTGGCCTTGAGAAATGTGTAATTATATATGTGTGCCATGAATATTGAATATATTAATTAGGCTCAAATAGATTGTCCATTTCAATTGCTCGCCCAAGGGTTGGAAGCGATCGAATTGAATCATGGGCAGGAATCGTGAGAAAGGAAAATCGAAAAAAAGTAAAAGTTGGAACACGTTCCTCGCTATTAGAAGCGCAAAACTAACGGACTGCTGGAGTTTCGATCACAATAACAATTGCTGATGTAAGACCATTATATCTTATCCGTGAACAGGATATACTGCACTAGTGAGATTGAAGGCGATTGAACATTAAAGTACTTTTCGAAATGTTCCTAGAAGTAGTAGAAGGCGCTTATTTCTCTGCATAATGGACGTGTCTACAGGTCGCAAAATATCTTGAAGAAAGTTAATTAACTTTAGCCTTTCATGATTGTAGGATCTTATGCGTTATGATTGATTAAAATGAAATAATTAGATCGTTGTTAGTTACAGCATCCAACGTCATACATTGATGGTACTGTTCAAATCCTATTACTATTATTAGATCTGTTATTACTAATTTTAAATTCGCTTAAATAAAGTCAATTCGGGTTAAACCGATTTGCACTAAATCACATTTGAAGGATGAAATCTTTTTCCCACATAGAAAAATAAACTTTAGAAGTTGTATTATACTCATACCGTATTATTGTCAACACTGTCTATAGTCACGTTAATTTAGGTCTAAAGATGCACGGCTACAGTTCTTGCACCTTTCAAATTTAAATTACTGGCATACTAACTTATAGGGTCTCATTAACGACTTGCATAACAGTACTAAAACAAACTGACACTTATTGCATTTAGGGGCCTTGCAATTTAGCGCCTTCCAGATGTCTGCGAATAAAATCAACACAAAGAATTTAACTAACCGACCAATATTATTGCCTTTAAATGGGTACTAGAAGTTCAGTTATGGAGATCGATCCGATCTCCATAATTGAACTTCTAGTACCTACCATTAATTTACATAATAATGACCACAAATTCCTCCAGTTGCATTTTCTGGTTGATCCGTTGATCGACTTATGTAGGTGCCGAACAAAAGGACAGAGTGTTAGGTTTCTGTAATTTTACTTTTATTTGACACATACCGACCAATTTATCTCATTAATTTGTAAGAAGATTTAGGTAGATAATGTGCTGCATTGCGTCTCATTATCGATGACTTTCATGCTGAAACAGAGTGTCCTTAATAAGACAGCATGAATTTCCTCGATAGTGAGGTGCAATTATTATGATGTTGCCAGAAATCTTACAGCTAGCGCCATCTGCTGAATTACACCCCTAATCAGTCTTATGTCATGACGTAATGACATAAATCGACTTAGAATAATTACCCCGTAGACATCATGACTGTTACAATTATAGGTATTTGTTTGTGTTAGGTATATCTTTAACTGCCCTTTTTTACCATTATTGAAGTAAGGGCACAATTTTCTCAGCTTGTGTGTGTGTGCGAGTTATTCCAATTAATAATTTTTCGGTTTTTCACCCCTAACCGTCCTCTTGGTCCGATATGGCCCAAAAGCAATCCCCGTCGAGTATTTAGGGATACGCAACTGTGTACTAAGTTTCAGCTCGATATTTTCATCCGTTCTCAAATTATCTGACGGACAGGGTAGAGGAGGAAATTAATAATTTTAAAATCTTTGAAACGAAATTAAAAACCGTTTTGACCGACAATGCCCTTGACGTTTCATCCCCCTTTACAATGTTTCAACCCCCTAAGTGTTAATTTTGCAAAATTCGCGTAATTTCGTTTTTTAGTGTTTCGGTAATAAATTGAACTCATTTAGATTCAGTTTACCTTTTACAATTGTTTATTATTTATTATTTATTCCTCTACCGATCTTGGCAAAATTTTCCGGATCTTTAGTGATACGGTGATACTATAAATCTTTCACAAAATAACGTTACTTTACAGGTATTTAACTCAAGTGCTGTAATTACGAAGTATTAAAAATAACTTTTTTCCAAGACTGGTAGCAACATAAAAATAACCTTAAAAAATCCGTATTTAACAGTACCGCAAAAGAATAGTAAAAAAATAAAGAACGCTCAGAATAAGATTTTATAAAGTACTTTTGGAAGAGGAAAGCATTATCTTTCATCCTACAACAAATTGCATCGGTACACAAATGATTGAACTCCAGCGAATCAAAAAACTGCTTCGTAAAAAACCGCAAAAAAATTATTAGTGGCGCTATTTGGCATTTCAACTTTAAAATTTGAGTAATAATAAGGGCGAAGTTCAGGTTGATGGAAGTCCACCTGCTCTTCCACTTAACTCCCATTTTCTTTATCAACACAAGAAAAGTCTTCAAATTTTGATTCCAAAAATGTATTCAAGCTTAGTGTCCTTTTGACAAAAGATCGTAAAATTTTGATCCCAGAATTTCAGAAAACGCTTTAAAGTTGATGGAGAAATTAGGTACCTATAGGAAGCAGGAAAATTTACTTGATTTTGGCGGCAATCGGCGTCTAACGAAAAGTGCCTTTTTGGCGTGTTAACTGTGAAATTTGAGAGATGACCAACATTCGTTTTTATTTTCAAATTATATTTCCAAAAATGCAATCAAGCTTAATGCTCTTTTGATAAAAAAAAAAATTGAAAAACTCAAGAAACACAGATGCTCCCAGATTTTTTTAGTATTTTCTGCTTTCATAAGGACCAGACGATATTAGCATTTAGTTAAAAAGGCATTGTCACGAGATGAAAGTCATTTTTTTTTATTGATTCAAACTTATTAGTACCCTATCATAAACACACAGGCAAAATATTAGATTGAAATTCGTAACAGGTAATGAGATATAAGAGCGCAAAATAATAGCCGTGACGTCACGTTTGTCCCACCGCATGAACGCAGCAGACGTGTATTTGCTCGGAAAGAAGTTCCTCCTGCAGATTTTTGCCATCCATTGTTTAAACAATTTAGTTTTTCTTGTTTTATCAGGAAAACGATGAAAACTTACTGCAGGGCGGGTTTTTGTTTTGTTATGGCATCCCACAACACAACAATGAACCATAATTCCGCCCGTCCGAACTCAAAGTGTTCAATAGGCGGTCGGCCGGGGTGGAACTAACGTGACGTCACGCACACCTGCAGCGGCGATTAGAAATGTTCATAACTCGGTTATTAGTCAAAAAAATGTAAAAATTTTAACGAGGCCCCCTTACTAAAACACAGTCCTATCAGTTTAGATTATTTTTAAAATTTCGTTCATCTGATGACAATGCCTTTAAATGAACAGAATCCTGTCGAAGTGCCACGTATTTCAGTCGTGAATGTAGAATCATCCTCGCGGAGATCCAGCAGACGGAATGCTGGGATGCTAGGAAATAGCGTTCCATCGATAGCGGAATGGATTAGTTATTCGCTGAGACGTTAAATAACCTTGGATGTTATGTCGATAATTAGAAAAAAATTGTAGTTATCGTCGGGATGTTTATAAATCAGGGTATTTATTCAGATAGAACATCTCAAAGTTAAACGGACTCCCGAGGCGGCTCTTCATCAGATTCTTTGTATACTTGTTAGCATAGATGCATCACATCCATAACGCCCACGGGTTTAACGAGGAAGTTAATGAAGAAAATTAGGCAAATTATAGTGGGGTATTTAATGGTTTCATTGTAAAATAGTATATTAAAAAACACGTGTTTTACACTTTTTCTGTAAAGGACCCTATACAATAAGCGACTGCCTGGGCCCATCTTTACCAAATTTTAAATTTTAGTAAGCGACGTGAATGTTTGGTGGAAAAATGAAAGTGTGGTATCTTCTAGTTTCCGAGAAAAAAATTCGTGAAAATGCCATTTTCGGGGCTCAAATTGGTTTAGATATGACCGCTTGGGAAAATTTCTATATTTTTGTGTTCAATGTTGTAAGAATACTTTATTATGCCTCCACAGCAAAAATGAAAGTTTGGAATCGTCTAGATCAGATTTTTCCTGGGTCACTAGCGTGTAGGGTCCTTTACTCTTTTTTCTTTAAATTTACACTTTTTAAGTCAGCAAACATCATGGCAGCTCTACGCTTTCGTACTATAAAGTGTTCATTAGGAAACCGAAATAGAAAAAAGATCTTTTTACGGGCTTTCTAGCTCGATATTACTCAGCTTTGCACGTGAAAGTATGATTTATTATTATCCAGGGGTGAAGAAAATCGACAGCTTTATTGGGTTCAGAATGTTCTTGACCTTGACCTACGCAAAATAGCACATACGTAGAATTTCACAGACAATGTGGTAACGAAACGGCTAACGATTTACGATGCATTCCTGTAATTACATCAGCTCAAGTCGACTGTATGACTGTATTATCCAGTTTCCGACAATTACGACACCCTAATTATGTACCCCTCATCTTAATTACAGAGCGTTCACTGGAAACGATCATTTCTTGAGGAAGCTGTTCAATCCTGCAATATGTTATTGTATGTTCATATTGAAATCATAAGAGCACAATGTTTCCGCTTCGCTTCAGACTAGATTGGATTCAGCATTAATGTTGTGATAAAGGCAATATACTCCATTTGTTGACAGAAAACGTTATTCACTACTGTTTTCACCGTTTTATTAAGAAAATCCGACACAGCTATATCTGGAAATTTATTATCTTCCGTCACGAGTTCTATTGTATTTTAAAATGTAATCACGTAAACACGACAACATTTATCACAACTAACCTGAACCTTTAATCGAATAATCCCAAAACTGGAAAAGGATAATGACAAATAATTTAATTACAATTAGGTTCCCACGGGGTTTAGATTTAAATATGGTGTAATTAGCCTCCTAGCTATTGACAGAAGCTGTAGAAAGAACGGTAGTACGATCATTGCGCATCCAATTATCATAGAAACGTGCAAACTGCATTTATTAGCGACTTAAAAATTTGCGCACGAATTGCGCACAGCTTGGAGGCATTTCCTTAATGATTCATAATCGTTCTGTATGATTAAGGGATATGTAGTTGCGACATATTTCATGAACTTAATTGGTTGAGGAAGATATATTATATTATCTTATAAACCATCGCATAATTAATAGATTAAAGCAAAAGTTGTATTTGTATGGTGTAGGTATTCCTTTCCATGATGCTGTTTCTATTTTTACCAAACTATAAAGGTGGTGTCATCATTTTCCCTCCTGTTCCTGTTGATTGTTTGTGAATTTCGATTGTCGCCGTTGAAGGTGAGGGGGTGCCAGTTTCGGGAGATGAAATTTAAGGGAATGAAAACCATAAAAAAGTGATAACTCCGCAAAATTTTCCGAAAAATCGGGCAGATGGGGTAGAAATTAGGGGTTGCAACTCGAAATTCCGCCTAATAAACATTGGTCGAAATTGACGTGTTTTCTTATTTTGCGAAAAACCATCCTTAAAGGCGCTACAAACCCTAACGTGCAGAAACATAAAACTATGAGAACACAAGAACTACTTAGCGAATCAAGGCAGAATTTGCTCTGTTAACTTTCAGTAACACTGTGGGCGGGATGGACAAATTTCACTAAGATCCAACAAAGGGGTTGAAATTTAAGGGTTGAAACTAGAAATTTCTTCAACTAAACGTTACTATTGTAAAATAAGTTACAATATTGTAAGAAAAAAGTAGTATTTGTAAGAAAGAAAATTACAATTTATTGTAAGAAAAAAGTTGCAATTGATGGACTTAAAAAAATATTTGCTGTGGTCCTTCTACGCCTTTGGAAGTTTTGGGTCATTAGAGAGAAATTTGATGCAATTTTTTCTTTACTCCTCTCTATGGCAAAGAAATTCGATCAAATAAATCTCTGGAAATCCAAGAAGAGACGAAGTCAAGGAGATTCAACGCCTCATGCGCCATATGTCTAGTAAATGGTACTTGCGGTAAAGAGCATTGTCACACTATTAAAATGTTGATAGCGTAAGTATCAGCATGTCGGTTAGTGGAACAATTTACGAGGTAACAGTACATACGGAAGACAAAAACAAAGTGAGTATTAAGGATAATACAATTTTAATAAGTATTCAGTACAATGTGCGTACTCAACGCGCCATTCTATTCGCGACAGCAAAGTAGTTAAAATTTTTTTCAAATTAATGAAATTAACTGTATTTTACTGTTACAATCATCAGCGATTGAGATGACATTCTTTTGAAGATGTGTAGGAGTAGCGCAATCGGTTTTCCTCATGAGAATTGGGCCGCTTTAAAATTTATAGCTAGCTCATGTTTGAGTTGTAATTAGAGAGGAATCGTGATTTTCTTTATAGTCCAGCAATATTTTCATATTCCTTATATGCAATCGGACAATTATTATAATTGCACTGCACCAGAAGGAAAATTCGAGAAAAAATTCTCCTGCCATAAATTTCGCGCCGTTTTCCTATTACAAAATTTTGAAATAGCTGCACCCAGAGTTGAATCTTTCCTACGTTTTTTGGGATTTACCGTTAATTGAGTTTTTTGAAAATAAATTGAATTTCACATAAAATCACCATGACCTGCTTCTTTAAAAACCTATTTATTGTTGTTGGTATTTATTTGCCTATAATAGGATTAGGTTTTTTTACAACTCTGGTTATTCCATTTGTCACGGCAGGGCATCGAGAAGCTATCGCAGCTATAAAAACAATTCACGTGAGTACAGTTATATTATAAAGTTGGTGTGTAGGTGCATTATTAGAAAATGCATCCAAAGTGTTGACACACAAAGCTACTAGAATGACATATATGGCATAATTAAATATTTGTACTGAGAGACAACAGTCAACGGAAACGGATGGCAAAATGTTGAATTCGTGACTAAATGCAGTTTACTTAAGAGATGGTCAAAGGAAGGCAATCCTGATGACAATTGCAAGAGTTATTGATCTATTTTATTGGTACAATGCATACATTTGGCATTTTGTTGGATGTAAGTATACGTCGATGGCACGATATCGAAGAATTACGGCACTCCATACAAATCGATTCCTTGTAAGGCAATTATTTACCTACCAAGAACGACAAATAATTTCCACCTCAACGCCATTAATCAAAACTAGATGGCAATTGCAAACATTTCTTAAATAACTTCATAATAAAATTTCACTGTAATTAACCTTCATATTCGCGTTATAATGTGAAAGATGCGGCAGCATTGTCACAATTGTTAAATTGCATTCAAATTTTTTGCTTTGTACACGCATTACCTACTGGCATAAATTTATTCACACGTTATTTTATTTACAAAGAAATTAATAGCATCCATCAATTTATTGTTCGGCTTCTATTCACGAACGCACGTATAATCAAAATCTTCAATAAGAAACTTAATTTCGAAGCTGCACCTTTCATTACGGTCTAATAAAATTATGCATTACTATATTTCTTCATACGGCTTGAGGTGTAGGTATTCTTCTGTTTTTTCTTAATATGGATTTAATGAGCTTTTTTGTTAGCACTTGAGATCATTAAGTAAATAGGTTACTAAATCTATAAATTGAGATTTTTATTATGGTCTGATCTGGTTTTACTGCCGAGGCATAATGCGGAGGGGAGGCACTTTAGTTTTTAACTTCTACGCAGCGCGAAGCAGTGACTGGAATCGGAAAATTCAGAAAAATCGAATAGCCAAAAACTAGAAATCTTTACGTTTTAGGGTCCTTGTAACGGTACAACCTCACCCCTCCCATTCCTTTTCTACTGACCTAAGTTTATGTTATGAAGAGAAAAGTTATACCCAAATGAGTTATGAGAAACAAAGATTCCCACTTACCTCTTTTAGTTTGGCTATCGTGATCGTCTAAAAGTTTGCCCCACGTTGTGTTTGATTTTTCTTTTTTAAAACAGACTTTAAGACCCCCAAGAAAAAACTAACAAAGATTACATCAGGTATTACCATTGTCATAGAAAGTAAAACACTAGAATGCAGTCATTTCAATTATTCATAATTTAGAATAAAAGAAATATTCACAAAGAAAATCAAATGATATTTAGATTAGAAAGTGAGCTTATTTAACCTATCAGTGAACTTTAAGTTGGGGAACAAAGAACAAAGACAAACTAGTGTGGCATAGTCATTATTGCGACTACTAGAACCGAGGGAAACCCCAAAAAAACCTACCACCTAGAATTAATTTGACTGAATGCTGTATGTCTCTGTAATGGCGGGTCTATACGACCGACGCTCATCAGGATATTTTATTCTTTTTTTTCCTCCCAGATTGGCAATTGCCCTAACATGGATCCTCCACAGGCTTTACGAGGTTCCCAACCCCTTCCCCACTCTTTCACACCAAAAAACAAGAACAATCAGTCTCTCGAAAAGACCACGGGTGTAAAAACATACTTATTCTAAAATGACAGTCTGTTTGGCAACTGGTACAACAATATCAGTGTAAAGTGTTAAGTTATTGTGTTTGGCAACTGGTACAACAATATCAGTGTAAAGTGTTAAGTTATTGTGATTAAGTTGGACAACTCCAATATTACAGTCAAACAGCGACAATCCAGGATCATTGTTATATGGATTTAAAATGGATTCAGGTTAACTGTGGTTACTGGAACTCGGGATTCAGGAAAGCTGCTGGATTGTAGAAATAAGGAAACAGGCACCTGCTGTGGGATTATCCCCATCTTGGAGATCTGCTGACGTCGATACATTATAACATATTGATGTGTTTCGCCTTTAAGCAACATTTGTTTCGAAAATGTAGCAATAAAGAAGCTTTTTCTGCTGTTTTTCTCTTTAGGCAACATTTGTTCCCAAAATGTAGCTATAATGTAGTCATAGTTGCGTGCTGCGCTAACCCATGCGCAAGCCAACGTAACCTAATATATTTTTTTGTCCTTATCTGCGTTTATCAGTGACTGAAACATTTTGGAACAAAGTATTTCTTACTAGGATCCAATTTGATGTCTTCTTCGACCAACGTCGATGGTATTGGTTTACCGGCATGTTCATGAGTTTTAGGTGTTTCCAATGGTATTTTTTTTTCATAATTTATAATATCTTGAGCTGTGTTTAAATTCCTTTGTTTTACCCATTTTACTTTGGATACGTACAAATTGAAAGTTTTTATAGGTTAAGCTGCTTTACAGGTAATAAAATAGATATATTTGAGAAACAATGTCGATTAATTTGATAGAAACTTAAATGAAACTTGTGCGGATAATGTTTCTGAACAATAAACTAGAAAGCTCCGCTTCATATTCAATGAAAAAATTGAAATATTGACCATTAATCAGTGCCGAAAAAACAGCCAACGTAAATAGCGACAAAAAACCTCTTTTGTACGTAAAATGCATACATACAGATTTATATACACCACACTAAATGCTAAAAAAACTTAGAGATATGTAGGCTTAAAATGTTTCGAATTTGTATCCTCCCTAAAATCAACGCAAATAAGGCATGGCAACAATATGCCAACTTGTTTCCATACAAAGAAAGCATACAATTAATCGGCTACATAACTGACTACTGTATCTCTTCAACTTCGAAAATGTGTCTTTCTACAGAGACAAGACTAATTATAGTACACGAAAACGGCACAGTTTCGAAAAAGTTGCCTTTAAAAAAATGTTTCCAATATGTACCCAAAATTTCTACTTGGGTTGGAATTTAGGAGCGTGCAGTGCAGGACCTTAAGGATTATCGGAATTATAATCTGGTTTTATTCAAGTCACAATCAGGATCTATCAATCTCTGAAGGCGAAGCAAATTTACTCGCGACAGCAAAAGCAAGGGATAAATAAATCATATAAATGAACAGGAACAATCTTTAACAACTTGTAGACCATCTGTATAAAACCAAGTGGACTTAACAACCTCTAGACTCAGCTACTATTCCTAACGACCTAACTTTCGGGCTGTAACGCGATGTAAAACTCCGTTTTCACGTATTAGAAGACAGCAGTTATGCACCCCGGGAGAGAAACATAAGATTAGTAACAATATAATAAATCAAGACATCATCTGTCACTCCAAGCTACATCAACTATGTTGTTTACGACAGCATCCTCACAACACCCTGTATAACAACTGCACTACAGCGCTGATCATAACACCCTGTATAACAATCGAACACTGTAAGTTTTGATATATTTGGAATCCCCAGGAACGTTGGAATTGTGAATTGTAAATTGTGATGAAGCAGATGCAGACGAGTACCTATGTGTGTGTAAACTCAGCCCCGTGACCACCCCCAGATTTCCTTACTGTAGCAAAGCTAAATTTTAGGTTATTGCAAATAGTTCAGGAAGAGAAAAATGTGAATTGACTGGAATTATAAGCAAATCTTTTCAACAAAAGCGTACCTTTTAATTATTCATATCGAAGCTGCTACCTTTTTCTCGTTTTTCCTCAAGTCGAACGCGTGGCTTGAAGTACCCTGAAGAAAATTTCACCGGCACTACTGGACTACTGCTGCTTTTTCGGCTACCGCAAACCTTCTAAACCTTCTTAAAAAACAGGAGGAAGATTAATTACTGGTATTTCACACTTTTAGAGGCTTCTTAGTTTCCCAAAATTCTCCGCGTCCACTATAAACAACTTTTTTCACCCGGTTGCCATGAGCAACCTCTCTCTTTTCTGATTCGTTCATAAAAAAACCAGCTATCGCTGGTCAGTGGTCGGTACTATTGGACCTGACATGCGCCGAGAAACGTCATGTGTCAATTGAAACTGTCAGAAACGTCAAAACTAAGAAAATGTGTTTGTGATTATTTACCAAAAGCACGGAAACTATTTAGACGAAAAATTAAGGTGAGAAAACTGGTGCGTTACAGTCCTGGGAACCCAAAAAAGTGGTTTTTGAAAAAATTTCTGTCTCGTCTGTGTGCGATCACGCTGCAGCTCAAACTACTGAACGTATCGAGATGAAATTTGGCACACATACTCAGTGGGCAACCTGTAGGTGCTGCTTAAACTTTGGGCCACATCGTTTCACGAAAAGTGTCTTTATGGCACATGAAGTTTAAAAATCTAAATGCAAACCCCCATTTTTCGCGTTACCATATGAATGCTCTTTGAATTCTGTTTCCGAAAATGTATCAACACTTAGTGCCTTTGGGGCAAAAAAATCATCAGACACGCTGCAGCCGAAACTACTGAAGACATCGAGATGAAATTTTACGCACACGTTCGCAGTACAAATCGATTGATTAAATTATTTCCAGATTTATACGTCTATATGGCGCCTCGCCTACGTTTACATCCTCCGATAAATCCGGGGAAAAAGTGCGCTTCTTTTGCGAACGCTGCCTAAATGTTTAGAGATTGAACAAAATCTTATACAGTACCGGAAATGCTTGGCACTATTTTAACCAGAGAAAATGGTGACGATTGGTACAAAAATGTGTAGATCGAAGTCGCTTCCTAAGGGAGCTACAGCTCCTCAAAGCAGATGTTCTTTTCACATATCTCAGGAGCGGACTGTCGGATCTTAATGAATTTTGGGGGCTGTTAGCACTGTATGGACCTACGTCCACGGTGTGAATTTTATCAAATTCTGGCAAGCCAATCCTCAGAAACCGGCAATGGCCTTGATATTTTTCCTCTTAGAAATGGTTCAAGATCACGAATTTGAAATCTGATGGTACTAATTAGAAAGAACAATTGAAGCTGCTACTTTTCTTATTCGTGTTTATTTCTGCTTTAAGCAGCCGTTTTGGAGATAATTGAAGTTTTGCGTTAATAAGCACCAGTTGCCTTGTGTAAAATCTACATAAGCCGGTTTCAAAATTAGAAAGCCACTTCGACCTACAAAATTTTTGTGCCAATCGTCATCATGTCATTTCCCATGGAAAATGGTGATGATTGGCATGTAGGTCGAAGTCGCTTCCTAATTTTGGTACTAATAGGCTTGTGTAGATTTTACACAAGGCAACTGGTGCTTATTAACGCAAAACCTCAATTATTTCCAAAACGGCTGCTTAAATCAAAAATTACCACGGATAAGAAAAGTTGCAATTTGACTACCCTTTTTAACTAATACCACCAGATCTAAAATTCGTGACCTTGAACCATCTTTAGAAACAAATATCAAGGTCATTTCGGGTTTCTGAGGATTGCGTTATCGGAATTCGATAAAATTCATAGTGTAGACGTAGGTCCATACAGTGCCAATAACCCCCAAAATTCATTAAGATCCGACAATCCGTTCCTGAGATGTCTGAAAAAAACTGCTCCCGATGGCGCACTTTTGGGGAGCTGTGGCTCCCTTAGGAAGCGACTTCGCCCTACAAATTTTTGTACCAGTCGACACCATTTTCAATGGGTAATCTCAGGTTACAATAGTGCCAAGCATGTATAGAAGAATTATTGGCAATGACAGCATATAAGTATCTATGATAGGTTGATAGGTAGCCTACAATAATTGTTTTTTTGTTTTAATTTTTTGTAAAAATCGGTTTGACTCTTTGTTGTGGCCTATTCTTCATAGATACCTATATGCTGTCGCGGATTTTTAGTATCCATTGAAAAAAGTCTTATGAGTTTTCAACATAAAACCAGCCCCTAACGTTTTGCAAGCGGATAAATACATTTTATTTATTTTTTCTGAAATCCTATTGATTTATTTATGAACACCCGAAGTAAGTAAATACGCAAAAAGTTGTGTAACACCATAGAAATTAACTCACCCCTGTAGATCATAAAGGGGTGAATTCATGAGGGGGTGAAAAGGATTGGAGTTTAGGGGTTGAAGCGTTCATGAAGCTTTGTATAACTTTACACAGAGAAACAATATCTGGGGTGAAACTATGAGGTCTTACACACTGCATCCTCGAGAAAGGAGGAGTGAAGTTTGGAAAAAATTTATCGAAGGTGGTGAAACTTATAGGTGGAAAATCAAATTTTCACCGAATAATGTAGGGTTGAAATTGATACCATTCGATAGCTTTCTGTTGATGGTACAAAAAAGGTATTACCCATCATTCGCGAAAAACCATCCTTAAAAGTGTTACAACCCCGAATATGCAGAAAAACAAAAATGCGAGGAATTAAAAACTGCTCATCATATCAAGGCTCAATTTGGTGTGTCAGTTTACAGTAACATTGTATTTTTGCACTATTCTGAGCTGAAAATTACGGTTTAGGCTCAAGCCTAAACCATCAAAAACGCGTTTTTGTACTGAGCTGAAAATCACGATTTGAGCATAAACCGTTAAAAACGCATTTTTGCACTATTCTGGGGTGAAAATCACGATTTGAGCCTAAACCATTAAAAACGCGTTTTTGTACTATTCTGAGCTGAAAATCACGATTTGAGCCTAAACCGTCAAAAACGCGTTTTTGCACTATTCTGAGCTGAAAAGCACGATTTGACCCTAATTAGCGAAAAACGCGTTTTTGCACTGTTCTGAGCTGAAAAAAAAATTTTTCAGCGCCCTAAAGCGTTAATTTTGCAAAATCCGCGTAATTTCGTTTTTTTTCGGTCATAGAGTAAACTCATTTGGATTCAGTTTACCTTTTACAGTCTTTCACCCCCCTTCACATTAGGTAAAAGTATTTCAACCCCTCCAAAATCTAAATTGGCTTATTTTTGTGTTATATTTTGTAATTGTACGTAATCACAGTTAATCTTCACCTATTTTGATTTTTCATCCCCCTTCGCATTTTTTCAACCCTCTGGAGCGTTAGTTTAGCAAAATTTGCCGAATTTTGTTTCTTGTGGTACTTCTATTAATTTATTCATTTGGATTGTATTTTCACTCTTTTTAACTTTTCAACCCTCTTCACAATATTTCAACCTATTCAAAACATTAATTTGCAAAATTGACTTTTTTTCCGTGTTATTTTCTTCATTTTCTACAACAGGTTTTTCATCCCCACTTCAGTTTTTAAATGTTGTAAAACTGTTTTATAACAATTCCCCTTTTTAACACATCTGCACCCGATTCCACCACCACTTCTTCATCTTTTAGGTTTCTTTGCTTTTGATGGCAGGGGTTGAAGCCTGAAAAGTGAAAACATTTTAATTGCAATGCAAGGGCAGCTAACGTAAATAATGATTTTGTGTTCTTCAGCTATTAACATGAACAGAAACATAAATGTACGAAGGCGTAGAACGGACACGAGTAAAAAATTTTCATATTTTCGACTTCGAACTCGAAAATTTCGACTTTGAACTCGAAATTTCGACTTCGAACACGAAATTTCGACTTCGAACACGAAATTTCGACTTCGAACTCGAAAATTTCGACTTCGAACTCGAAATTTCGACTTCGAACTCGAAATTTCGACTTCGAACTCGAAATTTCGACTTCGAACTCGAAATTTCGACTTCGAACTCGAAATTTCGACTTCGAACTCGAAATTTCGACTTCAAACACGAAATTTCGACTTTGAACTCGAAATTGAATCTACTGCGCAAGTCCTATTTCCTAACTCGAAAATTTTATTAATGCGCATGTGCGAAGTTCGAACGGGGCAAGCGTCGCACATCAGATGGTACACGGCACACAAACAGACCACAGACCATCTGATGTGCGACGCTTGCGCCGTTCGAAGTTCGCACATGCGCATTAATAAAATTTTCGAGTTAGGAAGTAGGACTTGCGCAGTAGATTCAATTTCGAGTTTGAAGTAGAAATTTCGAGTTCGAAGTCGAAATTTCGTGTTCAAAGTCGAAATTTCGTGTTTGAAGTCGAAATTTCGTGTTCGAAGTCGAAATTTCGAGTTCAAAGTCGAAATTTTCGAGTTCGAAGTCGAAATTTCGTGTTCGAAGTCGAAATTTCGTGTTCGAAGTCGAAATTTCGTGTTCAAAGTCGAAATTTCGTGTTCAAAGTCGAAATTTCGTGTTTGAAGTCGAAATTTCGTGTTCGAAGTCGAAATTTCGAGTTCAAAGTCGAAATTTTCGAGTTCGAAGTCGAAATTTCGTGTTCGAAGTCGAAATTTCGTGTTCAAAGTCGAAATTTCGTGTTTGAAGTCGAAATTTCGTGTTCGAAGTCGAAATTTCGAGTTCAAAGTCGAAATTTTCGAGTTCGAAGTCGAAATTTCCGAGTTCGAAGTCGAAATTTCGTGTTCGAAGTCGAAATTTCGAGTTCAAAGTCGAAATTTTCGAGTTCGAAGTCGAAAATATGAAAATTTTTTACTCGTGTCCGTTCTACGCCTTCGTATAAATGTGTATTTTATTTTCATTCAACATTCGAATGAAATGTCTAAATTACCGTAAATCGGTTTGGTATTAATAACAAGACACGTACATCGTATATGGTGTAAAACCAACACAACTTTTACTTTTTGCCGTGTAAGAAATTATAGTACCTAACGATTAAATAATACTATCACTAGTCTTGTTATTTCTGATAATCGAAGGAAAATTAATCTCTCAGTTCACAGGGAAGGAGCATTGTTGCAATTCCTGTAAATATCTATTCTTAAAGGCAAAAGCTATAATGTAATTGATAGTTACTCCCGCAAAAAATTCTATACTAAAGTCATTCCATTATTTCATATTTTATAATACACCGTTAGTTAAATTATGCTTTACTTTTTAGAAGGACGTAAGTACTTACTATCGGCTGAAGCTTTTATTAGAGCATATTTGAATAGAATCAGACCCATTAAAAACAATTTATGCCTTCTATTTATACTATAATAATGGCCGTAATATAATTTCTTGGTATAATGACAAGAGGGAGACCATCATGTCGGAATAGTTGAAGATAATTAATAACAACTAATATTCAGTACTCGTAAAGAGTACCACTGTTCAGATTGGACTATCTATATGCAAATTATTTAATTACTTTGTAGGAATAATAAATTATAAAGATTTGATTAAAAGTGCAATATAATGTGGCGTTACAACTTTAATAATAATAAATAAAATGCCTATTATGTTCTAAGTCATTTCTTCTTTGCAGAATCTGTTACCTTTACCAGCGGGAGCCAGTGCAGCGTTGGTGAAGCCAACAAAGTACCATTATTACCCACACAACCAACACATTTATCTGTTACCAGAATGTGCAATTCAACAAGTAAGTAAAAAACTTAAAAACCGTTCTGATTTATTGTAGCGATGAACTTTTTACATTCCAAAATATTTCTCGAATTCAAGACGAAATGATGCGTGTAAACTCCCATGATGACTATCGTAAATCATTGTTCAGAAAATACATAAAAAACATTCGATTTTTCCAGGTTTGTAATGCGGTTTACGTTCGTTTAAATTGGACTCAACCCTTGTGTGCATGTCCCTCAAGATATCGAGATCCATGCTCGGCTTCACTGAACTCCGATGATCAGCACACAACGGAATTAATGATGGACAGGAAATCAAAGGTGAGTGAAAAATGCACTGAGATTAACTGACATGATTATCGGCATGTTTCATCGATGGCTTGCGATTGACACTGAATTTGATCCCATTGAACAAATAATGGATGCAAATTGATTATTTTAACGTCTGCGGATAAGTCAGATGATAATTTAGCTCCCATTCGAGATTAACGAGCGAGTCTTTGTTTTTAGTACTTACTTAATGCGGCATTCACTCTAGGTTTTACCTCTACAAAAAAAGGTTTCTATATACAGAGTGTCTTACGAATAGATAGATAGATAGAATACTGTATTACATTTGCCTTTCGGCTTGTAATGAGCCCTGCCCTTACAATATAATTATTTGTATATACAAAAATATTTAAATGAAATTAAGATCCTTCTTCTCTCTCCTATCTTCCACTTTTGTCTTCTCTTCCCTCCTCTGCCTCTCTACTTCCCTCATCCATTCTAGTCCTGTTCCCCTTTCGTTCAATATCCATTTTCTCTCCCGTTCCTCTTCTCTCATTCCCTCGCGCTCTCTTAACATATGTTCTATCGTCTCTCTTGCCTCTCCACATACTCTGCATACTCTCCCTTCCTCTTCCAACCAGAATCTGTTTTCTCTCTCCTCATTCCCGCATCTAAATCTCGCTATCATTCTTTTTTCTTTCGCACTCACTCTGCATTATACTGCATTATACCTTGATTCTTTTATCCGTGTTCTTCTCTCTTGTATATCTATATCTCTATCTCTCTCCCACATCGCTCCATTCTTCCATCTCCCTTGTTCTCTGCGTCGTTCTATATCTTCCCATGCGTACCCATTTCTCTTCCGTCTTTTGTTATTTCGGTACTTTCTTTATCATGTTCCTTCTCTCTGTCTTCTTCTACCCCTTCTCTTTCTTCTTCTCCCTCTAGTCTCCCTCTAGTCTTACGAATACGGAACAGTATTGGTATCTCTGGACTTAAGTAAGTAAGTAAGTAAGTAACTAAGTAAGCGAGGTTCAGTTATAAGATTTGGCTCTTACACGAATTGACGCATCTGGAATCTATACTAAAATTATTGACGACTATGGGGCACTTCCGGTTATACCGGAAGTAGAGTCCAGCTTTGAAATTTTAAATAGCAACCCCCATTTTTCATTGCAGATTCAGATAGAGGAACATTTTTAGAAAAAAAATACGCAAAGCAGTGCTATAGAAAAATTGCTATAACTTTTAAACCACATGCAATAAAAAGAGGAATAACACACCGTTGTAAAGTAGAAATCTGTTCTACGTTATGCTGCAAAAAGTCCTAAGATCCAAAGTTGACTGATAGAAATTGCAAATTGCAATACTGGAAATTTAAAACCCGAATAACATTTTTTTCTTGAATGGCACCCTATAAGTTTTTCTGCATGGATGGGTGCAGAATTGTACTCTCGGTACCTATAAAGTGTCAAAAAAAGAAACGATTAAAATCGGTCTTTTTTCCATAAGAAAGATGTGTTCGGGTTTTAAATTTCCAACATTTCAATTTCTTTAAATCGACTTTGAATCAGCTTTCATTCAATACGATACGGAACTTCGTTTTGGAAGCAAATTAAACAAAATGCAAGCATGCACTAAAGATTATTAGAACAATTATTTTCATGGGTTTCATGGATTGGAAATGATTTTTAATCATATAGTAATTATCACCTTTGTGATAATTGAAGCTATGATTTTGCCGGAAATTCGAAGTACCTACAATCCTACATGCTTGCATTAGGTTTCATTTTTCTCAAGAACTAAGCTCCGCATGAAAAAAATGAAAAAGACGAAAAAGTTAGACTTTTAAACAGGCTTACAGAAAATGGAACCAAGTAAATTTTCCAATGAATTAACAAAAACTTTGCAAGCAATTAACAACATCTTATGCAAGAATCTCCGGGTTCTCTTCTTTCTATTTTGGTAAAATTACAGCAAATTATGTAGTCCAATAAGCCAAATGAGTGACCCAAATAACTCAAATATAGCCCCTACATTTAGGAGGCTGTAGCTGTAGCGGAAAGCGAAAAGTTTTTATAGGTGATTTTTAATTTAATTTTTGACCAGAGTATACAGGCTGGTTAATTTTGATGCTCGCCATTAGATCTCGGAAACCATATAATAGATGAAAACACCAACACTCTTATGATAACACTGGAATGCAGCCAATAAAACGATCTTTCTAACGTAAGAAATTAATTTATTTTATTAAACATAATTAGACTTCTATAATAAGACGACGAAACAACAAGATCATATTTGTAGCAAAGACAATTCTGCCATTTAAAACAAACCTGGAACGTATTTGTCCAAAATCTTCGATATTTGCGAAAAGTCGATAATTGGCAAATAGTGGGATACCCAAAAATCTGTAACTATCTTGATTTTCTAAGTGGACCCTTTACGCCTAATGCCTATTGTATTTACAATATATATTTTCTGCAAACATTGTAATACCCATCCGCCTATAAATAGGTATTAGGTACTCTTTGGATAAATGATCAGTTACAGGTTGAGTTTCTGCTTCGGCGATGTTTATTATGGTTCTCTAGTATCATGACATCTGTGTAGGTACTTGCTTTGTATGTACGACCTTCGTGTCAGTTTTATTCTTGTTGCATTTTTGAGAAGTCGATTTGCTTTTACTGGCCAAATTTTCGCCGACTTTTCTTTTAGTTTCGGTCTTCGCATCAAGAAAGGTGATTTACTTTTACATGCCATCTTTTGCAGTCTCCTTTGTTCTTCATTTTTTCTCTCTTTTTCCCTTTTAATATTTGCTTTTTCTCTACTGCTTTTTGTATGCGGACGAAGTCAAAACGAAAGACAGCTTTGCTTTTTACTTTTTCTTGTTCGCTTCTGTGTTTTTGTTTTTAGTACATGCTTATTAGTTTTTGGTGATTTATTACTTCTTTTCTCTTAAATATTCATCTACGCCTTTGTTTTTTTTGTCTCGTCTTCTTGTCCATCGGAAGAGAAAGAAAAGGTGCCAATAATTGCAAGCAAATATTTTGAATTTTGAGTTAATTATTAGCACTATGCCAAGTATTAGACTAATCGAAGAAATTGTATGTCATCGAGTAAGTTTTCACCTACAAGTGATTTGATAGTTAAAAGAAAAGCCAAGTGTATGGAAATAATGTCTTTAGTAGCTTTAACAATTAAAATAATAACATAACCAATGAGTAATTTTTGAAAATTAAACCTTTAATCCTCATTTCTTAAGAAAATTTATAATTTTCATACACTACTGAATAATTTTGAGACAAAATCGGGTCCGTAATTCCACGAAAAAACTAATTTATGTTTTTATTATTGGATTAAACAATAGTAGTCCATGTGCCAAGACCGATATTGGTACCATTTTGGCGGACTAAATGCCATTTTCAGGGAATGTTCCTATATGCCCCCAGATGGCAAAAAACCATGATGGACATCTCAGAAGAGTAGCTTTCAAATATGGCGGGCGTTTAAGGATGGCGCCCTCGTACCTTTATAAAATCGCTCGTAACTCGGTAAATATTGGGACTATTTTCATTTTCTTCTTTTTATTTGAAAGCTCTTGAAACTGTGTATCTATTTTGAAATACAATTAATGCACAAAAGCAATAGCAACAAACAATTCAATTAACGTCTATTGCGCGTCACTTTGACACTTTGCAGTAACAATGGCAATCATTGTTGCTGCGAATAATCTTAAACTCCGGTAGTTTAAGATTATTATAAGCCGCTCGAACATGGTGTCATAGAAATGACTGTTATGCCTTGTCAACACAGTCATTTAAGTACTTAATTGTTAAATGACGTTTGAAAATAAATTGAATTTACTGTGGAAATCTCCATATATGTTCACATAGGTGATGTACCTAAGCTAAGACTATGCTCGATATATTTAGTATATTTATTCTCTTGCACAATGTCAGTGTATGTACCTATTGAATCTGCTTTGGTGTGGCTCATTTTAATTTATGACGCTATTTCTGGTCCAATCTGTATAATTTTGATACCAGTGGAAAGCTTAATTAACGTACTTTTTTTTCGGTAAGGACACAAATTTTCGTAAAGTGGGCCATCTTAGAGAAATTTCACTAAATACGCAGAAGTTAACTTTGACTGAATTATTTGTTTTTAACGGTTTTGTGCATTGATTGTGTGTTAAAGTAGATATATAAAATGAAACTACGTTTCAAGGGCTTTCAAATAAAAAAAAGAAAATGAAAATACTTCCAATATTTACAGAGTTATATGAACGATTTTATACAAGTGCGAGGGCGTCATCTTTAAACGCCCGTCATTTTTGAAAGTTACTCTTCTGAGATGTCCATCATGGTTTTTTGCCATTTGGGGGCATCTAGGAACATTCCCTGAAAACTGCATTTAGTCCGCCAAGATGGTACCAAAATCGTGATGTTTTTCAGGGTTGAAAACAATAATTAGAAAGTAGAAGTTCCTCCGTCTCCGAAATAGCCAATTTTTCAGTCATATTTCACGAGAAACACCTTCACCTACAGCTCAGAATGCGATGAACTGTACAAAATTACAGTTCTTAAGCTACCGTGATCAGAGCAGATATATCTTGGTTCGTATATCACTTCCGCTCACTTAAAGAGAACAAAGAGAATCACAGAATGCGCACGTGACCACCTAAATCCAAAAAGTAGAAATGGACCTTGGGCAATGTTACACTTGACACACAATAGATCATATTCGTAAAAAAATCCGCGTGCACGACTTCCTGGGAGGAATGCAGCATTGTAGTGCTATTTTACTTTTTATAAGTAACGATCTTATTAGCTCCTTCTGATAAGAAGGAAGTTGTATATTTGTCAAATTGTCAGTACATCGACAAATTCGATTTGGCTGCAATTATACGACACCTACGAGCTAGTTCTATTTCACCTGAAGCTAACGGATTCTTGGTGGTTTTATTTTACAGAGAGCTCTTACTTTGGTGAAGACTTGCGAGCCAACATCGGAAATGCGGATTTGTCGCTCACCTCGCGACTGGTCTCTCTTAGCCTTGCAGAATATTCGGACAGGAAAATCGCATTACCTAGTCATCTGCCGATGTCCCGAATCTAGTATTTTGGGTAAGCTAACCCGGAAAAACGTTAAATAAAAACAGTTTTCAGAAGGGCCGATGTCGCATGACCAACCAACATACGCAAGCGTTCCTGGAATTCGAGTTTATGGTATGATGTGTGTTGACGCGAAACGGCGGGGTCGACCTTTGAGGACATCAAGGTCACTAGAAGATCCACCATTCCCATGGGCCAAAGCAGAAGAGATAGCCAAAACGGCTCTGTGGGATTAAAGCCAGTTGTGATTTAGCCTGATTCCCAATTTTATATCTCTTAGAATAAGTGCTTCAGTGTTTGTGTTGCCCTTAATAATAGTTTGTGACAGAGACATTTAGTAAATTAATACTTATTTATTCTACAAAAGCCATATTTAAAAGTAGTGTTAATTTTAACCCCCTGTTAAATTTAACTACTACCCTTCTGAATCGAACCATATTTTGAAAAATTCTTCACGTTTGAAATATGGCTCATTGTTTCGGTTGTATTTGGAAGTAATGAACACATAAATGTGGCTGACTGGGTTCAATCTTAAACTAAGGTGAATGGTCTTCGTATTTATTTTATTTATTTATTCTAAATTATATTTTTGTATATATATATTTTGACAATAAAATCCTTTCAGAGAAATTACATGACCCAGTAATCTAGCATCATAACCGCACCCCGACACGACTACATATAAATAAATCACACCGTTAGAAGGCATTAAACATTTATAAATCCAGCTCGAAGGACCAAAAAAGACTCCCGCTACACCTTCAATAGTATGCTGTAAAGCTAATTAACTGACATTAACCATAAGAACAGCAATTAAACCTCTTCTCTTAATCTCACTTTAATGTATAATTATAGAAACTATTGTAGGAAGAAATCAGAAGATTTACGGTAAAGTTGTAACTCGCGTGTCTTGATTCTATCAATCATTACGATAAAATACTGCATTTTTATAACAGGAAACACTTTGTAAGTCAATTTTTGTAAAATTTCTGAAAATTTTAAATTGACAATCCATTTTACTTGGAATAGGATTCAATTATTATATCGAGTTTTACCAGTAACTAGGTAGGTATGCCTAAGATTAATTAACAAATTGTTCTTGGAAGCCATTCATGATCCGATTTACCAGGTGAACATGAATTGCAGACGAATGTGATTATTCTACCTAATTGATGATTTAACTCTACTTGAGTATTAGTATGATAGAGCTGGCTCAGTGTGCGGCCTTTGTTTTTTAACATTCCTATTATTCTATGCTGCTTAACGTATTTAATGTAATTAACTTCCTTCGGCGTATTACTATGTGAAGGGGTTCCATAGATTTCGATCAACCATTGAAAAAAGCCTTATGAGTTTTCAACCAAGAACCAACCCCTAAAGCTATGCATCAGCGGATAAATATATTTTTATTTATTTCTTCCGAAATCCTGTTGATTTATTTATGAACAACCGAAGTAAGTAAATACGCAAGAAGTCATTTAACAAAGGGGTGAAATTAGTAGGGGTTGAAAACATGAATCTATAAATCGTCGCAATTTTTTAACGAATTGTATTAGAGCGCTGAAATTGAAAACACCAACTTTCTTTAGGGCATGTGGGGGTGGTGAAATAGGGGGTTGGAGTTTAGGGTTGGAAACGTTCATGAAGCCCTGTAATTTGACGCAGAGAAGCAAAATCTTCCGTGAAACTGTGTGGTCTTACACATCATTGCCTCTTCGCGAAAGGAGGAGTGAATTTTCGGAGAAATTTATCAAAGGGGATGAAATTAAAAGTGGAAACTCGAATTTTCACTGAATAATGTAGAGTTGAAATTAATATCATTCGAAAGATTTCTATTGATGGTACAAAAAAGGTCTTGATCATAATACGCGAAAAACCACCCTTAAAGGTGTTACAAACCCCTAACCTGCAGAAACACAAAAACACGAGAACTCAAAAACTACTCGCAGCGTATCAAGGCAGGATTTGGTGTGTAAATTTTCAGTGACGCTGCAGCCGGATAGATAAATTTTCATTAAGAGGGATGAAAAAGGGTTGAAACTAGAAATTTCTTCAAATAAATGGTGGCATAAAATTAAGGGGTTCGATAGTTTTGGGTTAACCATTGAGAAAACGCCTTATGAGTCTTCAACCTAAAACCAACCCCTAGGCTACTAATAGGTAACCCCTAACCCCCATAGCAAATAAATTTTATTTATTTTCTCGGGCTTTTTTGTGATTCTTTCGATAACTTGAAGTCATTTTTATTAATTTTAATTTAACCCATCCTCAATTTTTCAACCCCTTTCATGATATATGTGAACGCTCAAAAAGCAAAATTTATGCAGACCGCTTCTTTTTCTTGTAATTTTCGTTAGTTATACTTAACTACAGTTCATTTTCGTCCCCCTTGTTAACTTTTCAACCCCCAAGCGTTAATTTTGGAAAATTCGCCCAATTTTGCCTTTTTTCGGTAATACCTAGGTACGTTTTACTCATATGGATTCTCTGTTTGCCTTTTTCACTTTTCCGACACCCTTCGCAAGATTTCAACCCCTAAAAGGCAAATTTGCATAACTGGCTTATTTTCGTGTTATTTTCTGTAATTCTACCATTGTTTATCTTACATAATTATGATTAATTCTCGTCTCTTTTAACTTTTCATCCTCCTTTACAATTTTTCAACCCCCTAAGTGTTTATTTTGCAAAATTCGCGTAATTTAGTTTTCCTTCGGTAATAAATTGAACTCATTATTGGATTATGTTTCTGTTTTTCACTTTTTCAACCCCCTTCACAACATTCCAACCCCCCAAAAACTAAATTTGCATAATTGGCTTACTTTAGTGTTATTTTTTGTGATTCTGTTCAATTAAATTTTAAAAACTTCGTTGTGGCCCCTCTACGCCTTCGTACAATTTGAATGCAAGAGTTGCGATTGTGAATAAAATGTTAAAATTACAATGGAATCGTCATAATCAATATTTGACCACTTGACAGCCATTTGAACATCGCGCCATTTTCGGCCACCAGTTCAAACAGTTTTACGGGCTGCCTACCCTCCGCCTCTGGTGCGAATTTCGGCTCCCCCCTGATAGATGTCGCCACAGTCTCCGCCTCTTAAATGTCACAAATGGCAAACGTCAAACCCAGGCTAACGTGTCATATGTCATTTCCTTTGCAATAGTGTTTATTTTTCTAATTATTATTATCTTAATGAAATTGTTAAAACAGTTGTATAAAAGGTAACTTAAAAAATTATTATGTTAACATCAACGTCACATTCTTCAAACAATGGGTCTTATTCAAACGATCGGGGGGCCGGTTTTGACACCGATTTTGCTGTTGATCCAGCCTCTGGGGGTTTCTTCCATGCAGATTTCAAAAAGTAAGTTGTAAAAGTAATATAATATCACCATAAAGTCTTTGCAGACATGACGACCTTAAGGAGATGCTGGACTCGAACAAGGATAGTCTCAAACTGGAGGCGATGAAAAGAATAATTGGGGTAGCTAAAGTTATGAAAATCAACCCTGATTAACTTCTGTAAACAATTTTAGATGGTGGCAAAAGGTAGGGATGCTTCTATGTTGTTTCCGGCTGTTGTTAAAAACGTCGTTTCGAAGAATATTGAGGTTAAGAAGCTTGTTTATGTTTATCTTGAACGGTATGCTGAGGACCAGCAGGATTTAGCTTTACTTTCAATCTCTACATTTCAAAGAGCTTTAAAGGTAATTAATTTTAATTTTGTGAATCTAATTTGAGATTTGTAGGAACCAAATCAATTAATTCGGGCAGGTGCTTTGAGAGTATTGTCTAGTGTTAGAGTTAAAATGATATCTCCAATAGTCATGTTGGCTATTAAGGATGCTTCTTCAGATATGTCACCCTATGTTAGGAAAACAGCAGCACATGCAATCCCCAAATTATATAGGTAAGTCTCAAAAATTGAATTGAAATATGAGAGATGATGTGAGCTTGAAAGTGGTGCACATTAGTCAGTATATTGATTATGATCTAATCACAGAAATGAGTATAGAATTAAACTGTGCAATGTCCATTAATTTTGAAAAATTATATACAAGTGTCCGGAAATAGCGATGAAATATTTTGGGGGGTGATTTTGCAGCTCAAAATATGCAAAAAAGTTCCTATAAACATGTGTCCGCAAATCGTTCCTAAGAGGGCTACGGCCTTCTGAAGGGGGTGCCTCAAATTCGGTTTTTATTGAATAAATCAGGAACCGCTGAAGATACAGTGACGACTTTTTGCACATTATCTAACATCAATAAGCGCCTTCAGATTATGGTATCTACCAAAAGCAGATTCAACCAGGGGCGTGGAAAATAGGGGGGGCTTCAGCTTTCCCCACCCAAATTTTTTTACGTGTTATTTTTTAGACAATTTCTCACCGGAATATGGTTTCCTGACTAAAATTACATAAAAAGCCTCTCTTGTTATAACACCGTAGGATCAACCGTTTTCGAAAAAATTAGATTTAAAGATCCATTTGCATTTCCTAGGCTTATCAAACGATTTTTATTAAAGTACAAAACTGAACGGATTTTAAAAATTAGTATCTAAAGTAATCTAATGTTGCTTATCGATGTCAGATAGTATGCAAAAACTTAATCATTGACAAAATCAAAATCGAATTTTGAGCGCCCCCTTAGGAGCTATTTCCGGACCCATGTTTATAGGAACTTTTTTTCATATTTTGAGCTGCAGAATCACCCCCCGAAATATTTCATCGTTATTTCCGGACACCCTCTGTATATCATTTTGATAAATAACCAACCCCACATCGCTACATTTTTGGTTTCTTCGTGTCATTCTGTGCAACTTTTGTCAGGTGTACCCCATACTTAAATTCAATCGTTTTTGAGTTATTTAATAAGATTGATATTTTCGGAGCCTTGAAGTTTCTCTCTTCCAAACTTGTCTCACCTCCTAAAGTATTCCCGAGGGGGAAACCACTTACGAAAAAAATGTACCACGGACTAGGGACTAGGGCGGACTAAATCGGACTAAAAGCGGACTAAATCCAAGAGGGTGTACCGCGTCCATTTGAAATTTTAGAGATTTTGTCATTTTAATTTCCGTTATTTTGAAGATTTGCCGGAGACGCCCTATGCATTTTATTAAATAACTCAAAAACGATTGAATTTAAGTATGGGGCACACCTGACAAAAGTTGCGCAGAATGACACGTAGAAACCAAAAATGCATTGATATATGGGGTGTTCCAGCGCTGCCCGCTGAACATTTTCAGTCTCTACTGGTTGGCGTACAAAGATTTTCGATATTAATAATAACGTGGACATAAATGGAGTTTGACGCACCGTTGGGACACCCTGTATGTAAAAAAAACGCGTTTGAAAACTGTTTCAAAAAGTCTATGGACAACTTGGTATCATAGAACTCTATGCCCAAACCAAACAATGAGTTGCTGTTGCACAGATCACGTTACTGTAAAAATCTTTTAAAAGGGTCTACCAATAAAAATTATGGCTCATTAGTAGGGTATTGTACATACCTATTGTGCGGCAAGGCCGGGACAATGGACCATAAACTTTATTGCTAGATACTTTTAAAAGATTTTTACAGTAACGTGATCTGTGCAACAGCAACTCATTGGTTGGTTTGGGCATAGAGTTTTATGATACCAAGTTGTCCATAGACTTTTTGAAACAGTTTTCAAACGCGTTTTTTTTACATACAGGATGTCCCAACGGTGCGTCAAACTCCATTTATGTCCACGTTATTATTAATATCGAAAATCTTTGTACGCCAACCATTAGAGACTGAAAATGTTCAGCGGGCAGCGCAAAATTACATTTTATTAAGTGGAACACAGTACATGCATGGTATTCAGCGTGGAGGTTAAATTATGCTGTTTTCTTTTACCGGTATTAGTGAAGTAACAATAATAAGAAGGCAATTTTCTCTTAACGATTGGGGCAGTATGAAGTTTAATGTTGTGCCTAAGCACGCAGCTTCAAACACTACATTGTCCAAAGGTGTTCAAAAGTGTGCAATGTCCAAAATATTTTATCAAGTTTCGACCTCAATGGCACTCTTTTATTAAAATGGCGACCATAAACATGTAAAGGAATATTATGTGCTTGTACTGATGTCAAAAAACTACAAATTTCTGATAAATTGTGGCATTGCATACTTCAATTCTACTACCCTCATTTATAGTAATAATAAAGTTTATTGCACATAATTGCTATAGTATAGAGTTTACATGCAATGGGAAGCGGTTAGTATTAACTATCTTCCACCGCTTCCTGACAAAAGCAAAAATTATTCTGATGGTTATTCTACAATGTAAATAACATAAGTTAAAGTTTTCCTTAATAATTATTAATAAGAAAAGAATCGAAAGAAATAGACATGATGAATATGTGAGGCAAATTCTTAAACATATACAAATACATACACAATATACACAAAATACCTATACAAATAAAATTTAACGGATATCTTTTAATGACTCCTTGACTGTGTTTTTAAATTGATTAACTGGGAGATCCAAATATAGAAAGAACTGGTTAAGTATGAATGGCGCTACTTATGAAGAGCATCCTTCAAATTTCTTTGTCTTACTGTGTAAGAATTGACCCTTATATTAACGGAATGTGAATCTGATCGTTTCGATAGAAGTGCAAACAAATAAAAAGGTGATTTATGCTGTTAAACATTAAATAAGAAATTTGCGGATAGATACAAAATTCGACTTTCAATGTTCAGTTCTTGAAGTGATACTCTATATGGTGTAATATGCTCCCTCGGGGGCACACTGCAAACAAATCTTATGCAGGCGTTCTGGATTCTTTGAAGTTTTGCTGATTCTGTTTGGTTAAGGGTAGTAAAACACCAAAGCGCAGTAGTCTCTGTTAGGATAAATAAGTGATTTAACAAGCTTTAGCTTCGTAGACCTGTTTATATGCTCCCTAAGCTTATAAAGATTGCTTAACTTTTGCATAGAAGCTTTATAAATATTCTCAACTTGTTCTCTTACTGCCGTTTAAACGTAAACCATGATTCGTTGAGTATTTCAAGATAGCACAGAGATCAGAGTCAAGCTTTTCAAGATTGTCAGCAATATTGTCAATTTCGGAGGAGACGTACAGTTGGATATCGTCTGCATACATGTGTATTCTGCTGAACTGTAATGTAATAATAATAATAAATAATATAGGCCCAAACACACTTCCCTGCGGAACACCAGATCTAGTTGGTTGTAGCATTGACTGAACGTCGTTTATAATAACCTTTTGCCGTCTTCCCAGTAAATAGCTTTCCATCCACTTTAGGGCAATGTTATCAAAACCGATACATTTTAATGTTGCCAATAATAAATTGTAATTGACCAAATCGAAATCCTTGCTTTGATCCAAAAATTTGTTACAGTTTAGACAATGAACTGAAATGGGAGTTGGTGACAATAATCCAGAAATTGCTGGCAGATAAAACCGTGCTAGTGATAGGGTCTGCAGTGATGGCCTTTACAGAAGTTTGTCCAGAACGCGTAGACTTAATTCATCAAGTTTACAGGAAACTTTGTGCCTTGTTAGTAGATGTTGACGAGTGGGGACAAGTTACCATTGTCAATATGCTGACTGGGTATGCTAGATTGCAGTTCGCCGACCCTAATCTTAATGTAAGAAGTTTGATTAAGTTGTTTGACTCTGGTAATAATAATTTTGTTGTACAGGAACATGAGAACGACTCTGACCGTCCTTTCTATGACTCCGGTTCTGATTCTTCTGAAAAACCGGTGCCAACTCTTGACCCAGACCATCGTCTGCTATTGAGGTCAACTCGACCGTTGCTGCAGTCCCGAAACGCCTCCGTCGTTATGTCAGTGGCTCAGTTGTACCACCACGCAGCGCCAAAAAGTGAAAATCCCTTGGCAGCAAAAGCACTCGTTCGACTTCTAAGGTCGCACGTTGAAGTTCAAAGTGTAGTTCTAAATACAATTGCTTCAATCAGTTCACAAAACAGGGGCATGTTCGAGGCGTACCTGAAGAGCTTCTTTGTAAGAACATCAGATCCAACAAATATCAAACTATTGAAACTAGAAATTTTAACGAACCTTACAACTGATTGTAACGTTTCAATTATTTTGAGAGAATTGCAGACTTATATTTCTAATAGTGATAAAAAATTCGTTGCTGCCACTATACAAGCTATAGGAAGATGTGCCTGTTCCATCAGTGAAGTTACAGATTCTTGCCTTAATGGATTAGTTTCACTGTTATCCAATAGGGATGGTTTGTAGAGTTTTTTTTTGTTGTTTTCTCATTGTCGATTTGTAGAAGCCGTCGTAGCAGAAAGTGTAGTGGTAATCAAGCGACTTCTTCAGACTCAGGCTGCAGATCCTAAGGAAATCATTACTCATATGGCTAGGCTGCTTGATAGTATTACAGTTGCGCAGGCGCGAGCTGCTATTCTCTGGCTTTTAGGCGAACATTCCCAGAAGGTTCCTCACATAGCTCCAGACACTCTAAGAAAAATGGCAAAAACTTTTCCAGATGAGGTGAGGATTTTCCACGGATTTTAGATTGTCAACTGGTTTTAGCATGACATCGTAAAACTTCAAGTAATCAACTTAGCCGTGAAACTCTACATAACAAATCCAGAACAAACGACTCTACTATGCCAGTACATCTTTAACCTAGCCCGTTACGATCAAAACTACGACATTCGCGATAAAGCTCGTCTTTTAAAACAGTTCATCCCTAATCAAAATGGATTTATAACTTCACAAGCGGCCAGAATCTTCCTCGCAAGCAAACCAGCACCTTTGCTTCAGTCACAGTTCAAAGGCAATTCATTAATTTTTTTTAGTTTTTTTCTATCAAAACATTTGCAGATCATGAAGACTTACAGTTAGGTTCATTGTCGCACTATATCAAGCAGAGAGCTAATGGGTACAAACCTCTTCTACCATTTCCTGCACAACCCCCTCCAGGTGATGTCAGAAACGTCGAGCCTATTCCCGTGGCTGAAGAGGCACACGTTCACAAAAAGTCTGACAAGAAAGACTTGTTCTTATGGGAATCTGAAAGTTCTCCAAATAGCAATAGTTCAAGTGAAGAAGAGTATTCTACAAGTGAAAGCGCTAGTGAAAGTGAAACTGAATCGTCAAGTGAAGAATCATCATCATCCAGTGAGGAGTCTAGTGAAAGTGAAGAAGAAAGCAACCAAGAAGAAAAGCCAAAAAAAACAGAACCCAAATCCAATTTAGACTTATTGTTAGATTTAGGGGAGGATGATGATTCAATTCCAGTTATGACTCCCTCTCTAGGCGGGTTCTTGACTCCAATCATGGCTACTCCCAACTCTAATCCTTCTTCAATTGAAATCATTCCTGCGTCTTATAGCAATACTAAATCAATTGAATTGTTGAACAAAATCAACGGCAGGGGGCTCTCAGCAACTTACAGGTTCACTAGAACGCCGCATATCCTCTCGCCCTCTATGACGAACATCAATCTAATGTTCACTAATCACACCAATGAGGACATCACTGATATAAGGGTGGGGAAAAAGGTAAATATTGTTTTTCATTTTCCTGCATCCACTTTTACAGTTCAGTTTAGAAAAGAGCAAATTCACACTCTTGAACGCGGTGGCCAAAGTCCGGTACAACTTGAGTAGAGGAAAATTATCGATCAGTTCTTTAGGTGAATACGGGCATCCTACTTTATGTTATCTCAAGACAAGGCTAAAAATAACACACTGTGATTGGCCGTTTGCAAGGCGTCTTGTTGAACGGACCAATAAGCGTGCGTAGATTTTACTGCACCGCGCAGTGCCGGACAGCCCGAAAACGGCATAACATCTGTGGTCTGGCGAGGGGTGAGCCACAGGGAAAAGAATTTACATTAGATATGTGTTTTGTTCAGATTTCCCCGAATTTTCTCAAATTTACCAAAATTTCCTGGGGAATTCCCCATATCTCAAGTTTCTTCAGATTTCCCAAGATTTTTTTGGGTTTGTCCAATATTTCCTGTACACCAGATTGTCACTGCAGCTAACCCCTCGCTTAATGTTACTTAGAGGTCACTTTTTTTTAGTGCAACTTATAGTGAAACTTCTTTAGTGTAACTTTTGCTGCAACCTACAGTAACTTGTTAGTATAACTTTACTGTGTTAATGCATCATTCAGTGAAACTTTGTCAGCGAAACTTTTTCAACTTGTTTTAATTTTTTTAGCGTAAATCAAGGCATAAGTTTAATGCACATTGTAGCGTAACATTTTCAACTTAGAGTAGTTTTTTAGCATAAACCTTTCTGTCAACTTTTACTCTAAATTTGGTGCAACGTTCAGTGAAACTTTTTTAGTGTAGGTAACTTTTTTTAGTCTAACTCGAGGCGTAACTTTAATACAACTTTAATGCAACTTTTAGCGTAACTTTTGCAATTTACAGTAACTTTTTATTTAGTTTTACCTTTCTGCAACTTTTACCCTAACCTTGTAAGCGTAGGTTACTTTTAGTGGTTAACTTTAATGCATCGTTCAGTGAAACTTTTTTAGCGCAACTTTAGTGTAACGTTTTCAGCTAAAGAGTAATATTTTAGTATAACTGCTACAACCCCTACTGTAACCTTTTCAGGGTAATATTTAGTGTAAGTTTTCCAACTTTTAGTACTTTTTAGTACCTACTTAAAGCTTTACTGCAACTTTTACTGTAACATTTTTAGCGTAACTTTTAGGGTTAACTACAAGAGTTCCTAATGAACGCTCTTCGTGAATCATTCTGTATATATACAAGGAGATTCACGAAGGTTATACTAAAATATATTTTAGTGTAACCTTTCTCTAACTTCTACTAAAATATATTTTAGTATAACCTTCCTCTAACTTCTACTGTAACCTTTTTAGCGTACTTGTAGTGTACGTTTTTCAATTTTTAACGTAACTTTTTTAGCGCAACATTAATAACTTGAATGCAACATGTAGCGTACATTTTATGAAACTTCCTTGTTGTATGTATAGCCTTTGCAACTTGAGAGTAATTATTTACTATAACTTTAATGTAACTTTCACTGAAACTTTTTCTTTTCAGCGTTACTCCATTCATACACTTTTAATATGACGTAAACAAAACCGAGGATTTCTGAATGCGGTCAATACTTAAATTAAAATTACTTATGTTAACATAAAGTAAGATGCCAAAATACTCATATACTTTCCAGAGTGGGCATTATTTGCTCTTTTCTAAACTATGCATACTCATACTACTATTTTCTTCCAGAATTTAGGCGCAGATATGTCGCTGTATGACTTTGCGAACATAGCGAGATTGTCTCCAAATGGTTGCCTGCCTGCAAGTCTTGGTGTAGACTTCAATGAGACTATTCAACCCGCAAATTTTGAAATTGTGTGTTCTCTAGGTAAGCTGAAGTGTCACTCGTGAATTTGCAGGAAAGTTTTGCAGGAAATTTCAATGTTTCTCTTAAACCAACCATAGGAGAGTTAATGAGACCTGTTAAGATGAGCAGGGAAGTTTTTAATGAGAAGCAGTCCAAGTTAGGGGGCATGAATGAACACGTGGGCGATGTTAAGTGTCCAAATATTGGTGATAAGATCCTTGAAACAATAAATCTTGGGGTTTGTGACAACTCTGATTCCAATGATTTGAGGTAGGTAGAACATTTGTCTTCAAAACAAAATTAGGTAACGTTTTTCTTACAGGTTCGCTGGACAGACACTGAAGTCATCAAATCTAATCCTCATAACAATTTCCAATCAAGACAAGATAAAAGTCAACTGTGAGAACATGGTGTTTGGCTCTGTTCTGCTCAACGAATTACTGCATAATCTCAAGTCATAAAGCCTATTATTGCATATATCTATTAATGTTAAATATTCTTTATTTTATGTACTTGTTTTTGTAAGAAAAGTGTGAAAAGCACATGCTTTTCGTGTTCATATGTTTTTCATACTTTCTCCTCACCATATATAGTTAAATTTCCACATTTGTTTTGTATCCTTTCAAATAAAGTATTTAAAATTTCATTACAAATATAATTTTGATAAAAGTACACCATATACATACCATATACCCCTTCAACACACTGGATCTTGTTATAGATAGATAGAATACATTATTACATTTGCCTTTTGCCTCTTCTTGACTTCTTCTCTTGTTATTTCGGTACTTTCTATATCATGTCTGTCTTCTTCTACCCTTTCTTTTTCTTCTTCTCCCTCTAGCAACTCTACGAAATGCCTTCTCCATTCTTCTATCTCTATCTTTCCCATTTCATCTTCTCCCCGTTTTCTCCTCTCTTGGTTTCGTGTTCATATGTTTTTCATACTTTCTCCTCACCATATACAGGGTGAGTCTGAAAGACTCCACATCCTTTATACCACAGAATCTACTGTTCAAATGATGGAAGCTTGGTGCAAAAATTATTGGTCAATTGGGATTCCTCTTGATGTTATAAGCCGCCAAAGATCTTCATTTTTAAACGTTCTCGGTTTTTTCAATTTTCGAAAAATTTTAAGTGCCAAAAAAGTTTTAGAATCCAACGAGGAATACGGCCGCATAGGCAAATTAGCAATATTTTCAAACATAAAAAAGTTCAAGGGCAAATAACATCGGGGCCACCCCGTATAACAGATTCGCTTTTTGGATAATGTCTTAAGTACCATTAGCAGTTGCTTCTTGGTCTGTAATAATGTTGTGCAAAAATTCAAAATCCTACGATACACCTTTTGACAGATATTTAAAAAGAACGTTTAAAAATGAAGATCTTTTTCAGCTTATAACATCAAGAGGAATCACAATTGACCAATAATTTTTGCATCAAGCTTCATCATTTGAACAGTGGATTCTGTGGTATAAAGTATGTGAAGTCACTCACCCTGTATAGTTAAATTTCCACATTTGTTTTGTATCCTTTCAAATAAAGTATTTAGTTTCATTACAAATATAATTTTGATAAAAGTACACACAGGATCTTGACACAAACGAGTATTTACATGATCAAGTTTGAAAACATGGAAAGATACTTGGCCAACAATGATTTAAAAAAAATCAGATTTAGGCAGCTTTGTAGATTACAAAGCTGTCTAGATCTGATTTATTCTGAATCAACACACTGGATCTTGTTATAATATCATTTTCTAGAAGTCTTTAGCATACAACATAACATATTCATTTACTTTATGTCTAAACTCATCCTTGGAATTCCTATACATATCGGAAGCTTCTATATTTAGTGGATCATCGAAATTTAATAAGTCCTGAAAATAAAAGTTAGGCATTGAAGTAGGGAATTAATTTTACCGTAAATAAAGCTTGTAGGCCCCAAACAACATCGTTGAGTCTTCGAATAGGTGACCAACCCAGGCCATCCATGCTGTGTTGTCGTAAAAGTGACAGACAAACCTCTCCAACTTCAGTAATATTAGGATGCCATAGCCTAGTAAGGCATTTAACAGTCGGAGGCTTGAATATAAAATCATTAAAAGAAAACCATAGATTGTAACATCAGAAGTGGCTTAAAACAAAAGAATTGACGTTTAATTAACTGTCAAAACAAGTCTTTAAAGCCACCTATGATAGAATCATCCCTGTACTTACAACCATGTTATATTCTTCAGTTACATTAATAACGAATCGAAAAGTACCCCCTTCCCAAAATCCTTCACTGGGGCAGACCGTTAATATGAATTTACTTAAATCATTCTCATTTTCGTAGAAGACTGAGCAGTTTCCTGGTAACAATTGGGCCATTTCTTGGGATTCTTTGATTAGCAGTTTGTCTCTAATTGATATTCTATTGGTGTTGGAAGTGCGTTCATCTTGTTGTTGTTTTTTCAAACGCTGGGAAAGGGTGATCATTTTTTCTTGGATATTCTTCAGGAAATTATTAGAAACATTGCATTGTTTATCCTTAAAATGTCAAAGTAATTATTATTGTTTTGAGGTTAGGTTTTGGGGAGTTTCTTTTTGTGCTTGGGGTAGAGTCAAATCTGTTTGGTGGTTGCACTGATATAATGGCGGAAGTTTTAAAAATTTGGTAGTAGATACCCAGCAAACACAGAAGGTCTGGCCGTGTTATGGCAACTGTCCGGCAAGTCCGGCACTGGCAATAGAATTACGGCCGTGTACTGGCCAGACGAGAATCGGCCATACGAAAGCAGCCACAACGTGGCCGTACTATGGGCATACGAACAACGGCCAGACAAAGACAGCCATGGCACGGCCGGCCTCTGGCAGCCCTAACCCGGCCGACTCCTGACAGCCTTAGCCCGGCCGGCCTCTGGCTGCCTCATTCTGGCCGTATTGAAAATGTTTCTGTGGTTAAATAATATGATGATAGTGATTAATTTGATAATGTAACCCTTACTATCATACAATTCGCAAAATTAAAGAGTATTACATATTTTTTAAATAATTGCCGGTTAGTTTATGTACAAGATACAAACAAAGTAAAGTATGAGGTGAAGCGGCCTAGTAGCAAGAAACTCGACTATCGTCCGAAGAATCCGGGTTCGGTTCTCGGTGGTGAAGCGTTTTATCACGTTTTTTTTCGTCCCGGGTAGTTCCGGCCTGAACGTGGCCATAAGAACGCCGTAATGTGGGCCCAAACAGAACCAGACCCGGCCCGTGCCTGGGCAACGTAGATCGGCCGTAACAAAACCAGAGGCACACATGCGGGCCGCGCCAGATAAGGCACTCGCTTCTGGGTCGGTTCCGGCTTGTCCGGGCAGCCTCATTCCGACCGGCAACCGGCCATAAGATTGAGGTTTGCTGGGTATAGCGCCTCAGCGCATATACAGGGTGAGTCTGAAAGACTCCATTCTTTATACCACAGAATCTACTGTTCAAATGATGAAGCTTGGTGCAAAAATTATTGGTCAATTGTGATTTCGCCAAAGATCTTAATTTTTAAACGTTCTTTTTAAACATCTTTCGAAAGGTGTATCGTAGGATTTTGAATTTTTGCACAGCATTGTTACAGACCAAGATGCAACTACTCATGGTACTTAAGACATTATCCAAAAAGCGGATCCCTGTTATACAGGGTGGCCCCGATGTTGTTTGCCCTTGAACTTATTTACGTTTGAAAATATTGCTAATTTGCCTATGCCGCCGTATTCCCCGTTCGATTCTAAAACTTTTTTGGCTCTTAAAATTTTTCGAAAAAACTAACCACTCACGAGGAAAATTGAAGAAACCGAAAACATGATCATCGTGATAAACCTACAATTTCAATAAAAATCAAAGTGTAGGTGGTACGTTGACACGCATCACATTTCAACTGTTTTTTTTGCATTGAAGGTGTTGGCCTACATCTGTGCCCAGAACCATTGCTCACAACTGAAGAAAAAACATTGATGGTAATTTCACTTTTTTATGAGGCAGACTCATCATTGGTTTTAAGGTGATTACCTTCGTGAGTGGTTAGTTTTTTCGAAAAATTTTAAGAGCCAAAAAAGCATAGGCAAATTAGCAATATTTTCAAACATAAAAAAGTTCATGGGCAAATAACATCGGGGCCACCCTGTATAAGAGAGATCCGCTTTTTGGATGTCTTAAGTAGGTACCATCAGCAGTTACTTCTTGGTCTGTAACAATGCTGTGCAAGAATTTAAAATCCTACGATACACCTTTCGAAAGATATTTAAAAAGAATGTTTAAAAATGAAGATCTTTGGCGGCTTATAACATCAAGAGGAATCACAATTGACCAATAATTTTTGCACCAAGCTTCATCATTTGAACAGTAGATTCTGGTGGTATAAAGGATGTGGAGTCTTTCAGACTTACCCTGTATAACGACTTCGATCTAGACTATAATAACTAGTTTGTCTAATTTTGATAAAAAAAGCAGATAAAAGTTCTTTATACCGATAGTAATCTGCTCCAAATTTCAGACTATGGTACATATACGGGGTGTTGCCAATTTCATTGTCCCATCTATTGGGGTTCTGGCTGGAAATTATAAGAGGTGGAGAGTTGGTTAAATTAGAGAAAACTTTTAAGGTAGGTAATAAGGGTTTCTAGTATAAGAAGGTCATTTTCTAATCGTGACGTCGTCTAGCGCATTACGACGTAATTGGTGCTTGAGCTCAGCTGATACATGTCCTATTGCGTGCTAACTTGCGTGTCTGTAACAATTTATCTCTCTTCAGGCCACCCCTGCAAGCGCAGTAAACGCAGAAGCCACGCGCACATCTTCCGTCTTTTTATACTATAAACCCTTATTAAGAATATGTAAAGAATTCTCCTTTAAGCTGATTTGTTCTTGAGTTATCCCGAAAAAACTGAAAATTGTGATTTTAAAGAAAAATGTATATCTTTCTGACGATAGGCGGTATTCAAATGAAATGTGGAACCTTCACATTTTTGTCAGCTGTCAATCCAATGGCATAAACAGAAATCTTCTAGGCCTTCTAGATTTTGAGCAACTTTTCACTTTTCATATTGGATTTTAACCCTCCGTTAGACGCGCGGTCTATTGTAGGTCACGACTTTTCAATCAGTGGTAAGTATTTATTTATTCGTTACAATGACATCACGTCTATCCCTTTTAGTAGCTGTCATTAATGCATCCCTGGACCGATTTAGAATATTTTGGGCATCAAAATAGTGGAGTGGTTAAGGTTATTGGACCCGAAATACAACTGATGGTCTACGATTGTAGAATACGCGCCTGAACACGTTACATTTTCTGTTTCTTTAAATTTTTTTATTTAAAATAATTTCACGATTTTGGGTCCTACCTGGTTAGGGGCGTTGTTACATTTGCACCAAGAACTGTAAGATTTACGAAAATTCTGCTTGAAATGGAGTAGATCTGCATGCAAAGATCACATGACGGGGACATTTGATATTTAAATTTTTTGCACTTTTTTGCATGTCCGGTATTAAAGTGTCCTAAGAAATATCTGTTTTGTTAAAAAATCAGACGGAGTTTATAAAATCCTAAATGTCCAGTAAATATCTACCTACTCAAAATTCAACGGATACGTTTTTCTTCTGAATTTAACAAAATAAATAAATGTGTTGGCGTAAAGTCCTATAAATGAGTACCTAAACTCTTGGAGGGATTTAAACCCAAATCGTACTCTTTTGACACAATGAGCGATAAAGAAAGAAGGTAGGTACCTACTGTTGTTCGAAGTCGCTACAACGCATCGTTTTCGAATAACATATAGTTCTAAATGGTTTAAAAGAGGACGAACATTGTGGAGAAAAGATTTTATTTTATTTATGAAATTACTACTGACGCAACGATAAAAAAATAAATTACGAAAAAACATTATAGTAATAATAATAAATAAAGTTTATAGTTTCTCAGGAAATACATCCTAAAAATGGGTTGAATTGTGTGAATTAATTAAATTAAGAGTACATAACTGAATTAGCTCAAGTGTACAAAAAGAATGAAAAAGCCCCCGGAAGATGTATATCAATGCGATGTGTATCCCTGTAGATATTTATCATGTAAATGTGTATGTAGGAGCGGCTGGTCTTACAGGTAAAATCGGGTGCAGATTTTATCAATCTGCACCTAGTAGTAGTGCCCCCGCAAGATTTCACCGATATATGTGTGTACGTTGAGTTTCCAACAGCTGCGTGCAATCCTTGCGGAGTTATCATATTTTTTGCGCTTTTCATCCCCTAAATTTCATCCCCCGAAATTAGCACACCTTCACCTTCAACACACTTGATGGACGAACGTGCATACCAAATTTCAGCAAGGTACCTTCACTAGTTCTCGAGTTATTGCAATTAATAGTTTTTCGGTTTTTCACCCCTAACTCCCACCCCCTTGGTCCGATATGGCCCAAAAGCAATCCCCAGCTCGATATCTCAATCCGTTCTCAAGTTATTCGACGGACAGCATTCTGCTACGGCACTAAAAGAATTGAAGGACATAACAAAAATACTGTAAAAAATCCACGTTTAACACACATACAGGGTGGTCCAACGAAAAGTTTTCACCCCGAATATCTCGTGAACGGAGCGAAATATAAAAATTTGCTCGAATAGGTGGATTTTTATTTTGAGGGGGACACCTAAATTCGCCCTTGGTGAAATTTTTCCTCACACCCCCTGACCCCTACTAACCTCCTCTTCAAAAATTCAAATGGCAACCCCCCACTTGTGATGCATTATTTCATAGCTAATTTCATTGTCAATCCAACGCTGTAAGAATTTTTGAGCTTTATTTAACTCCAGCGCCCTCTATGGTCAAATTTTAAATTACATTAGGGCCATTCGTAATACATCAATTGAAAGGGTTTGACATTCTTTCTAAACCGATGCAACAATTTTTGAAATCCATCCACTCGTTCAGAAGTTACAGGCGTAAACCTGAAGGATTTCTAGGCCCAAAACCAGCTCATGTTCTTCAATGTAACTTTTGAACGAGTGAATGGATTTCAAAAATTCTTGCATCGTTTTACAGAGAATTTCAAACCCTTTCAAATAATGTATCACGGAGGGCCCTAATGTAATTTAAAATTTGACCGTAGAGGGCGCTGGAGTTGATCAAATCCCAGAAATTTTTACATCGTTGGGTTGGCAATTAAATTTGCTTTAAAATGATGCATCACAAGTGGGGGGTTGCCATTTGAGATTTTGAAGTTGGGGTTAGTGGGGGTTAGGGGTTGCGTTGTGGAATTTAACCAACCGTGGATTAAAGTGCCCCCTCGAAACAAAAATCGACCTGTCCGAGCAAATTTTTATATTTCGTTCTGTTCACGAGATATTAGGGGTGGAAACTTTTCGTTGGACTACCCTGTACAATGATTTTAAAAGTAAGGAATAATAAAACTTTTTCGAGGAGAAATATTTCGGAAATAGCCTACTCGGACAGGTCAACCTTATTTTTTTAATGTGCATCCGATGGTGTAATGCACCACCGGTTTAACCAGAAATGACAACATGTGTCATACTTGACCGAAAGTGCAGTCACGGCCAACCTAGATTTTCAAAAACATCGAAGAAAGCGGTGGACTTAAAATTTTTGAAAAAAACAAAAACACGCCAACTTGACTTTTTCGATATAAATTCAACTGGGCAATTACTTAAAAAAAATTATTTTATTTGTTTCAATTTTTTGCAGTTTTAGATTTAGATTTTTCGCCGGTTTTTTCGATGTTTTTGAAAATCTTGGGTGGCCATGACTTTTTAAAGATTTTTTTAATAAAAAAAAACTATGAAGTTTAAAAACATTTAATTTGCTGAGGATATGTGACACCGGAAAAATAAACTCACAACTTTCTTTAGAGAATTTGAGGGTGGTAAAATAGGAGGTTGGAGTTTAGGGATTGAAACGTTCATGAAGCCCTGTAATGTAACAGAAAAGCAATATCTTTGTCAGGTCTTACACACTGCATCTTCGGGAATGGAGGAGTGAATTTTAGGATAAATTTATCGAAGATGATGAAATTTTGGGGTGGAAATTCTTATTTTCACTGAATAATGTAGGGTCGAAATTAATACCGTTCGATAGCTTTCTACTAATGATACAAAAAATGCTTTAATCATCATTCGTGAAAAACCACTCTTAAAGACGTTTACAACCCCTAACACAAAAATGCGAGAACTCAAAAGCTGCTCAACGTATCAAGGCTGGACTTGGTGTATTAATTTACAGCGACACTGTAGGCGGATGGGCAGATTTTCATTATGATCTAACAAGGGGGATGAAATTTAAGGGTTAATGATGGGATAAAATTATGGGATTCGATAGATTTCGGTCAACATATGAAAAAAGGTCTTGTGAGTCTTCAACCTAAAACCAACCCCTAAGGCTACTAACAACTCCTAAACCCTAGCAAGCGGAGCAAATACATTTTATTTATTTTTTTAGGGTTGTGATTTTTCTATAATTCAATGTCATTTTCATTAATTTTTAACCTATCCACAACTTTTCAACCCCTTTCATGATATGATGTGAACCCTGAAAAAGCAAAATTTACCCATACCGCTTCTTTTTCGTGTGATTTTCGCTAGTTCTACTTAACTACAGTTCATTTTCACCCCCCTCCACAATTTTTCAACACCTCGAGCGTTAATTTTGTAAAATGATAAATCTTCAACACTTACAGAATGGCCATTCCGTTTATATAGTACCCCATTCACTTGGAGGGAGTACTTACGTTGCATTAAAAAATTCGTGGAATGCAAGTGCATTATTTTTCGGAAATCAATTTTGAATTTTGCAACCTCGAACAGATCCCGAAATGTCGCAAAACTAATTCAAACTTTTTCTAAATAAAGCTTATGCATTTCGTATTTGTTGAAAAGCGTACGACGTGTGCATCAGTAAAAAATATCCGCGGAATGCACTGTGAATCAACCTTGAGTTTGAAAATCAAATTTCACATTTTTCGAAATTAAATTAAAACTGAGTTGTACCTCCGACGAATTTTAAATATGATAAAAGTGCTACACCACCCTAAAATGTACCTAAAATTGAAGCTCCGAAATGATTGAATTTGGACATTCTTTTGTAGTGTTGGTAAATAAGTTGTGTTTCCTATATTAAAACCCGACCCACTAACTGAAACTTGCAACCCTCAAACATAAATAATTTACTCGGTGAAAATTGAACCCTTAGACTGGAAGATACTAATTGAGCCAAATTCTCCAAATTTTGTTTTAATTCCGGCAATTCTTTACATTTACTCATTTGGTTTATATTGTCATTCTTTTTACTATTCAACCTTCAAATTTTTTGTGCTTTTTCTGTCAATTTTCTACTTTTCAATTCTGTAACATTTCGCATTTTTTCTGAAGGATGCGACAGATGAGATGGAGTGGAAATCCTATCTTAACTTGCAATTGCACATGTGTTGCTTGAAATTCAAGCCTTTCGATAACCTTCCATCAATGGCCAAAAAAAAGTTTTGAGCATATATTTAGCCCTTAGACCCTTAGGCCACCTACGACCGGAAGAGAAAAAAGTTGCACCTCTAAAACTCAACCGCTCAACATTGAAAAATAAAAAATTTACTTAGAGAAAATGTAACCCTTGGACCACCTATTACCGGAGGAAACTAATTGAACACAAATAATTGCACCCCTAAAACTCGCCCCCTTCAACCCCCAACCACAAAAACTTGACTTGGAGGAAATTTAACCCTTGCACCGCCTACAACTGAAAGAGTTGAATTGAACAAAAAAACTGCGCCCCTAAAAACTCACCTCCTTCAACCTCGAAACACAAAAAAATTACTTGGACGGAATTTAACTCTTGGACCACTCATTATCGCAGGAGACTATTTTGAACGCAAAAAATTGTATACCCCCAAAACTAACAGCATTCAACTCTCGAACACAAATAATTGACTTGGAGGAAAATCAGACCTTGGAGTAAGTAAATTATTTATGTTTGGGGGTTGCAATTTTTTTTCCGTTCAATTAGTGTTCTACGGTCCAAAAGCTTCAAATAATAAACACCAAAAAATTTTGCTTAATGAAAATTTGCCGCCCTGCCCCGCGGAAAAGCAAAATTCGGGGGGGGGGGAGAATGCAATTTTTATTTAATACTCCCCCCACCCTTCCATAGATACCTTACTAGAGTGTGATGCGTTCAAGATTAGGTCAGGCAATTCCGAAATTAAAAAAAAACGTGGAGGCCTGGGCCCTCAGGCCCCCCCTGGGTGCGCCACTGGTTACAACTGAAGACTATTTCTGCACTGCGCAGCTTGCACAAACTGCAAGAGATGACCAAAAGCTTATATTTTTAATTAATTGAATATATCCTTCACAAAAAGTCATGAGGAAAACTATTATATAGACAGAAAACATTTATGAGCCGGCTTTAAAAAAAGACTCGGATCGGAAGACCATAGTCACTACCAGTGGCGTAGCTAGCTACTAGGGGCGGGGGGGGCCAACCCGAAAAAAGGCGCATGAAATGGTAAAGTAACAAATATGCATTTATGCATATTGCATAACAACGAATAACAACTATTATTTTTTATTTAGTTAGCTATTCAATACATATTTATATACCTTGTCCCGATTTTTTCTTAACACCGGACATAATTTAACGGTAACAGAACGGATTGTAGGCACTTAATCACAAACGTAAGTGGGAAGTGTAAAGGAGACACTGAAATGCTAAGACCATTCCTGTAAGTAAATAATGTTTAGGTATTCGAAATTTGCCAGATGGGGAACGGCCGGGTAAGCCTATAAAAATGCGAAATATACTTATAGTCACGTAGGACTAATAAAGCAATAAATTTCTTTCAAATCTTCGCAAATAACCCACGGTCCAAGGCGAGGTACTGCCATAAAGGAACAAAACCCTTAATAAACGTTGTTTTGCTGACCGTGCACCCCACGGCTCTGAAAATAGATTTTGCGGCTTGCTGATAAGCTTGTAAGATGTGAGGCGAGGGCGCCGACGGCCTGGGGGCGGGGGGGGCGACCGCCCCCCTGTGGCTACGCCACTGGTCACTACTCACTACAAGAATTCTACCGGGGAGATTTTTATCCGAGTTCATTGAATAGTAACAAAAGACATGATGTAGACAAAATTCGGCACAAAAGACATTTACTTGCATTACAAAAAATGCAGCAGAGAAGCGGCTGGAACCTCCCCATCGCGTGGATCTTTGTATTCTGTGTAGATAGTAGTCAATTCAACAGAATTTGTCATCCACTGTCAGCCTGCTCCCTTTCAATGAGAAAGAATTTTTTCTCTATTAACCTCCCCAACCCCATCACAATTTAAAAAAAAAGGGAGGTTACTGCAATCACTAAAATTTTCGAATTTCAGATAGCACCAGATCTTCACGTTTTGAGGTCTCAGGAACCCAAAAAAGGGGTTTTTAAAATGTGTCTGTGTGTATGTACGTACGTACGTTCGTACGTCCGTACGTTCGTTTGTAATCACGCCACAGCCAAAACTACTAGACCGATTTATTTGAAATTTGGAACATAGGCATCTCGTAACCTAACTTAGATCTGAAAAGCTTTTGGAGCCAATCGTGCAACCGGAAATGCCATTTTGGCACATCAACTTTTAAATTTTAAATGCAAACCCCCATTTTTCACTTCACCATAAGGAAGACCTTCAAATTCTGCTTCTAAAAGTGTATTCATTCTTAGTGCCCTTTTGACCAAAAATAAAAAAAAAATTGATTATTATCGGACTTTAAAATCGCGGTACAGCCCAAGCCCCTGAACCGATTTGGCTGAAATTTTGCACATGGGGATTGTATTACACGTCGAAGAGCTGAACAAATTTTGAATTCAATCGACTCACGGAAAGTGCCGTTTTGGCACACCAATTTCCAAATTTAAAATTATTTTTTCAATTGACCATTAAAAACAAGTTTTTGAAACATTTATTGTCACTATCAGAAAGGTCTTCAAATTCTGGTTTTTAATAGGACAAAATTAATTAGCATTTAGCGCTGTTTGGATCAAAAAAGCGAAATTTTATAATAACGGTAAAAATACATTATAGCCCAAATTACTGAATCGATTTGACTGAAATTTGGTACATGGAGATCGGGTGACCCGTTGAAGACCTGAAAGGCTTTTGAAAGCAATTGGCCCACGGGAAGTCCCATTTAAGCATATCAACTTAAAATTTTAAATACAAGACCTCATTTTTTATGTCGCCATTAGAAAGGCGATCAAATTCTGGTTCTAAAAATGTGTTCACAGTTTCGGCCATTTCAGTAGAAAATAGAGAAAAAATTCTTTCTCAATAAAAGGGAGCGGGCTGACAGTGGATGACATAAAGTGGCAGTTATTGTCAAAAAGGTGGCAAAAGATTAACCTTAAAAGGAACATATTGTCAAATGTGATGGGTGATGTCCGAGGTGATGTCGATATTTGTCAGAAAATTGCGAAATTAGTCAAGGATTAAAAAAATTCTGTTGAATTGACTACTATCTACACAGAATACAAAGATCCACGCGATGGGGAGGTTCCAGCCGCTTCTCTGCTGCATTTTTTTTTCCACTGAAATGGTAGAAACTGTGAATATATTTTTAGAACCAGAATTTGATCGTCTTTCTAATGGCGACATAAAAAAGGAGGCCTTGCTTTAAAATTTAAAGTTGATATGCTTAAATGGCACTTCCCGTGGACCAATTGCTTCCAAAAGCCTTTCAGGTCTTCAACGGGTCACCCAATCTCCATGTAGCAAATTTCAGCCAAATCGATTCACTAATCTGGGCTATAGTGTATTTTTAGTGGTACTACAAAATTTCGATTTTTTGACCCAAAGAGCACTAAATGCGAACGAATTTTGTCTTATTTAAAACCAGAATTTGAAGACCTTTCTGATTGTGACAATAAATCTTTCAAAAACTTGTTTTGGATGGTTAAATGAGTGAATAATTTTAAAGTTGGAAATTGGTGTGCCAAAACGGCACTTTCCGTGGGCCGATTGAATCCAAAATTTGTTCGGTTCTTCGACGTGCAATACAATGCCCATGTGCAAAATTTCAGAAAAATCGGTTCAGGGGCTTGGGCTGTACCGCGATTTAAAAGTCCGTTAAAAATCTTTTTTTTTTTAATTTTTGGTCAAAAGGGCACTAAGAATGAATGCATTTTTAGAAGCAGAATTTGAAGGCCTGTCCTATCGTGACGTGAAAAATGGGGGTTTGCATTTAAAATTTAAAAGTTGATGTGCCAAAATGGCATTTCTAGTTGCACGATTGGCTCCAAAAGCTTTTCAGATCTAAGTTGGGTTATGAGATGCCTACGCACCAAATTTCAGACAAATCGGTTTAGTAGTTTTGGCTGTGGCGTGTTTACAAACGTACGTACGTACACACACACAGACACATTTTGAACCGCTTTTTTGGGTTCCTGAGACCTCAAAACGTGAAGATCTGGTGCTATCTCGAATTCGAAAATTTTAGTGATTGCAGTAACCTCCCATTTTTTTAAAATTTTGTTGGAGTTGGGGAGGTTAAAATTATTCAATTACGAGTCTGTCGGATTTTAATATAGGAAACACAACTTATTTACCAACACTACAAAAGAATGTCCAAATTCAATCATTTCGGAACTTCAATTTTCGGTACATTTTTAGGGTGGTGTAGCACTTTTATCATATTTAAAATTCGTCGGAGGTACAACTCAGTTTTAATTTAATTTTGAAAAATGCAAATTTGATTTTCAAACTCAAGGTTGATTCACAGTGCATTCCGCGGATATTTTTTACTGATGCACACGTCGTACGCTTTTCAACAGATACGAAATGCATCAGCTTTATTTAGAAAAAGTTTGAATTAGTTTTGCGACATTTCTTGATCTGCTCGAGGCTGCAAAATTCAAAATTGATTTCCGAAAAATAATGCACTTGCATTCCACGAATTTTTTAATGCAACGTAAGTACTCCCTCCAATTGAATGGGGTACTATATAAACTGCATGGTGATTTGATTGACAACCATTCTGTAAGTGTTGAAGATTTATCATGGGTTCCTGTGCAAGTAAGCGGCGTCAACGTCTAGACAGGGAGTTCACACGCTACTCCAAGTATGTTCCTCCACCGGCATTGGAGATTCAGGAAATTAAGCTTTATCTAACATTGCTACTTAAGTAAGCTACAATTTTTGTTTTGTATTTAATTAAATGTTTTGACAGGGAGTTGAATCCTGATGAGCTTCTCACCATCGTAACCAAGGACAAGGAGATATGCGACGTGTGTAAGGAAGAACCAACCCTAAGAAAAAGATGTATCGTCGGAGCCGTTAGAAGATACCACAACGAGAAGCTCCTCTACCCTCAAGTGAATAATCGCACTGCCGATTATATGGTTATACTGGACTCCTTCACGAAAATACAGGATGAATTTGAGCGCCAGCAGGACAACTCCTAACTGGACTGGAACGATTCCGAATCCCTGGAAGGAGGAGAGGGAGGAGGAACTAAAGTGTTCGACAGAATATGTTTTATTAATGTTTTATACTCAAAATTTTCCTGGAAAATCTTGCCATAATAAAGCATCTTTTAATGTCATCTGATGAACTGAATAACAAATTTGTTCGAAGCATAAGTACTAAAATATTAAATTTTTCCTTCTTGGATTGGAGTGGTTCCCAAAATAAAATCTTAACCTTAGTCCATGTGCCATGACCGATATTGGTACCATTTTGGCGGACTAAATACCGCTTTCAGGGAATGTTTCTAGATGTCCCCAGATGGCAAAAAACCATGATGGACATCTCAGAAGAGTAGCTTTTAAAAATGGCGAACGTTTAAAGATGGCGCCCTCACCCCTGTATAAAATCATTCGTAACTCTGTAAATATTGGGACTACTTTCATTTTCTTTTTTTTATTTGAAAGCCCTTGAAACGTATATTGTATATCTACTTTGACGTACAATTAATGCACAAAAGCTCTAAAAACAAATAATTTGGTCAAATAAAGTTAAATTCTGGGTATTTATTGAAATATCTCTTAGATGGCTCACTTTACGAAAATCTGTGCCCTTACCGGGAAAAACTGTCAACCCCAGATATCAACTACCCTATATCAATGAAATCAGAAGAGAATTCACTATCGATCCGTGCGTGTCCCATTAAAAGAAGCAAGTTGCATCCACAGCGCTTAAGATCCGACGGTGATCGCTGAGAGTAAGCGCCAGAACAAAACTTGGGAGTACGGTCAACCATCTTGTTTTTATTTCAGGCGAATAGCTCAAGTAATAAAGGAGATATTCCAATTAAAAGTGGGACAATAATAAAAAAAGACCCTGTACATCAAAGCGATGTGTATACCTGTAGATCTTACATTAATGGGCCGCCTGAATTTACTGGTGGAATCGGGTGCTGATTTTGTCAATGTGCACCTATAGTGCCTTTAAAAACTGTGAATTGGGATGAAAACCTGAGATGGTTGCAGTAGAAAATGAACAATAACGGGGAAAATAAGCCAGTCTTGCAAAATGTATGTTTTGGAGGGCTTGAAAAGATAAAAACAGTGAAAATATAATCCAAATGAGTAAATTAATAGAATTACCGAAAAAAAAACAACGCTCAGAGGATTGTAAAATTGCGAAAGGGGATAAAAAGTCAAGAGGGCGAAGATTAACTGTGATTAAGTAAAGTTACAAAATATAACACGAAAATAAGCCAATTATGCAATTTAGACTTTTGTGGGGTTTGAAATAGGTATTTGTAGTTATTGCAAAGGACGCTGGCAAATTGTAAAAGTTAAAAAAGGTAAAATGAGTTCAATTTATTACCGAAGAAAAACGGAATTACGCGAATTTTCTAAAATGAACACTTAGGGTGTTGAAAAATTATTGTAAAGGGGAACAAAAAGACAAAGGGGATGCGAATTAATCGCAGTTAAGTAGAATTACAGAAAATAACACGAAAATGGGTCAATCATGCAAATTTGACTCTTGGGGGGTTGAAATACTGCGAAGGGAGCCGAAAAAGTGAGGTGAGTAAAATTTATGAAACGACAAAATTGCGCGAATTTTACTAAATTAACGTTCGGGGATTTGAAAAATTGTGAAGAGAGATGAAAAATCAAAGGGGTGAAAATTAATTGTAGTTGAGTAGAAGTGTAGAGCGAAAATTACACGAAAAACAAGCGGTCTGTATAAATTTAACTTTTTTAAGATGCACATATCGTGAAAGGTGTTGAAAAATTGTGGATAGGTAGATAGGGGTTGTAGCGCCTTTAAGAGTGGTTTTTCACCAAGCTTCCTAAAGGCTAAGTACGTATCCTTGATTTGTAATTTTGTATTTTTTTTCTTTCTTAATTTTAGTAATATTTAGTAATATTTTTTATAGTTTTCATCCCCTAAATCTCATCCCCCGAGATTGACACCCGCCTTCACCTTCGACAGACTTGAAGGTTCAAAGTGCATACCAAGTTTCAGCAAGATAGCTCCACTAATTCTCGAGTTATTGCAATTAATGATTTTTCGGTTTTTCGCTCCTAACTGTCATCCCTTTGTCCGATATGACCCAAAAGGAATCCCCGCTTTACTTTTCGGGAGGCAAAGCTGCGTACCAAGTTTCAGCCCGATATCTCAATTAGTTCTCCGGCGGACAGAGTGAGAGGCGACCGACCGAGCGAGCAAGCAAATATCTAAAGACAAGAGTACCTCCACATTCTGTTACGGGACTAAAATACAGACATAACACAAAACAATAGAGATACGGTCATTTTTGTTGCTGTCCCCCGTATTTTGGTAAATTTTGGCTCAAGTTTGTTAACACAAATTAGTTAATTAGACAAATAAATATTACGTTTTTGTTATCTACCTACCCTAAATAATGAAATTAAGTACTGGCTGCATTACTTACCTAGAATACTCTAGAATAATATTGCATTTCTTTAAACGGGTTGTTTATTTTTTGACGGCAGACTAGCTTTGTGAATGGATACTTAATTTTTATTTGCCCGATTTTGTAAAATCGGAGATTATTTAACGAAGATTGGTAAAAAAAATTGTAGATATTCAGTACATATGACAGCATAAAATAATAAAGTCTTAAATTCGAGATTAAAAACTAGAGAATGCACTTTTGATTAAATTAATTTAGATCATTTCCAATATTAAGTAATAACATGACAATAACTGAGATTGCAATTAAGCTAATTGGATTAACGCTATATCTCCATAGAAAAATGACCAAGACCAAGACTTTTACAAGACTCTTGACTCAAGAGTCTTAGTATTGAGGCCTTAGTCTTGGTCTTGGTTTTCCCCATGTGGTAGGTATTGGTCTTGGTCTTGTCTCGAATTCAAGACCAAGACCAAGACCAGTCTTACAAAATTAATGCTCGAAACTAGTTTTAGACTTCCATCTTTGAGCAGCCATAACTTCCTTAGGAAGTATTTCCCTCCGGACCCATATTGACACTCTTTTTATATTTTGAGCTGTAGACTGACCCTAGAAATTTTTCAACATTATTTCCAGGGATCCTGTGTATATGCGACCAACAACCAACCCTACGCCCTTATAGCACATAAAACGCGGCAATCAAATTTATAGTTATTTATAAGGAAGAAAAGTTAAAGATTTTAGCGTGAGGCGTGAAGTTGTCTCCCGAGCGCCAAAAGAGACCTCCCCCCGTGTATAATACAATATTTTTAACTTCTACAAGTTAATAAAATCGATCGAAAAATTGAATCGTCGAAAACATCAAAAATCTTTACGTTTTAGGGTATCGAGATGAAATTTGTCGCACATTTTCAGCGGGCTTTTTAGATTTTGGGCCACATCGGTTTACGGGAGGTGCTTTTTTGGTACATCAACTTTAAAAATTTAAATGCAAACCCTCATTTTTCGCGTCATCATATAAAAATTCTTCGAATCCTGCTTCTAAAAATGTATTCACACTTTGTGCCCTTGCCTTGTGCCCTGAAAAAACCTATGTATAAGAGTATATTTTTAATATCCGACTTGATAGACGATTTTTTTTTTAAGTCGAAAACCTTCGTGTGATTTTTTCGAAAAATGTCATTTTTAGGGTGAAAAACATTTTTATTTAAATTTGTTTGTGCTGTATTTTGTATTGCCGGTTGACGCATCCCATCCTCGACCGCATGGTTCGGATAGCGATAAGGGGTCGATGCGCATCTCTCGCCGACTGTGGATGTTTTACACGGTCCACGTGTTTATCATAATTGTATTTACAAATTCTGCAAAAAAGTAAAAGTTTCTCGTCTCCGAGATTGACATTTTTTTCTACAACCGCTGTGAAACTTTAAAAATTTTATTAATTTGTATATAGCAGTTTAAATTGAGAACGGTTGCCTTGGTGATAAAACAAGAGTGACTACTAGATTAGATTGTGAAATCTGCTGGAGGAAATACGCATTTCTACCCCAAGGGAGATAATAATTTACTTCAACCTCAAATGGTAAAATGTGATGTTTCAGCAACTGTCAGGTGGTCGGAAATGTCAATATTTCATATAGGTTATACAGGGTGAGTCTGAAAGACTCCACATCCACAGAATGTACTGTTCAAATGATGAAGCTTGGTGCAAAAATTATTGGTCAATTGTGATTCCTCTTGATGTTATAAGCCGCCAAAAATCTTCATTTTCAAACATTCTTTTTAAATATCTTTCGAAAGGTGTATCGTAGGATTTTAAATTTTTGCACAGCATTGTTACAGACCAAGAAGCAACTGCTGATGGTACTTAAGACATTATCCAAAAAGCGGATCCCCGATGTTATTTGCTCTTGAACTTTTTTATGTTTGAAAATATTGCTAATTGGCCTATGCAGCCGTATTCCCCGTTCAATTCTAAAACTTTTTTGGCTCTCAAAATTTTTCGAAAAAACTAACCACTCACGAGAAAAATTGAAAAAACCGAAAACATGATACAGGTAATCACCCTAAAACCAATGATGAGTCTATCTCATAAAAAAGTGAAATTACCATCAATGTTTTTTCTTCAGTTGTGAGCAATGGTTCTGGGCACAGACAACACCTTCAATGCAAAAAAAACATTTCAAATGTGATGCGTGTCAACGTACACTTTGATTTTTATTGAAATTTTAGGTTCATCACGATGATCATGTTTTCGGTTTTTTCAATTTTCCTCGTGAGTGGTTAGTTTTTTCGAAAAATTTTAAGAGCCAAAAAACTTTTAGAATTGAATGGGGAATAGGGTCGCATAGGCAAATTAGCAATATTTTGAAACATAAAAAAGTTCAAGGGCAAGTAACATCGGGGCCACCCTGTATAACAATGATCCGCTTTTTGGATAATGTCTTAAGTACCATCAGCAGTTGCATCTTGCTCTGTGCAAAGATTCAAAATCCTACGATACACCTTTCGAAAGATATTTAAAAAGAACGTTTAAAAATGAAGATCTTTGGCGGCTTATAAATATAACATCAAGAGGAATCACAATTGACCAATAATTTTTGCACCAAGCTTCATCATTTTAACAGTAGTTTCTGTGGTATAAAGGATGTGGAGTCTTTCAGACTCACCTAGTAGAAAAATTTTATTTATTTATTTTCAGAAAATATTGCACTGAACATTAAAATGAACCTAAACAACAGATCAAAGTACCTTTTTTTCGAGTAGAAAAATTTCTTTGTGTTGAGTATTTCCTGGTATGAGCATCAGGTGCTTTAGATATACAATGCATACCTGCTCGCGATAAGCATTGGAAAAAAACAGTTCCAAAGTTGAAAGTGTGGGGCTTGTCCTATTTGACCCCTCTATCAGCTTTTCAAACATTCCATTTTTACCTTATGAAACTTTTCTGTCCACTCAATTATTATTTGTAGAAAATCGAATTATTTCAAAAAGAATTGCATGTGGAGCTTGAATTACAAAGTTTTTACTTTCTAAGAATATAATTTGCGTTTTGACATTATTGACGGTACAACTTGAGAAATAAAAATTTTAATTCCAGGGAAACACGTATAGTTGCAGTTTAAAAAAAATATCACCTACATCCTACATTCCCTAATTTTAGCTGGTTTTCCAATTTCCAGGGACAATTAGACGGTTACTTAGCTAGCGACTTGAGATATTAAGTGGTGAAATTAAATTTAAATCGAAAATCGACATCCGTTCAACAGATTGGGGTGTAATTACGAGCCCTAGATCATGTACTTGAAGAAATTGGTTTCTTTCCAAAGATTTATATTTGAAAACCTGAACTAAATTCCCGCCAGTAATGGCAGCTGTTTTTATTCGTATACCTATGTAATGAATGATGTTTAAAGTTCAGATTCTTTCACTGCAAATCATTAATTGATAAACGGTTTCCACGTAGATGATAATAATTCTTTTATTAAACACCACTACATTTTTGTAAAACTCATAATTTATTGCAATAGACAACGTCAATTTTTTGTTTAGCTAGGCCTAAACTTTTTGCCGCCCCCTCGACTAATCTGAAGAATGCAATTTTCAACCACTTCAGGATACCTACTCATGCAAAGATGAAAATGAAAAACTTAGCTCTTTTTTTACCGAATTGGAGATTATTTTTATAAAAACAAATAAGAGCACATTTGGTAAAGATTTTTAACAGCAGTCCCCGGCTGTCTGGTCGGCTATGGAGTAGGTATTTTATGAAACTTTGGAGTTCAATTTACTTTTAATCTTGAAAACATTTCAACGCAGGCAACGCAAAATTAGTAATAATAAAGTATACAGGCTGTTCCTAAACCTCGTACAGATATTTCAGGATGTTATTGCCTTATTGAATTTAAGTAGAAAGATCTTATGGACATACAGGGTGAGTCTGAAAGACACCACATCCTTTATACCACAGAATCTACTGTTCAAATGATGAAGCTTGGTGCAAAAATTATTGGTCAATTGTGATTCCTCTTGATGTTATAAGCCGCCAAAAATCTTAAATAACATCGACGCCACCCCGAATAACAGGGATCCGCTTTTTGGATAATGTCTTAAGTACTATCAGTTGCATCTTGGTCTGTCATTTAATCAGTAGATTCTGTGGTATAAAGGATATGGAGTCTTTCAGACTCACCCTGTACAAGGAGCGTTACAAAACGAAAATTTCAAATAAGAGCCCAAAAATGTGCCGCCTAGGCCTAAATACCGCTCCGGGCTACGCTTCTCGAAATTGTAGAACAGGAAATGTTTTGGAAATGAGTATTTGAAGTCTATTTGGAGACCTGGCAAAGCAAATTGAAACCGTAAATAAAAATATGTAACTGGAAACTATTAAAGATTACGCTTGTTATTAAAGACATGCATATATTAACGTTAGTAGACTAAAAGTCAGTCATAAAAATGATTCTGCTAGCAAGAAGAAGTCCCAGTTATTTGTGCACCAAACGATGCTACTAGTAAGAAAAAATTAATCTGCCTTAGGTATAATACGCAAAATTTCAGTAAGCTCGTTCCGTCGTCTGGTAATTACCAGGCAATGTCCCTTGATGACACAGTAATTGTCTGCAAGGCAAGAAGAGGTTCTCCTCAAACCATTATGTTAAAGCTCAGGTAAGTACCTAATTTTATAAAAATTTCGATTTTGAAAAACAGGGTTGATTCATAAGCATTCCATGAATATTTGCGTTGCACACGTACTACTCCTACCAGTTTGATGGGGTACTATATAAACTTTCGGTTTAATTGAAAATCAGTTAGTGGGTTTGAAGAGTAACCATGGGGTCGTTTTCCAGCAAACGTTACCGCCAAGATCGTCGGGACTTAACCAACAACTCCAAGCAAGCTCGAGCATCGTCTTTAAGCCTCGAAGAAATTAAGGCTTGCCTTGTCCTATTACTCAAGTAAGTCAAGTTTTTAACATTTTTAATGCAATAGAATCTTTTGACAGGCAGTTGAATCCTGATGAAGTCCTCACCTTCGTAATCCAGGATAAAGAAATATACGAGGTGTGTAAGAACGATCCGACTCTAAGACGAAACTGCATCATCGGGGCTCTTAGAAGATACAACATTGAAAAATTCTTCTATCCTGATGTTAAGAACCGTACCGCTGATTACATGGTAATGCTGGACGCCTTCATGAAAATCCAGGAGGAATATGAACGTAAGAATCACATCTTCTAAACAGGAAGCGCTGCGAATCTTACGACAATATGGGCTTGGCAGTAGTTAAAGGAAATTTGCATTTAATTAATCCAATTTAATTAATTATTTCATATCTTTACTTTATTGATTAGTTTTCTGGGGAAATCGACGTAGTGTTGTATTGGGGGAAAAATACGCTTGTAGAAATCTATTTTATCATTTTATCAATGTTATTCTTATTGAAATATCGCAAGAACCTACTATTATTACAATGTGTATTATTAATATGTGTTGGGGGAAAGAATACGCTTGTAGAAATCTATTTTATCATTTTATCAATATAATTCTTATTGAAATATCGCAAGAACCTACTATTATTACAATGTGTATTAACACTATTATTAATATGTTAAACAGCCATGCTTAATAATAAATTACGTCTCAAGTTAATATGTTTTTTCAATTACGGCAAGCAGACGAAAAGTCTTAAACTCGACAAGTCCTACTATTTTCACTTTAAACACAACTTCGAGTGTCTATGTATAGATATACCATACCATATAGGGATGTATACTACAATAGATTTCAATTAACAAAAAATGATGAAGACTGAATAGAGTACAAAAAGTTCCGAAATATGGTTGTAAGCATTAATAGAAATAAAAAAATTGAGTTCTATGAAAGAAACATTGACGAGAATATAAGTAACCCAAAAGTAATGTGGAAAACCTTAAAAACAATCATCGGATGCAATAAAAGTACCCAGACCCACAGTTTTGATGGTCATGTAATAAAAGAAAAATACTAAATAGTGAAAGAGTTTAATGAATACTTTGTAAATAGTGTGAAGAAAACCTAAAATTCAATAGAAAACTGGGATATCCAGCCGTTCTCTTCTAGTCAATCAATAGAAAACTTTCAAATAATAACACTTGATGATTTAAAACAAATTTTAAAGTCAATGAACAACAAAAACAGTCCTGATGATTTAAATATCCAATTCCTAAAAGAATATTTCGAAAAAATTGGAGAGTCACTTTTAAATATAATTAACACTTCATTACTAGAAGGAGTTGTACCAGAGATGCTAAAAATGTCAACTGTAGTCCCAATCCAAAAGGTCAAAAATACAAACAAATGTGAAGAGTTCCGACCAATAAACATGCTACCCACTATAGAGAAAATTTTAGAAGTAATTGTCTACAAACAAACTCTCCACTATCTAGATAGTAACAAGATAATCGTAAACGAACAGTTTTAGGCTCAACATAATTGTGAAACATCTCTACAATATATTATATGTAGCTGACTGGAAAGGACGCATTGACAATGGTGAAAAAATTTTTGCAGTCTTCCTTGACCTCTGCAGAGCTTTCGAAACAATTTTCTATTATATTATAAAGCTTTACACTCCCGAAGAACTTTACAGCGGTTTTACAATTTTTAAATCCTGTTATCACATGGCGGATCAGTCCATATTTTCTGCTTGTGCCTCTTCTCTCTATAACTTTTGGTGCGTTTTAGCTATTTCCACTATTCCCCTCCAAACCTTTCTGTCTTCTATTTTCCCTCTCCAGTTTTCTATTTTCATCGCTCTTATATCATTTTCAACTTGTTCTTTCTATCCTATTTTCGGCCTTCCTCGTGCTCTGGGCTCTGCGGGGGTCCAATCTGTCATCACTCTTACTGGGTTTTCCTTGTCTTTCCTTCCTATGTGCCCGTACCATCTTATACGCTGTGCTTTTATTGCTCTCACTATGTTATCGTTCTTCAACCATTTTTCTATTTCATGATTCATCCAGCTCCTTATCTCATTCCCATTTTCAACCTTCGGTCCTACTATACTTCTAACTATCCTTCTCTTAAAAATTGCTAGCTGTTCCTCTTCTTTTTTTGTCAAACACATCGTTTCTGCTGCGTACATTACGACGGGCCTTATAGTTGTTTTATAGATCTTCATCTTCGTGGTTCTGCTGAGTTTCTTGTCTTTAAGCAATTTTTTGTTTCTATAGAAGGCTCTATTGTAGTCTCTGCTTGCACTCTATCCTTTCGTTTGTTCTACTAATAGACACTCCGAGGTACTTAAACGCTTCAAGTTCTTCAAAAAGATATCCATTACTCTCCATTCCTGCTAATTGTGTCTTCTTGTTTCTGCTGCAATGCATATATTTTGTCTTCTCTTTATTTATCTCTAAACCCCTTTGTTTTGCTTCAGACGCAATTTCTTGAAAGATTTTTCCTAGATCCCTTTTGTCTCGTGCTACAATTGTTACGTCGTCGTCTGCATCCGCTATTATTTGAATTGCATTTTTATTTATTGTCCCTCCATTTGTTACCTTTTTAATAATGCGATCTAACGATGTTATAAATAATACTGCTGACAGAGCGTCGCCTTGCCTTACGCCTTTCTTTACATGAATTTTTTCTGTCATTTCCTTTCCTGTATTAACAATTGCTTGTGAGTCCCTCATTGTCATCTCAATTATTCTAATCAATTTTTCGGGTATTTCGCTATTTCTTACGTCTTCCAACATCTTCCTTCTTCTCAATGTATCAACGTATGTTCGTACTTTTTTTCAATTATTTTCCTTAGTACGTGTATGGCGTCTATTGTTGACATTTCCTTCCTAAATCCATATTGGTAATTTCCTATAATTTTTTCGGTATATGCTGTGTTAGTCGCTCTTTTATTATTCTAGTCATTACTTTATATGCCGCATTCAATAACGTTATGCCTCGGTAGTTTTTACATAACGACTGGTCTCCTTTTTTTGGTATTGGCACTATTATCCCTGTCTTCCATTCCTCCGGCATTGCTTTTTCCCTCCAAATATTCAATAGTCAATTCATACATCTTTTCGTACAACGCTTCTCCACCAAATCTTATTAATTCTCCACATATGCCATCGCTACCTGCTGCTTTTCTATTCTTCAACTGTTTTATACTTTTTACCACTTCTTTGTATCTCAGCCCTTCGTACTCTTCTTCACCTTCTGTTGCCCACGTTATCTGATGTTATTAAAAATCTGAAAAAAATTGAAGAGAAAGCTCTTTATAGCACTAACCATTGCTCTGAATTTCAAAATTCTATTGTTCATATTTTTCGAGAAATTTTCAGAAAACTGATTTTTTGAGTACCCCTTTAAAGGGGCGCAGCTCCCTTATAAAGCATTTTCGGACATATGTCCATAGGAACTTTTCTTCCTAGAATGATGTAAGGAATATGAACATAGGAACACTCTGTATAGTGGAATTTCTGACTTCTGACTCCTCTAGTAGAGATCTGTTGTAGAGGCAGCAGTAAGTCGCGTGTCACAGTTAAACCACCAGTAATTCGATTGCATGATGTCCCTAAATCCATTAACGACTGTTACAACATTTGACTCAAGTTGATCTTACAAAAATTAATTAAAATTGTATCATAGCAGAAAAAAGAGTTTCAGTGGGGATGATGAAATAAAAAATTTATGAGTCTGACTTTATAGACACGGAGTTTTTTCTTTAACATTTTATTCAGCGATCCTCCTGTCAAAAGTTAACGCGCTTGTTAATGTAGCGACTCGAATAGACCATAGTTAAATTCGAAATTATTTCTTAGCAGACAATATTGCTACTTGTTGCTTAAATTAGGAAGTTTTTAGGTGGACCTCAGAGTATATCGATCTCATTTTCACGAGTTGTACGTGCAACAAGTACGCCTGCGTAGTGGGAAAGTTGTTTTCCCGATTCTTCAGTGAAAATTGTCCCGTTTTCCACAGTCCTTGCCTGCATATCGTGTTGGTGTTACCCATTTCTTTGGGTGAGTTTTCGTCAGGTAAACATGTAAGTATAAACTGAAATTGAAGCAGTTCTCTATTTCCACGGTAATGTTTCGGAAATACAAACCATGTTTCATTCATAATTTAATTTTTCGCAAGAATTTGTCCAAAATTTTGAGAAAAAAAATCTTCTTCCAGGCGCAAGGAAACCTGAGAAAATGTTGAGTCCGAAGATGCAAAGAACCATTCGTGTTAACGATAATCAGTTGATAATGCTGTCGGAAAGGGCTCACTATGACCATTCTCAGGCCGGCTATTTGCACAAGAAATCGGCAGATAGCAATAAATGGCAATTGAGATGGTTCGTGCTTTACCAGGTGAGTGAAAATAAAGCGGTTTTTAATTACACGCATTTTAAAATTCCGAATGAAAAAATAAACTTCAAAACTGAAAATAAATATTTGCTGGCCACGGTTTTAATGGGAAAAATGCATTGATCATTCATTGCTGGCTCGTCAGATGCATTATTCAAGATCAATAGAACGCAAAGAAATGTGCTCCATGTTGACATGCATTTACTGAATTTAATTAAGCCTGAAAATTGACAGTCTGAACTTTGAAATTTCAAATACAACTGTTTCGTTATCGATTAAGTATTCTGTTTCTGACTGTAAGAACAATTACGGAAGAGCGTAGGGGTCACGCTACTCTTTTATTTATCTCAATATATTGAGATAATAAGTCATTATATTGAGATAAATATTTCAATATAATGAGATAATATCTAAATATAATGAGATAATATCTCAATATAATGAGATAATATCTCAATATAATGCGATAATATCTCAATATAAAGGGATAAATTATCTCAATACAGGGTGGCCCACTGAAAAGGGGCAATCCAGATCCGTTCCTTTCTGACTCATCTGAGGAAAAATCGCTCGAACAGGTTGATTTTTATTTCGAAGGGGACACTTAAATCTGTTTGGTGAAATTTTATAACACCCCCCCACCCCGGTCAACCCCAGCTTTAAAATTTCAAATGGCAACAATCATTAACAGTAATAACTCCGTACATTAGTTTTTTCTTATTTTTTTATCATTGCGTCACCAGTACCTAATTTCATAAATAAAATAAAATCTCTCCACAATGTTTGCCATCTTTGAAACTATTGAGAACCATTTTATTCCAGGCAACTTCGAACAAGAGTACATTCTTTCCGAGGGGGCAACCACTCACAAAAAAATGTACCACGGACTAGGATTATGCCAGACTATTTAAGGACTAGCAGGGCTAAATTAAACTAGACTGGAGCAAATCGGACTAAATTGAACTAAAGCTGACTAGACTGGACTAAAGCGGACTAGCCTGGGACATATTGAACTAAATTGGACTAAAGTAAACTTAATTGGTGGACCAAATAGGACTAAATTGCCTCATGCGGTTCCCGAAATGTGAACTCTACCGCG